>JAODUP010000185.1:382500-635000 GCA_025642065.1 Paralvinella palmiformis
CACACATGTGGACAGTCATCATAAAGGGAGGCGGGCACCACGATGTACGACCAGTCCATATTCCGGACGGGGTGTAGTGACGATTGTAGTGAAGTAGTACCGGATCAGATGGAGTAGAGGATTGGAGCCGGTTTGCTCCTCTCTTCGGCGAGTTTCTCTCTCTTTATATATATTATATATGTGTATATGTATATATACATATAAAAATATACATATATGTTACGTGTCTGTTGGTTTCTGGGTGGCCATCCATCCGTCGGATATAAACTAATCAAGTGATTGTCTTGTCTAAGGTACGTACGCTTTATCCTTTATCCCGGGCTACGGCTGTCGTCGTCCCTCGGGCAGTAGGAAGTGGTTAGCGCGTGGACGAAATCCGGAAGAGAATCCCTCTCCACTTTTCATTTCGGCTGTTCGTTCTGAGCCAGCAGAAGGAAGGGGACACGGATGCTAGTTTTGTTCCGGTGATGATCGCTTAGCCATCTCCGGCCGATGCCCTCTGGGGCCAGACGTGTCCATTTAGCCGATGAATGGATTCTGATTGGCCGATCCAGATAACGCGGAAACGTCTGGATCCTGCCGATAAACACGTACGCGATCGTGTAGAATGCTAATAGTTTGTCCGGCATGAAGCGGCTCTGACGTCGGAAATCGTAAATAGAGGGATAGGTCATGGCCAATCACTGGATTTTGTTAACATCGAGAATAATGTGTCTTAAGTAATTCCCTGGATCGAACTGATGAAGGTAGAACTGAGGAAGGTAGGACTGGTGAAGGTAGGACTGGTGAAGGTAGAACTAGTGAAGGTAGAACTGATGAAGGTAGGACTGGTGAAGGTAGGACTGGTGAAGGTAGAACTAGTGATGGTAGAACTGATGAAGGTAGGACTGGTGAAGGTAGGACTGGTGAAGGTAGAACTAGTGATGGTAGGACTGAAGAAGTTAGTACTGGTGAAAGTAGGACTGGTGAAGGTAGGACTGGTGAAGGTAGAACTAGTGAAGGTAGAACTGATGAAGGTAGGACTGGTGAAGGTAGGACTGGTGAAGGTAGAACTAGTGAAGGTAGAACTGATGAAGGTAGGACTGGTGAAGGTAGGACTGGTGAAGGTAGAACTAGTGATGGTAGGACTGAAGAAGTTAGTACTGGTGAAAGTAGGACTGGTGAAGGTAGGACTGGTGAAGGTAGAACTAGTGAAGGTAGAACTGATGAAGGTAGAACTGATGAAGTTAGAACTGATGAAGGTAGGACTGATGAAGGTAGAACTGATGATGGTAGGAGAAAGCTAGATATGGAGTTCTAGTTGATTGAAGTAGAAATATAAATGAACTAGGTATTGCCATACTTTGGTGTAGTCTATGTTCTCTGTTATGTACACGAACAAACATCTGTTCATAGATCTAGAAAAACACAAACACGCCTCTGCCTGAGACAATTAACTGTTTATAAAGGCATGTACGGAGTGTTTTATATACTTTGTGTATGTGTGCGTGTGTGAGAGCGGACGGGCGCGTGTGTGTGCGCGCGCGCCTTTTGAAAACTAGAATTAGTAGTAATAAGAATAGGAGTAGTAGTAGTAGTAGTACTAGTAGTAGTAGTAGTAGTAGTACTAGTAGTAGTAGTAGTAGCATTAGTAGTAGTAGTACTAGTAGTAGTAGTAGCATTAGTAGTAGTAGTAGTAGTAGTACTAGTAGTAGTAGTAGTAGTAGTAGTAGCATTAGTAGTAGTAGTACTAGTAGTAGTAGTAGTAGTTGTAGTAGTAGTAGTAGTAGTACTAGTAGTAGTAGTAGTAGTAGTAGCATTAGTAGTAGTAGTACTAGTAGTAGTAGTAGTAGTAGTAGTTGTAGTAGTAGTAGTAGTAGTACTAGTAGTAGTAGTAGTAGCAATAAAAGTGGTCACTATATAGGATATTACTTGTTTTATCGCCTTATCCCCTTTTCAGACTAATATATGATCCCTGTTGCCTTCGATGTGAACAACAATAACGGTACTACACACGCATACACACAAACACACATACACACACACACACACACACACACACATACATGCATACAGACACACACACACATATATATATATATATATATATATATATATACATACACACACACCTACACATAATCAGAGAAACACGCATACACATACACACACATACACAGACAGACAAACACACACACACACACCCACACACACACATATATATATATATATATATATATATATATTGAATAGCACGAGTCATTCAGTATTTAATTATATATCAAGGTTTATCAAGAAAGTGTACATTTAGCAAGAGGAATAATGCAATAAGATACATAATTATGAACTGGATGAAACGCTTTCTTTTGGAGAAAGTATAATTACATAGGTTTCGGAGTGAAAAGCAATTGAAATGCATACGTAAATATTATTTGTGCATAAAACGTTCGCGTTTATTAATGAAATCGATGGTATGTGCAAAATATGATAATTAATAACCGATACGGACAGCGATTAGAAATTCGGCCCAAATCGCGGACAGGGTGGTTCAGATGACGCCACCAACATATCACTTTAATCATTTGACGGATGACGACGTTACGAAGGGAGTGCAACGGATCTGGACTCGCTGGTCACGGAATAAAAATGAATGGCCACTCTTTAAAGTTGAACTACATCCAAGCCGTAAGGAATGCGCCTGACGTAATATCTCTGTATGGGAATAATTAGAAGCCGGATCAATTTACCAATGACGACAATTTAGCAATTAATCACTCAATTCGTACAACAGCTGGAGTTTTCAATTTCAAGCCCACGTTGCGGTGGCCAGCGGATAGAGGTCGCCATTGGAAGTAAGTTTGCTAATCGGTGTTTATATTATATCAGACGAAACCATAACTGGCGTCCTCATCTTGAGACTTGAGGAAGCCATTAGAATCGATACAATCAACTGGATAACAATGGCTGTTGCTAAGATGATATAATCAAACGTACTACCGATGTAGCCATCAGAGTCGGGTGTCATCAATCGGAAAGCTGAACGAGCCACTGAAATCAACTCCTATTTGGGAACGTGGGAGGATGAAAACCAACTTCATCTGCCACAGGACGAAGCCATTTCAGCCGATTTCACGAACAAGTCACCGAATGTCATACGCCACTATAGCAATATGCGCTCGGCTCTCCTATTGGGGGGGGGGAACATGGTCGTGGAGGTGGTGGTTGCCATATTGAAACTGTCTTAGTTGAAAGTAAAGCCAATGACGCGATGCTCTGCATCGAAAAGAACAGATATCGGGAGATTTAGAAGCGCTAATAACAAATAAATTTTCGTATTAGGACATGATCATTCGGGGACGTTTATTCTATAGATCATTGACTGCCCACCGAAGTAGATTATCGCCATTGGAACCAATGAAGAAGATTACTTGTATTGTTTCCACTTCTTGTATACATCGTAAAGATATGGAATTCTTCTACTGACAAGATTTGTCGCATGCTATATATATATATATATATATATAAGATGATTGATGATTGATGTTTTACGGCCACGTTTGATAATGAAGCGAAGTCAAAGATGAAACACCCTTCAGATATGCCCACGCCGAGGTTCGAACTCAGGTAGTAGTGGTCTGTGATCCAACGCGCTACCAGTTACATCATGTAGGCGCCTCTCTCTCTCTCTCTCTCTCTTCTATATATATATATATATATATATATATATATATATAGTCGTTTGTTCCGGATTAGTCCCAATAAACATATGATCGAGGCTTGAGGGAGAATAACCGGAGAATAGATATGAGCTCTTGTGAGATATCCCGATCGGATACCCGAATCCAGAAGGTGACACCTGATGAAGTTCCAAACTGTGAAGTGTGTCCTGTAACAAACTCGTATCCCTATCAGGTCAAACTGTTAATATGGCGACGATTAATATAATCCACTTAAGCATCTTAACCCGACTAATCAACAACAAGCGATCAATTATGCATCCCTCCTCTCAACTTCCGAATTCCGGTTTTCGATCGATGAATGGCGAACAGATTTCGACGTTTTTCACGTTTCAAGACGGGTATTTATCGGAACCGATTCCGAAACCTAATCTCTCATATTTCCGCCACCTGTCTTGTTCCATTCGAAATGAGCCGCAAAAAAACCCGGCTGAAATCTGTTAACCTCAACGCTGACAGCACATCGCCGTCCTGTGGACGTGCAGACCGATTAGGACGGCATCGTATCTCGTCGATCTCGTCCGTGACCTTCCCGTCGGACTTAGCCGACGAGTCCGTAGCAGATCCCGGCGTTTACGTCGCATCGTCGCCGATGACCTTCGATGCGCGGCGCCACCGATCCACGTCGATCGTTCGCCGGCCCGATGACGCGACCCGACGTAAAACAAAGGAACTGCAATTTGAATGCAAGACATCAATCGTCGTTCGCATGATCAGCAACATCTGTTCGCAACAATCTGAACTGCTCTCGGTAGCGAGCGACGGCATTTCGCTTTGCCAGGTGGCGCCCGTGTCGGAGAGCGAGACTTTTTTGCTTTGTGTTTGGAACGACGCAAATCTGAAAACTGATATTATTGCCTATCATATGGCCACAATGGTAACCTGAATGCTAATTCATTCCCGTTTTAATCCATTTCTCTCAATGCCGGAATTATTCCTGGACATTGTTCTCTTTGTTCCATTTTATTCGGTAACCTAAATACATATTCAGTAATTTTTCAATACATTACACTTAATTGAAGAATTAGTCATCCCTATTCTTCTGTGTATTCCATTTTATATAGCTTCATCCGTTCGTTGTCATAGTTTTTCATCTGTTTTCCATTCTCCCTATTTTATATATTTGTTTCTATCCATCCTTTTTTTTGTCTTTCTTTCCCGTTTTTTTCCACCTTTTGTTAGTTAATTTTAGTTTTGTTTACATTGTTCTTTCATTTCTTAATTCCTTTCTTCGTCTGTGTTTATTTTCCTTTCGTTCTTTCGTTCGTTGGTTCTATTGGGATAACTCACCGAGAGTCGTTATTTATACCACGAATGGTACACGTTATTTCTCGGGGTGCGTGGAACCAGTTGAGGGTATTCCCTATTGCCGTCATCAAGGTCAGAAATGGCCACCATTCTGTACGCCGAGCGAGATTAAAGCGAAGGCGCCGACAAGAAGTGCCACATCAAAGCGAAAGGTATATCATGACACTGCTGGGTCTTCGGTAACTGGCCGATATCGGGATTAGCAGTGACTGCGAGTTTTCGTCGTGATCGATGGCGCTATAAAATTCTCCCGAATACAGTTACATTGCTAACACACACACACACGCACACAAACACACACACGCGCATACTGGCATGGCAGCTGAAGCAAACAAACGGCCTGACATACATGACCCAGTTAGGACATCCATTGACGTGAACCTTTGCTTTTATGATCTGATATATAACATGTTCATCAGACTTTTAACAGCAACTTCGCATTTACGAACTCTTTCTGAAGTTATACGTCTCTCGCCATACACCCAAATGCTGTTGCTGTTGCCGGTATGTGTGTGTGTCTGTGTGTGCGTGTGTGTGATTTTGAAAACGCAATGAATATAACTCCAGTCGATCGCTAGCCGATCTCCTGGCGCCTTCGCCTAATTAAACATCGCGTATCCCATGACCCATTGCCGCCTGTCACACTGATTCTCACTTGTCATCCATCTACCTGTCTATCAGCGAACTGAGTTAAATAACTCACCATTCGAGCCGCACGTCATTACGCCGGCCATCAATCCGCGACTCGTTCGCATTATCTGCGTTAACTGGCAGTGGAAGGAACCTGAAAACAAACAGATTTCACACCGATCAACGACCGCCGCCAGGTGGCAGTAACTTCATATCACTGTTGACATCTTACGGAGCCCCCGTCGGCATTTCAACGATACTAACCCATTTAGTGGTTATCCCGGGAGTGTTTATTTGATCAGGGCGGATATCACAAGTGCTGTAAATATGAGCGAGAGCAGTGAATCAGCGGCTACCCGGTCCGCTACAAATAAGATTTCGGCACCGGAAGCGCGTGGAAAGGATTACGTCACCACGTGACGCGATTAGCAATGGGCGTGCGGCTAAAAGATGTACGTCACTTCATCACGTATCCATGAGGACTAATATTACATAACCAATCGATCGCAGGAAATAATCGAATTTCCGATCGATTTTGCTTCTGGCCTGCCATAGGCCTCTGACGTGAGCAGTGTAATGCGTTCGTTCAGTTTTAAGCGGGACAAACTCTTTAGAAGTTTGCTGCAAACGATAAAATGAATTGACTCTAGCATTTAGCAGGAATTAGATCGAAGAATAAGGCTGTCGTCCCTATCGTGAAATCGTTTACATTTAACAATTTGCTATTTGACAATTCTATTATCTATTATAAGATTATCACAACTATTCAACAAAGGTCATCCCACAGTTTCGAATTACGATATGTTGTTGCATTTAGCGTACACAGTTCAAATGCGACCACAAACTATAGAAGAATGGCTGATTCCGCTCGTTTTCGGTTACGATTTTATCATACTATAACCCGTACATAACCCGAGATGGCTTGTGATGTCACCAACCAGCTGATTATATGCTGTATAAGTACTAGTGCGGCCTGGTTATGGTAATTAGTTGAACCGGTTCATGCCTTAATTATTGACTAATTACCGAAACGTGGCCATTAGGTATCGGGCAGATTTCGTCCCCTATTCGGAACGGTACTCGTTGGTCATTCGCTTTATTCGCCTCGTATCTCCTCCCACTCAACGCACAGGCTGTTACCTAAACGAAGCTGTCAGTAACGAAATATCATCGGCCCAGACGCATCAGGCTCAGCTGGTAATGCACCGAATGAGATGGTCAGTTTCAGCCGTTTCAAAACCACCAAGATAGGGCAACCTAAAGTACTTAGGAAGACCAGCTTTGCAGGTGTACGCCAGCCGGCGTAATGCCATTTCTGGAATAAATTGTTCCCGAATATTAATACCTATATTTATGGCGGATTTAATGATCAATTTCCACTGGATTATGATCCTAACGTTAATGCCAACTTCCATCTAGTTCTGATCCAATTGGCTGATAGTCAATAAGACTAACAGCATAACATCTGTGTTTACGGCAATCGCCGACAATTACTTGTAGTTTACGATAGGTTCGATGATTATCTAATCGATAAAGGTATCTGTATCGGTATCATTTTACCACCGATCGTTTTGATGACGTCAATAATCCAGATGACATCCTTACAAAACTCTGTCCCGTTGAAGTTTAATAGAAATCGGTGATAAGACAATAATCCGAGATATCATTTCTGAAAAGTTTACCAACGCAAACACTAGGTGGGCGCATACATATATAGATGGATGGATGAATGTTGTTTAACGACATATATATATATATATATATATATATATATATATATATATATATATATACAACCAAATGAATGTGCAATCCCATTATCTTATTTCAATATAGATATTGTATTCGGTTCAACTAGCACTGTTTGTGTATGCGTGCCTGCCTGCCTGTCTGTCTGTCTGTATGTCTGGCTACATGGAGACGGCCGGCTGGCTTTTTCCACGTGGAGATATTTGAGTGGGTGCCGTGTAGGCGAAGGTATGAGAGACACAAACGAAACATTATCGGCGTCAATGTTTACCTTCGGAAGATAAGACGATTTGGACATCTGTTAGCATCATCTATCAACCAGTTAATAGCGAGACTTTCGAGCCACTGTTACCTGCCGGCTGCCGTCAGACGGAAAATTATCCCATCTACCGTAAAATGGGAAACGAAATTTAATACGCGACCAGTACCATTTATCACCGATCTGCGACATGCCTCGGAAACGTGGTCAAGTAGGCGGCGGCTGCTTCGTACCAAAAACAGGGAAGTAGAACGCAACAATAAACGATCTGGAACATAAATTATCCGGATACGTCCTTTTCTATTAAGCCACATCACGAACAACGGACCATAAACAATGGCCACTGAATCCTTCCTTGGGAGAAGCGCTCCGGATAGGCTTTCGTTTGTTGTCAGACTGCAAAAAAAACGTGGCGAGCAACAATTTCGTGTTTTATTTTATGCCGAACAACCCGGACGGGGAGGATGCGCTGTTACGTCGGCTCGTTTCTCGCGATACGATTAGTTTTGTTTGGAATGAGAATTACGATGTAATTAGAGTTATCGGCAGCTCAGTCGCATCTTAATGACGCCAACGTTTCATTTTGTTTCAAAATGTTTGTCTTTCCTGCTGTGCAACGGAAATCACAATTATTTCATTATTACTCCATCAATATCGCTCTACTTGCGCATCATGATAACGGCGGCGTTTCGTTTTTACTTTCAGCACATTAGCCACCATGGATAAAGCCAATTCCTCGTTAGCATTCGCCTCTTCGGCGGATGGCTCGAACGTTACGTCGGACTTGATAGAGCACGCAAATGCCGCCTCCAGGCTGGAGCTGTACATCGTGATGGGAATACTGTCGTTCCTCAGCGTGATGGGCACGGCCGGCAACGCGCTCGTGCTGTACGTCTTCTCGCAGAAGAAGGACAAACTCGTCTCGACACTGTTCATCATCGTGCTGGCCTTCGTCGACTTCATCACCTGCCTGATCGTCATTCCCTACACGATCTACATGGAATACGTCGAGTTCTACATCGACTATGACGCGCTCTGCAAGAGCTACCAGTTCCTCATCACCTCCAACATACCCTTCTCCGCTATGATCATGGTCGCCATCGCCGTCGATCGGTACTTCTGCATCTGCCATCCATTCCTGCGCGCCCTGAACCTCTTCCGGGCGAAGATCATGATTGGAGGGCTTGCCCTACTCGCTGCCGTCATCGGGATCTGCGTCGCCCTCATGTACGGCGTCTATCAGCACGTGCCCGTCGCCGTGGCGGCGGCCGGAAACGGCACCGAGCGTACCGCGAACGGCCGAGGCGGCTATCCGGACGACATCGACCTTCGGGATCTGATCACGTCGTCGTCGCCGGACGCCGCCGTCGGCGTCGATGGGCGCACCATACCCTACCAATCCGACGACGGCCCGACGGCGGTCAACGGCAGCACCGAAACGCCGCCCGTATACTACAAGTGCATCGTCCAGTTCACGGGCAGCTGCGAGCCGAACGAGCTGATCATCAACTCGACGTTTCGATGGTACTACCAGAAGTTCTACACCGCCCTCTACCTTGTCTGTCTGATCATCGTCGTCGTGCTGTACACGCTGATCTACAGGTCGGTGCTGGCCAGGCGCACCAAGCGGCAAAAGCAGAAGAGCAAGAGCCTGCCCCTGATCCAGATGTCCAACGAGCGGACACTTGACACCACCACCGAGGAAACGATGCTGACGGCCGTCTCTGAGACGGCGAACGGTGGCTCGAAGCCGTCGTCGGTCGGCGTGAAGAACGGCGCCACGTCGAAGGCGGCCGTCAAGTCGCGCGACCGAGACGCCAAGGAGAAGGAGAAGCAGAGGCGGAAGTCGATGAAGAAGGACCGGAACAGGATGGCCAACCTGAAGACGGCAGCTATGCTGTTCGTCGTCACCGTCGTCTTCATCGTAACATTCTGTCCGGCCTTTCTCATGGCCAACATGATCATACCGTACAATATGATCGTCTTCTACATGTACTTCGCCAACAACGTCGCCAATCCGGTCATCTATTCGTTCATGAATAAGAACTTCAGAGACGACCTGAAGCGGTTATTCAAGTGTTGACCTTCGCCGCGCTAACGACAGGCGGACCCGCGCGCGCGCGAACGGAAGGCCGTCGTTCTTTTCTCGTTTAGTTCGTGTTTCAGCTCCAGCGCACAAGAAGGCTTGCAAAAGATGGGGTGACGTTGTTGCTCGTCGGGTGACGTTTCCTAAAGAAAACAGTATTCGCGGGGCGGCGCTGATCGGCCAGCAACGAGGCGCGGATTAAGGCTGCAGTCGGACGCTAGGAAATGGCTGTTTTGAATTGTCTTTCATTCGCAGCATTTTCACAAAAAGACGTAAACCCGAGAAATGGCGAACTTCGCTGCTGCCGCTTGAGTTGTCGTGGATTAGAGCGCTAGAGTTCGGTGGCGATTCGCTGCTCGGATCGTTTACTGTTGCGTGTGACGTTATAGGTGGATGGATGGATGGATGGATGGCATTAACATATCAGAGATAGGAGTAACTTAGGCTGTTTACGAACATCAGCAGCACGATGCGAACACACCCAAGCTGTCCCTTCTATATACAGAATGACGACTTTCGTGATAAAAGAACTATTAGGCGGATCCAGTAGTGGAATGATCGCAATCAGCATTTATTTATCTGGACCGCGCGTCGGCGGATTATGTTTTGTATTTAGGTGCAAAACGCTGCACGCGTCTGCGCATTCATGCTCGCGTGCGCCCATTGCACGTTTGTTCGACTGATAAGATTAGTGTCGTCGTGTAGCATGGCATCGTCTTTGACATTCTATGCTTTCCTCTCCCTTTTTCCCAGTTTCGTTCTCTAAACCCAAACGACGACGAACGATAAATTACGAAGAGACACTCCCATATTTCATCATAAACTAGTCAACAGTTAGACAAGGAGAGCCAATCAATTGATGGTCGGTCTGTCGTCAACTGGGGAAATCCGTCATACAGCCGTACAGTGAGTAATTGTCTCGTTCATCCTCGACGTTGCCCAGACATGAAAAATATGGCCGAAGAAGAGCTACTCCCTAAGATAATGAGATCAGCAAGCCGCACACACATTCGCTGAACGTTGAAACATCCCGCAAACGAAGACAACGATGGAATTCAATCGCTGAACCTGAATGAGATGTCTGAATTGCAGTGCGATGCCACGGGAGGTGTCACCTGAATTGCGTTAGTGTATAGATAATATAGAAGGCACATACTGAATATATCCGTTTTGTTAAGATGGCACATCTAGAATGTTGTCGCGCTAATAGCTTTATCTCGGTTTAGAGTATAGTCGCTGCCACGGTCCCATTTCAAGTATGTCGCGAACATCTCAGACGCATCGCGGACGATGAGCCGCACGCTCGTCTCGATACTATGTAAATACAGTACCACTTATGTAGACTACTCGGTTATAACAGGTGAACTATCGTGTATTAAAGTTAATGTTAAACACACGAAGGTATAGGTGACGTACCCGCGTAGTTGTATATGCCATTGTTTAATCCAGTGCCTATAACTACCCAGCTAATGCAAAACGAGTGGAGGCGGCGCGGGGGGAGGGAAGGGATTGACGAGTTAGATATTGGCATTACTGTGTGCGTCTATGTTATTAACCAAAGATGGCGAATCAGAGAATTGGACGTCAAAATTTAGGGAAAAGATGATATTTTAGACGGCACCAGCCAACTATGATAACGAACTTCGCCCACTGGTTGGTTCACCTCGTGATGTGTTCTCCGACCAACTAGCTATACTGAACATATATTAGACGACTTCACGTTCACTTCGCCAACATTCACGGTGATGCTCGCGATAAGATCACGCGACTGGGATTATCGACGGAAGCGAAGAAAACATTGGGTAATGATGACGAGGTTGTCAAGCGGGACAACCTCGTGACGACTGCGTCATCGTGGCCGTGGTGTAGTCATTAAGTAATCTTAATTACGTCGTCCCGACTACGAGGAAATAGCGAAGGCCTACAGACCGGGCGGTACGTTGTAGAATGTTACTGACTTCGACATCAACAGACCGAGGCAGCTACGTCACATTGAACGTGTAGGCCTGATTACGTCGTCATGACAACAACGCCAACGCGACTGCGTGAGAACGACTATACTCATTCGTT
Organism: Paralvinella palmiformis; assembly: GCA_025642065.1. Lineage (NCBI taxonomy): Eukaryota > Metazoa > Annelida > Polychaeta > Terebellida > Alvinellidae > Paralvinella > Paralvinella palmiformis. Next base: position 394,319 of record JAODUP010000185.1, read on the forward strand.
GATCCGGTCTATACGGCCGTCATGTTAGTTTCAGAAATACTCGTAATCTTCCCTCAATTTCGGCCGATTTATTCGAGTTTCTATCCTTCGCTCTACCTTTATGCAAATCCGAATGTATGGCAACACAAAATCTACCCGCAACATGTTTCTCGCTCGATCTATGGAAATCCAGCCTTTTTTTCTAGCAGCATCATCCATCATGGTAAATCTGCAAATCTGACGTGAAACGCAAAAAAAAGATACCTTTAGACGCTAATCGTAATACGTTTACAGCCGTTGATCCAAAATAATCTCGTTTCGGGACATCATCTGACGCGGCTGCCACAGAATGTCACCGAGAGCGTTTAGCCGGAAGGAGGCCCAGACATCTGTAGACGTTCATCTCATCCTGTTTGTTGTCGCCGATAGACATCTGTCGATATAACTCTTGTATATTTTGCACTGTGACATATTCACAACAAGCATGTACCCATAAAATACTCGTACCTGTACATTGACGAAAGTATTATGTTATGTCGTAGGTATATCGTTCATTCAATATCTTTTGTCCGGCAGAAAACCCAATGTTATTTATATATATATATATATATATATATATATATATATATATAAACCAAACCCTCTTACCTGAACAAATCATTTGACAGAGATGGCAGATTATCCTGTAATTATCCGGTTTTCCTGCAAGAAGCCCATTGGTCACGTGATAAATACAACAATCCTAGTGATAGGTAGACGTCAAAGTAGATCGCTTATTAAATATCGTCTTCTATAGCGAGCTGCCATTTGTTGAGTAATATATATCGGACACTGTATGATGATGGTGATGATGATGATGATATTGGTGATGATGATGATAATGTATTGTATAAAAGTGTTATTGTTATTGTTATTATTACGAATATAATCATCACAAGTCACGTGTTCGTAGTAACCGGTTACTCGATGTGCTTGATTAAGTGTTTGTGTTATATAGGTGACGTCACCAATAAATGCTGTCTTGTTGCACTCCGTCTGTCTAATTTTCGGCTGAACGTACACTGAGAGATGTGAGTTGGGGGCATATCGTAGACTAAATTACCCGAGCGAGCTCGAAGGATACCGAGAAAAAGTGAAAGATGAAACAGCCCTCAGACATTGCTTTAAGTGCCGATCCTTGATGTATATGAATTTCTGGCTGACCTACATATTACCGGCAACAAACCGAACTTGCTCATTAAGCCGATTTTAAAATGACGAACATCGCTGACAACCTTTCGGTTGTCTCTGGAAACATGGAGTTCATAAGGTTAGCATGTTTACTGCTGGTGTAGGACAGTTGCTCACCCGGACAGCTTGCTCACCGGACAGTTGCTCACCCGGACGCTTGCTCACCAAGCAAATGAAAAAATGGACGCTTGCTCACCAGTGCACATAATTATATTAATCAAATAAAATTAAACAATCTCTGAACTTTAATTCCCTAATAATTTGCAATATTCATCCTAATAATTATACAGGTAATAGGATACCAAGAAATATATTTCTGAGTTAGAAATCAATTTTAATTTTTTTCTCATTAAAATTTCACTGGTGAGCAAGTGTCCACTTATTCATTTGCTTGGTGAGCAACTGTCCGGTGAGCAACTGTCCGTACTCCGTTTACTGCGATGAACTTGTGAAACGTACCGTATTGCGTGTATATAAAGCCATACACTGTATGCCGGTTGTGTTCGGACGTGGATGGCGCAATCGGGATTAAAATGGTCTGGTGACCATCACCAGATGACGGGGTGGGGTGTGTCATCATTGCGTTGGTATACTGATTATTAAACACGTTTGGGTGTTGGCGCTGATTAAGACAAACATAGAGACACCATCTGGTCAGTTAGTCAAACCAGAACACACACGGTTGTCAATAATTAGAAATGGATGTCATGTTATTTCTTCAGTCGTTCTGCTAACAAGACGATGGAACGAGCAAGCAAACTGACACACACGCACACATTCGCACGCGCGCAAGGCCCCCCAACACACACACACACACATACACAAAAACACGCATACACACAAGCACAAAAAAATAGAAAACTAATCACAGTCACATATGTACACCTCAAAACCCGTACACCCACGCATATACATATATAGTGAGAGAAAGAGAGAGACAGAGAGCACGCATACTGAATGAGCTCTACCGGGAAAGACGCGTCCCGGACATGACCTCATAACCCAGCCTACAAGTCCTCTTGTCCAGGGACTTGTCCGTATACTAACCCGAGTACTTAGTGTCCGCCTGTCGGCGTCGTTTCGTACAATTATAACTAAGTGAGCAGAACACACAAAACAGCGGCCATTACACTGGATGGAAGGCATCAATGGCTCAGCTGAGCTGGCCAGCACCAAATGACTCTCTGCAATAATTCGAATTCAGTGACGCAGTAGCCGTCGACCCATAATTGGCCAATTACGGCCCGGCAAAGAGCTGACGTTATTGTTGTTAAGAAGCGTTGAAGAAAGCGCGCTAATTTGTCGGCGACGACTGCCACTGGTTCGGCGATGGGGATATCTGTCCTGTCTGGATTGTCGGATAACGGAAGGTGAAAATGATGATGATGATGATGATGATGGTTGTGTTGCTGGTGATAATGGTGATGATTATAATTATTAAAAAAAAACACGTCCGCTGTTTGTGGGTTTGTTTTGATACTTCACTGCATTCGGCTTCTAATTGGAGAAATTTGAGATTTCACAAGCAAAGATCAAACATTGCTTCGCGTATGCCGTGTTGTGTCTGAAGACGATAGGAGAAATAGAGCTAATAAGCATACAGACAGGTACACACACCCGCACACACAAACACGGACACCTCTGAAAATAGATTCAGGTCGTATACAATATTTCTCGGCTGTTGAAGAATCATCCATTCATTGGCCTTAGATGAGCGTGCTGACCTTAATCTTATCCAATATTGCTGAAATTCAGCACACGGACAGTTGCTATCTTCTCTGCTGAATTCCTATTTCCGTGACTGATCATCGTCTCCAAAGTGTATTGTAGCCTATTCTCATCACGCCAGCTGATACATGTATCGGCGTTGGTGATGCGCCGCTGATACCCGAGACTTAAGTGACGTGAAGCAGAACTATGAATGATGAATGGTGATAGAGAGAGATAATAGCTTGTGACGGATAATGGCTTCTGACAGAATCATCTAATCTAACTGTCACTGCGTGGCCATCAGCGATGCGTCCTCTCTTCGTCCCGACGAAATGGCGTGAAGAATGGTAAGTTTCTCATCGTTCCCGGCCTGACTAACTACGGTGGCACGAGAACCGGCCAACGAACTTGGTACTGTAGAGTGAAAATATAACGAACGAGTACACAAAAACTGAATACATTGGCCTTTTGCGACAGTTACTAATGAAAGGTTCCCGTTTTATTTCCAAACAAATAACAAATTGTCATCTTATCTCACTGTTATAGTATGTGTTCTATTAAGCACGAATAATAACATCCCGAAGGATGTCATGAGAAGTGTTGCACTACATATTTGTGAAGATATCACGCCTAGAAATAATTCAAAATTCAACAGATCTTGTCAAAATAATTATATGACAAATAGAAAGCGCCTTCAGCTTGCTTCGTTGAAAAATAGTGAGTGAGTGGGTGAGTGAGTGAGTTTAGCCTCGATGTTGGTGACACCTGGGACATATGGCCGAGAGCTTACCACGTTAGCAAAATAAGTCTGTCAAATGAAACATCCCCCAGCCACTTGTAACACCGGTATTCGAACCGGAGAATTACAGGTCTGCGGCTCAGTGTTCTAACATCTGCTCCAAAATGGCGACCTTTGTCTAGCAACAAAAGCGAAACATCTGTGAATTGTCTTCGAAGGTAAGTCCATCGACTGAAAACGGCCTGAATAGGTCCATCCCTGTTGTGCGGCCTATTTCTGCGAGCCGTACAACCGGGTCATCGCTTGTACCCGCTGTCGCCCAAGCGGCATCCTAACGTCGCGTTTCGGTTTGGCCAAAACAATAAAAAAACGTCATCGTCTGAGAAACATCCCTAAAACTTGGCTCGTCGTGGGCGGTTGAAATCGGGACGTAATCAGCTTTCTAAAATAACCCACTACCTGCGGTCAAGATGCCTCCGTACGTATTGCCGCCTTCTATTTTAGGCGGATAGCATTAACCGGGGGTGACGCTCGGCCGTAACGTCATCGGTATTTTTTTTCGTTCTTTCTTAAACCTCATTAGAGAAGCTATACTATTCCTGTCAGTACACATTTTCCACCGTATCGTCGTCAACAGCTGGTTGTGGCCGACCTGAGATAAGCTGGTAAACTATTACACGCCGTTCGGTAAGCCGCAATTTGCTTAGGATTTTAACTCGATCCCAGACCGGCCTACGATATTGGATAAAGCGTTTAATGTTTTCTCGGATGCCGCCGGCTTCCGACGAGTCCTGGCAGGGATATGGTACGCGTCTAGACGTACGTACATTAACGCCGAGCGGTAACTTTCGCTTAGAAAGCGAGTGTCTCGCCGTTAAAAATAAACCGGCTCTAGAACGGGATCTGGAGTGGCGTTAATCGCGGCCGTGGTAATGCGTGGTCGGTAATACTGATGGTCAGTTCACGGTGAGTTAGGTACCCTACCTTGTTTATGGTACTGTCGTCTGTCAATTTGATACTTTTATGCGCATCTCAGGCTAAATGGGACGAGCGACCTACAAATGTAATGAGGCGAAGTCAAAGATGAAACACCCTTAAGATATGCCCACGCCGGGATTCGAACCCAAGTGGTAGTGATCTGTGATCCAACGCGCTACCAGTTAGATCACGGAGAAAGACAGTAACACGGTGTTCACAGATAGACAGACAGACAGATAGACGAAGAGACAGACATATAGATATATACACAGGTATAGGCAGACAAAGACATAGACAGATAGACAGACAGATAGACAGACAGATAGGTTGACAGACGAACAGATAATTCAGTAGCAAACACTGTTTCGGCCGTTCTTATTTTCACATACTACGCCAGAGAGCTTTCCCGGGGTTCAGTTTTGTCAGCGATGTTTTGCTGTTGTAGTCCTTTCCTTAAAGGCTCAATCAGTTTTGTCATGTAGTTCTCACCGAAGTAAGCTAGCGATTCGACGTCAGTTATCACGGAAACGAGCCGTTCCAAACCCAGCATCGATGAAACGTTGAACCTTCGCTCAGCCACCAACCACCCCGAGTATGACTCGCAGGGAACACGGAATTGTCGAGAAAAAGTCCAGCATTTGTCAAACCAAATGTTATCTCATTTGTCGTCTCCAACGACTTCTGCCACAGCCATTTGTGATGCCACGATAAAGACGCTCTCTGGCTTTCGTAAAGCGTTCGCTGTTTTAGCTGTCGTTTTGTCTCAGTGCAACAACGAGGCAGTCCCACTCGGTATTCCGCAGTAGAAATTAATCCCTTGTCTAGCGCAGTAACGGCCATGATTGGGAGATAATGGAATAATTGAATTGATCGCCTTGCCCACAAAACGCCCATCAAATCGATTCAAATCAAATTATTTACGCCCTGGAATAATATTTGACATAAACGTGACGTCGGTGACAACACGAATACGGGAAATATTTTTAAGTGCCATCTATGAAACATCGATAAAATTGCAGATTTATATAAGCAGACATAAATGTTGCTCCATTGTCTTCCATCCGTGCAGATTACAATTATTTGTAAGCATATCATTCGTACTGCGACAAATATAGCTAGCCATCGTTCAAATAGCGACTAGCTGGTCCATGTAGATGTTAAATAAATTAGATGATAGCATACTCCGTGATAGAATCGGGCAATGTATAGACTATAGGTGACAACATTCTGAATGTAGTTAATGAATTAATGAGGGAGACTCCAATAGCTCAGTTGTCTGGTGGTAATGGAGTAGTGGCAAGTGTAGTAGAGTGGAAGTTGGTAGAATCTCCACTCGGATACATTTTTTAACCTAGTCGCTGTTTTAAGGCTGGTTAAAGCAGTGCGCTGTAATTCAATAGGTCCGAGTTCGAATGAAAGTAGGTTGCCTGTGTTTGTCTGACGTATCCCTAAGGAAATCGTCCTTCAGTTATACGTTCCAAAGGCTGATGATGGACGGTGAGCTGAGAATTATGTCAGACAGTACAGGTTCATATCTGGTGTTAGGAAACAAGTAACGAAATGAAACTCTTAGAGCGAATCCAACACATTAAATCATACACCAATAGATGCATTAATTAGTCGAACGCTTCTGATAGATCAAGATAATAAAATTAACTAAGTTTAAGAAATGACTGTAGATGTCCATTATTTATTATGGAAGATGGGCAAATGGCAAATCGCAACAATGAACTTATTATTATTATTATTATTATTACTATCATCATCATCATCATCATCATTCGTAGTATTAGTAGAAGTAATAATAATAGTTATGTTGTTTTTGTTGATGTTGTCGTAATAATGATTGTACTGGTAAAATTAATAGTGGAAGTAGTAGTAGTAGTAGTAGTAGTAGTATTTGTGTTAATAGTAGTAGTTGTTGTTGTTGTTGTTTTTTGTTGTTGTTGTTGTAACGGATTGAGAAACGTTTGCAATAATGAATCACTTTCGCCTTGATTTACCACCGACATAAAATAACATATGAGTTACACTTAAGAAAATTAGCTCTGTCTGCTTACGGTCAGCTCTGTCTGCCTGTTTGTGAAAATTAGTTTTTATCCATCGTCCATTTTATACAAAGGTGTATGTTTTACTGGTTTATAGGACTCGCCAGATGCGTTTGATACGGTTGAGCATAAAATCTTCTTACCACCAAAGATACTGCCCTAAAAACCGTATTTATTGTATGGTCTACAACAATCGATCATTTAAATGCCTTGTCTGAAATAGTGCTGTTGTTGTGGGATACCCTTCTGAGATTAGCATTAGACCCTTTGTTGACATCTACATGCACGCTGATGAGCTATTAGAAATATTCGTTTTATCCTCTGTCCGATAATGATACGAAACTCCTTCGACGCATACGGAATGCTGTTGTTCGAATATTATCTAGAATAAGGAAATTTTGCTGACAAATTTCCATTGGCTCCAGGTCGAGCAGCATAATGATTTTCAGATCAAGTTGATCACATTTACCACGAACGGGACTGGACCATATTATCTCAAGAAGGACTTTGTTCAAGACAAAACCAGGACATTCGTAGATAATTCGGGGATATTCGCATCTAGGACAACCGAAAAGACCTTTCGTTGATCATTCTGCTTTAATCGTTGCTGCAAAACAACTAGATTTCTGGAGATAACGGTGGGTGTAAATTATCGCGGTTTCTAGATGATCAATTCAACTTTTTATTTAGATAGAATGATTTTTTTTCTCGTTTTAATGGCGGTTTTTACTCATTGGTTATTACTTCCGATTTTTTTCTTTCCTTTTTTTGTGTAATTCTGTTGATTCATAAATACCCTATTTGTTATTATTAAAATTGTTGTTGCTGTTGTTGTTGCCACTGTTGTTATTGTTGTTGCCACTGTTGTTGTTGTTTGTAGAGGCGGTAATGTTGTCATTATTATTGTTACAGAGATGGTATATTCAGTTTGCGTTCAAAAGAGTATTTTGTTTCATTCCCCAAATTCAGGATACTAATATGTCAACAACAATAATAATAATAATAATAATACCTGTTTCGTGTATTATATAGCCAAGTGACAGCGTCCATTTTCAAAATGGCTTTTGTATTATGTTTAAACTAAAGCGAGATTACTTTACTTGTTACTTGAATTAATAATAAACATCTTTTATGTGTACATATCAAAACCAAATATCTGCGATATCAATATATCCAGCGTTAAGTATATATAAATATCGTAATATCATAAAGCAAGCTTTTAAAATTATCGCAAAAGCTTTATATTTAGTAATAATTGTTTATACTTAACACTCCATTAAACACAGAACACGCGAAACGTCACGCGCAACACTCTCGCGGCAGTCAACATTCGCACACCTGGTCAATTAATCATAAAAATTAGCATCCATATCACGCGCCGAACCTTTATCAAGAGGAATACCCGGATCTCCTCAGAGACCTGATGACTCATTTCCCTTGTCAGAGCAATGTTCGTCATTAGCAGCCGCCTTAAAGCCATCTCTTTCTCACAGGTCTCCGGGTAGACAATTCATCCGTCGCCATCAATCAGCATTCCGGGATTAAGTAACCGAGCTCCTTGACAACGGCATCAAAAGAGAGCATTCGAAACAATCGGCGTTTCAAACAAGACGGCGAAAATAACATCAAAATCGGCAACGTATCTAATTAAGAATGGTCGTAATAATTATTATCGACACTGGTAGCATCACTGACCTAAAAGAAAACTAGACCGAACACGGCCACCGGTTTGATGGCAAACAGGTCCCAACTTCCGGTCGAGGAAATATGAACGCAGACTGGAAAAATCAGGTTTATAAAAGTGTTGTAGCGATGGTTGCATAAGCCGTGTGCATGGAAGTAATACAAACGGGGTGTCTTTTCATCGGTAAGTATAAGGAACACATTTAAAATAGCTGTTAAAGCGGGGATTTTGGGCGGAAATTAAGCTTAACTGTTATTCTATTTAGCCTGTACGACAACCCCCGGCCTATCTCTGGCGTTTGATCCCAATTAAACTAGATCTACGGACTTGCATAAAACGACATTTACATATTTCATGGCATATAATAGGAGAGGAATAATACAGATTGTCTGCACACACAAAATTATAATGCACACATCACAATAAATGTCCGTATTCGTAAGTTCAAAACTCGAAGCGCAGCCGCTTCAACGTTGCTGTTTCACCTACCGGAAGTCGGCGCTGTTTGGTCATGGCGGCCCATTCAAATATCACTGATTGATTGCTCGGTCTAGTTTTCTTTTAACTGAGATTCCATTATATAATTTACTTACCGTGACGTAATTATAATTCAGCTGTAAGTAGAACTACAATGTTATTTGGCTTCGTTTCTAAAAAGTATTCTACCGCGAAGTGATGACAGGAAAATTACACCAACAGAGATAATGATGTGTGATGTAGTTTTTACAGCCTCTAGTTGCTAATTAAAGACAATAATAACCGAAACTGCGTTTCATCTTTAAACCTTTTATTTTATTGTTTTAGCCTACACCATAACAAGTTACAATATGAAGCGACTGATACTCGTTATATTCTTGTTACGTTGATACTAAACTATATATTACTGACAGGATCACTGAGATGTAACGATTATTTTTACGATGTTTCTCTAAACTCAATTAGAAATATTGTAAACGCAATATAGATTTATCTTGTTATACAACATAGATTTATCTAGTTATACTATATGGATTAATCTGATTATTCAATATAGAGATATCTAGTTATATAATATAGATTTATCTCGCTATACAATACAGAATCATCTAGTTATACGATATAGAGTTATCAGGTTATACAATATACATTTATCAGGTTATATAATATAGATTTATCAGGTTATACAATATACATTTATCAGGTTATATAATATAGATTTATCAGGTTATACAATATACATTTATCAGGTTATACAATATACATTTATCAGGTTATATAATATAGATTTATCAGGTTATACAATATACATTTATCAGGTTATATAATATACATTTATCAGGTTATATAATATACATTTATCAGGTTATATAATATAGATTTATCAGGTTATATAATATAGATTTATCTAGTCATGCAATTTCGATTTATCTGATTATCGATTACTCTTTTATTGAACTTCTTTCTTTCAGCCATCTTGTTTATTTAATAAAGTTAAACTTATCACGGCCTAAAAATAAACAAGTTAACAATAGGAAATACGGAATGTTGGAACTAACTATACAACATCACATTGTTTCAGATTTAGGCCACAATGTAATGGTTTTATCACTTATTACTTACACTCTGAAACCACCTCTTTCGGTAAGAAATTTAACAAAGCCGAGCCTTGATGGCGCAGTTAGTTAGAGCGTAGAACTCGTAACCGAAGGGTTCATGTTTCGAGACACTGGAGGTGCAATGCCGTAATGTGGCGTCTGGTTCACTCAGCCAGTAATGAGAACCCGACAGTAACGCTTTGCGCCTATAATGGCAACATGGGTTGTATGCTCCATTGGGAGTTGACGCGTGTACAGGATTGAAGCAGGTCTAAATCAGGGATAATAATACTGCAAAGCGCCTATTATTATTATTATTATTATTATTATTATTATTATTATTATTATTAAAATGCAAAGATGTCGGCATCAATTTATAGACTAGTGTATTTTCCCATCCAGAAAATATAGTAATATCTTTGAGATGTATATTTTGTATCCCTTTATTCTTATGCGGTTCATAAATGTGTATTGTATTATTAAAAAAATTTGGCTAGAAATATGTGCAATGGATAAATAATAAAACGCATCAAAGTTGTGTCAGCATTTATTCAGAAACTATTCGAAGGTGTTGACATTCGAAAACTTGGTTCAGTATTAGTCCCATCTCGTGTTCATAAAATGTGCTTCTATGTCAATCACACACCGGCTCCATTTCCGATTCGTTTTAATCTTCCCGAAATGATGGTCCTTGAGCGATTCTTCCGGACGGCGTAATTTTGGTCTACAAACTGGAAACAGAGATTAATAAATAAATAAATAAAACATTTTCTGGTCCAAGTTGTTGCTGATAGTGATAACGATAACAGACTATCTCGGTTGTTGTTGTTGTTGTTGTTATTGATGTCGTTGTTGTTGTTTGTACTTTGTTGTTTTCTTGGGGAGGGTGATTAAATTTGTTTAATGTTGCTCTTTCACGTCCACTTTTGTGCACGAGGTAGACAAAATGGGCCGAGCGACCTCCAAAGGTAACGAGGGGAAGCGAAAGATGAAATACCCTTCTGACATAGTCCGGCCGGGGATTCAAGCCAGGTGCTATAGATCGGTGGCCATCCGCGCTACCAGTTAGGCCATGGAGGCGCCCCACGGGGTAATTAAGAACTGTTGCTAAACCGTCAGCTAATAAAAATAGGGTGCTTCTTTTTCTATTTTAAAAATTAGCAAAAAGAAAACACGACGAAACAGCATCAAAACCTGGCGATAAGCCGATAAAGATCAATTAACTAAAAAGATCTCTTCGATACAATCACGATCTGTACACAATACGGCACCAGAATGTATTAAGTCGTTCTAAAACCGCACAGAAGTTAAACAGACACACAAATAAAATCGGTGTGAAAAAAACAAGCTTTGTTGATAAATTAGGTCAACCAAAGTGATATCAAAATAATAGATTTTCGGTTTGTATTCGTATAGTTATTTTCGGTTAAAATGGATCCGATATGTCTTCTATCTTGATATATCCAGAAGAGAGAGAGAGAGAGAGAATGTATCCAGGGTTAGACGGCAGACCACTTAGTGTATGGTCAGCATCGACTCGAATACATTGGCCTGTTCAACTGACATCCTGTGAAAATGTATAAACTCAGCTCGTATCTGATCGTATTTACATATATTTCTCGCCAGATATGCAGCGCACTTGCGTTTACGATGCAGATAATTAATACAAACGCTCGATAATAAAATGGGCATAAAATTTCAATAATCCATCCTAGATACGACAAATCCACGTGTCCCAGCGACCAGAGCATCGATGGATAACCAGGAGTTTTATGGGGGTTAATTTACAGAAATGGTTTATATAATGGTAGTTTTATGTTCTTGGTTGGTCAAATATAACCCGATGGTGCTTGACTAACAATGTCTCGGTGATTTATGAACGCATTGCCGTGAATAGTATCGAAATTTATGGCGGCTTAGAAATGCCACCATCACCGTGTCAGAATTGGTAGATTCGCCATTACTGGCGTTTCTAATCTGCTTGTGATACACGGGTTAATAGATTTTGCACACCTGTGCACACAGACACTTGGATTATTCTATCAAGAGTTAATTATAAAGGAACATGGGTAATAATCCGTCAACTGATCCTTTCGGAACATCATATACTAGAGACAGAAGGGAGAGTGGGGAGAGTGGAGGGGGGGGAGTGGAGAGAGAGAAGGGGAAAAGGGAAATGTATAATATAGAGAGGATGAGATAAATAGAGAAAAAAGAGAGGGGGGAGATAGGGAGAGAGGGACAATCATAAGAGATAGATAAATAGATAGATAGATAGATAGATAGATAGAGAGGAGAGTGATGGCGAGAAATACAGGGAGGAAGTGGGGGAGAGAGGATGGGGGAGAGAGAGGGATGAGAGAGAGATTGAATCTTTAAATGGCCTGTCGAATCGATGTGTGTTATTTATTTTCAAAAACGTACTGGGCGGACCTGGGTAAGTACGTACGAGTCATTGAGTCTAAATTGCCGAGTATAGAGACCTCCAATAGCAAACTACTCCCGAGTCGTGGTGTCAAAAGCAGGTTAAGTGAACAGCAATGGCACTGTTTCCATGTCAAATATGTAGTATAGTGCGTCAATTAGCACGTACTTGAACAGTTTCAGAATCATGAATATGCAGATTATAATAATAATAATAATAATAATAATAATAATAATAAAAATGGCCGAAATGGAAGTTATTTTACGTGATTTAACTACTTCAAATGAACGAGACTGATATGGTCGGTAATTTACAGCTTCACCACGGGAACTAACTTTAAACAAATTTATAATTTATAATATATGGCATATTCGATGGAGAAAACCTGGTCAGTTGCCTGGATGGATGAAAAACTCCCCCTACAATAGTGCCACTGCCCGAAATTAGAGCCTCCGACCTCCCGGACAGCATGACCATGAGTAAGAAAGTCCCACTCTTTAACCGATGAGGCCATAGAAGCAGAATCCGGAAGCTGAATGCGGCTGTTATTTGCACAAAACGATTTAGGTCAGCAGCCAGAGCTCTCTTGACAAGTCGCAAAACGATGGACAGATATGAGTAAAGCCGATTGTTTTTAAATATTAGTGATAAACTGGTCATTATCTATCCTGAATATCGGCCAAATATCTCGTACCAATCAGATGTTTTATATGGTTAATTTAATCAAATACACCGACCTGGTTGATATAACAAACCTGGTAGTTTCAACAAGAAACACTGTCCGTGTTTTTGACAGTTAGTTGTGGACAAAACAAATTGCTTTTGATACACAGGAACCAATCTGCTGGATAGAAATAATATAAACCAATAAACGCATATTTAGCGATCGATATTGTTTAAAAAAATTGGTTATTTGAGAGAACTACATTTGATTTATTATCAGTCTGTTTTGGTTGCAATAAACACAGCTAGTGTCATATTTCTACCAATTATCAATCATTAATAGTTTTTTTTCTTCTGTCATCTGGTGTCCTATGACAGTTTGATAATCATTATTATAATAATGGTGATTTTTTTAAATAATTCATCATAGATGTTAGACATCCTAGTCAACGGGTCCCTCCCTATCTCCTAGTAAACATCTTTGTCTTCAACTTCATTCAAGTCCAAAAGTGAAACCTCTCAAGGAAGCCAGAAACCACCTCAAAGTCTATCGGGAAGTTTCTCGGCAATAAATACAATATTGGTGCCAGCACAGTATCTATGGTCCGGTGGGATATTAGATCCTTTCATGGAGAACCGTTTATATATATATATATATATATATATATATATATATATATATTTAAGCATTATCCATTTCCGGCCACTTGAAATGTTATGAAAAGGATATTTCCGGTTTTTGTTGTTAATGAAGGGATCATCACTTGCGGAAAGCGTAGCACATTTATTTCTGGTACTATAAACATCGTATTTCCCACATATTTAGTCTATATGCCATTCTTAATATCATAATTTAAAATAATTTAAAACCGTTTTAAAAATATATAACAAACTGTCGCAAAAACACCGCTTAAATAGTACACTTTAAAATAAACATTTCCCGATGAATTCCAGACGAGTTGCATGACGAAGCAACTCGCATTGAGACAAGTCAGCTCACATCATTGACCTGAAAGAAAACTATCTTTAGGTCAATGGCTCACATCCAGACAGCTCGACCTCGACAGAAGTCAACTCGATGATGAGACGACTCTATCCAGTTGTGAGACGGCTCAGTTAAGTTTGCAATGTCGGGAGCGTGGTTATATGTTCGTGTGATAAAACGATAACCTATTAGATTACGTTATGATGGGCCATAAACATGAAGTATGATTTCGTCATGATACTCAAATGTTTTGATGGTGGCCATGGTGATGATGATTGGCGTTTTACGGCCACTTTTGTGCACATGGTAGGCTAAATGGGCCGAGCGACCTCCGAAGGTAATGAAGCGAAGTCGAAGATGAAACACCCTTCAGATATGCCGACACCGAGATTCGAACACGGATGGTAGTGATCTGTGGCCCAAAACGCTACCATTACACCACGAAGCGCCCTTAAAGGTGGCCATGGATATTGACAATTGTGATAAATACGATGTTTAGTATGCACGACATTACACCATTCTATCATCATTGTTGCAAATTCCATTTATATAACTAATCATTTGATAAAGTTGGCGCGTACATGTTCTGACGGGACGTCAAATGTCTTCACGTCGAGAGATCTGTCGGTGCATATTTGTATGATAACACCTAAGCCGGTAGCTTCTTTACCAACACAAATCTTGATTTTATAGGCACAAGTTGAGCTTCCTTGTGCTGTACAACAACAAAAACAACAACACTAACAACAATAATATAAAAAAGTCGGGGATGAATCACAACACATCGATGTCGTTGTTTATCTAATGGCTAACTATAGGTATCCGGACAACAACACACACCAAAATAACCACTTAACATAGGAATTAATGAATAATAATAATAATAAACACACATGAAGTTATATGTAAATATTTGATTATCAATACTAAGTCTTTATACATCTGTCATTTTCATTAACAATTTCAGTAAGATATTGGAAGTGATGTTTCTCTCACCTGTACTACACGCATGTATCTAATGTATATACTTTATCGTTATGATTTATTATATATTAGTTACTTCCTCAATCTACATTTTTTTTATTTTGTTGTTATTAATCCACATACAAATAGTTGTATGGATATGGCTGCTTTGGTGGAAAATTAATAATTGGTTGCCTTATCTAGTTATATTTGGAAAAGAAACGTATGTGAAAGATTTACCATTCACATATAAACCCTCTTTTCCAAAATAACCACTGGAATTCAGGGGGTTACGTCCAGATGTGGTTTGAAGGATTATATTCGCAGGGTGTTATGTCCACAGGGGATTTTCAGAATCTCAGTGGGTTTTGTGCTCAGATTGTCCTTGACTCCTAAATGCAACCTAGTTGCGAGGCAGCCCCATCTAGCCCAATCTTCGGTAAGGTATCCCCAGTGTTGTTTCTAAGGCAGCCTTAAAACTGTTTTTGACACGGCATGTGTTATTTTTTTTTTTAACATGTACATTGTATTTATTTAAATCAAACTACCAACAAAAATAAATCTTAAACTCAGGGGTTTTTTTTGTACAAAAATGACAGGATGTCTGTAGACAATTTGACTAATCAGTATTGACAATTTACCAGTCCAAGTCCTTGATTCCAGGCAGCATGCGGTAACAAAAGACAAGCTGATTCTTGATTTTGTTGTGTATGAAACGTAATTATTATTATTATATACCATATTTATATAGCACTCTTTTCATCAACTATATCATATTCAAAAGTGCTTTACAATACAAGACATATAAACGTAAAATATTAAAATAACATGGAATAATATATATTAAATGTAAAATAAAATATTACAATATATTGGTGATTAATTTTTTTGACGTAATAGTATGATTAAAAAAAATAAAAATAAAATAAACTTAATCAACTAAATTAAATCGTTATAATATACTGATATAACAATATATCGAACTGCTATTAACTAGAAGATAAAAATAGAATATAAACATGTTATATATACACATTATTAAGAATGACTAGATTTGTTCACTGGCTATAGTGAGCTAGAAAATAATGTATTTTTAAAGTTTTTTGTTGCCATATGCTGTGGTCCTCGTCTTAGGTACTACCAATAGTTGTGTATTCTGGGATCTTAGAGTCCTGCCTGGTGTATACATCTGTAACATGTCTCTCAAATACACAGAAGATCGATCGTGCAATACCTTATGCGTGTGGACCAGAAGTTTAAACTGAGCACGGTAATTTACTGGCAGCCAACGGAGTTTCTTTAACACAGGTGTGATACGATTATGTCTAGCTGTTCTAGTCACAATGCGAGCTGTAACGCCTGATACGCCTTATGCTGCGCAGTTGTGCATATCCAGATCTGCATATGGAAGCGACTTGTTGTGTCATTGTCATGTTGGAATCAAACATGACACCTAGATTACGTACACATATTGTGGATGTTATTCGAGCATTTCCTACTTGTACAGACACTTTATCCATGAACTGTGAATTATGTTTTGATGTTAAAAGACCAATAGACCAACCCAGGCGAAATGCGTTGCATCACTTACCAACTGCCGTCTCGGGTGAGAAACAGCTATGGCGCCCACTGTTAATAGCGGATGTCAACATTTCACTAACGGGAAATACTGGAAATCTTTCAGCGAATTATTTTATATTATACGGAGACTGAGACTATTATTTCAACTGAACGATTGTGTCTTTCCAGAGGATTTAACACAATAGTTATCGGGATATAACCCAATAATTGAGCGGACCGCTCTTTCCAGATGAATGGCACAGCTAAGCTTTCGATCGTTATTCATGTTGACTCGTTGGCGTTTTAGCATAGGTTTCAATGGATTAAATAAATGATTTTAAAATTAAACTTGTAGGTGAATATAAATTGATTTTAATGAAAATGTTTTAAATATTTAATGTAGATGTAAAGGGCAATTTACAAGCTTTGGAAATATTATTTTTACTTGTCCCTGGGAACTAATCATATATGCATCACGTGTTTATTATTAAATAAAAATGTTATTATATTAGAGTATTAACACCCTTGACATTTACATGTAGTAAAAACATTGCACGAATGGCTTATTCAGAAAATAAGACAGTTAACTTTCAATACAAGATATCATGTATAAATAGAAATGTTACAGTAATAAGAATCACCCATTGAATTATAATCTATGTGATCATTGATTTTATCCATTCACATCGTCATGTCAGATGGCAAATATTCTACATAAGTTTGAAGTAGACAGGACGGACCATGACAGCAATGCAAAGCGCGCTGAACGTTACTTAGTTTAGTGGTATATATCTACTGGATATGAACATACCCTTAATGGACTAAAATAAAATCGAAATATAGCTGGTAAATAGCCTATATACAGCTTTTAGTAAGACATTTTTCGGGCAATACAAGTGTAAATTTGCCATGCAACACAGTAATTCTTAGACTTCTAACCCGAGACTGTAGTGTGAAATTCACCAGCATGATGGCGCCAGGGGTAATTGAATCGGTCTATTGATGCTGAATTGACGCCATGATTGCAACACAAAATTAATTATTGCTATACACAAGTCACCAGCAGCTACTCTTTTGTAATTAGTGTATCAGGTTTCTACACAAAATGAAATCTTTGATTATTAGTGTGCTGGGGAAGCTTTACCTTAGTAGACTTCAATAGCACACTTCTAACAGTTGTAAAGGCAATTGAGTTTATTTTAAACCAACCTTAGTAGACTTCAATACCACACCTCTACTAGAAATAATAGGCAAGTAAACTGCTTAATAATTGAGGAAGGAATTACAAAAACTATACTTCTGCTACACTTAGGTATATGACATGTCTTTAATGGCTAAATATGTCTGAGGCCTTTCTGTGTCCTAAACTCCCTTAAGCCTGTTTCTTACATCTCTAGCACGTATGTAACAATTGAGAAAGGAATTATTAATGCATATGTCATACCTTAGGGCCTGTTTAATATAACACTTTTACTGTTTTTTATGAAATATGTTTATGGCATTTGCAATGCCTTAAACTGCCTTAAACCTGTATACTTACCGGTAAAACTCACATGGTAAAAACCACCCTGCCGTAAACCTGCCAATCCTGGGTATCCCATTAAAATTAATTTTGTCCTTGACCTCAACGTCTTATACCAACAATAAGTAACACAAACCCGATAGATGTGGTCAAATACTGATACCACTGAGATTCATTTATTCCAATGTCTGTGAGTTCATGAGAGACGACAGGAAATTGGTATGTCACTTTCTTTAGACACATGCCCTTCTTCTTACAACGGTCTGCAAATACTAGGACTCATAAAAATTAATTTGGCTGAAATTGTCTCAAGACTTTGGCCGAGCTGTCTCAAAACTACGACCGAACACTTTCGATATCGGCTGAGTTGTCTCAGACCAAGTTGTCTCGTCATCCGTCGACGACGTGCAGGGGGACCTTTAGGAATAGGCGTGCGTGCGTGCGTGTTTGGGTTGGGTGTGGGTTGAGTTGTTGCGGGTTGGGTCGGGTATGGGTTCAGCTTTCCAACTCGTGCAGGGCTCTAGTGTCCACCTGTCCATCTCTATATGTATTTATATCCCAGTCTCATATAAGATTAATTAATAAGATGATCTGTAATGGCCATTCACCTGTTATCGTATTATATTAAGATAACATATACAATGTTTATGATTGTAAAATAAATAAAATAACATGACAAAAGTATAACACCTATGATTGTTGTTCCAATATGTAGAATTGGAATTGTATCAAGGAATAATCAGCTTGTGAAATATCAACTCTTTGACAATGTCGTCATGACACCTCAGTTGTTAGGAAGTGTGAAAGAAGATTATGTGGACTGCGATCGAGGCTTTCAGAAAGGATCAGGGACTAGCTCCAACAACAACCAGATTGGTGAACGACAACAGAAACGTGCCTACGGAGCTCAGAAAACCTTTGAAGAACGCCTTGTCAACCTGTGTTCAGATCGTGAATAACGCCTTGTCAACCTGTGTTCAGATTGTGAATAACGTCTTGTCGACCTGTTTTCATGATCATTCATAATTATATATACATAAATGGAGCATAAATTTGTGAGCATGAAATATTGGAGCTTGTGTTTATTGTGTCAATTCGACATTGGGGTGTATAAATTGGATATTTTACATATAGGTGTATGGTATACTCTTTTCACTTTGGGGGATTTTATTCTGTGGTATTTTGTACTGTGAGATGTTACCCGGGTAGATTTCGTACTGTGGGATTTTGTCCTGTGAGATTTTGTCCCGGAATCGAGTATATATATATTGGATATTATTATTATTGTTTCAATTTGACATTAAAATTTGAATTAAAAGTTTCTTGACTGTTCAATGTTAAATTTGTTTCATTTTATATAAGAGACTTTTATTTATGAAACTGTGATTTAATCCACTTTGGGGGTAAGAAGCTGGCATTATGTCCGCTGAGATTTTGTCGACTGGAATACTGTCATGTTACCACGTAGACCTATACATGTGTATGGGTTACTTATCAGCCTGTGCAGGTTAGCTAATCAGCTTTTCGTACGCGACAAATGTGTTTACTCGTAGCAGATGCTTTAAATGTGCCACAAACACGGCATGTCTTGACAGTAAGAGAGCACTTTGTTTTATTTTTTGTTGTTCGGGGAGAATCCCCAGGCTGTCGCTTAATCAGCACAGCCTCTACGTTGGAGTGGTTGAGAGACCTCCTCCCCCACCACTCACAGGGGAGCAGTACGGAAAGATGGAGCCGAAATACCCTGAGGGTGGTCACTGCCAGAGTGTTTGACGTCCTCAGGGGGGTTTTAACGTCCCCCTTTATTTTAAATAATTCAGTACAGACGGCAGCGCCATTTAACGTGGTCATCCACCCACGATGTTGTGAGCCGAGAAATTAATCTACCTCTTGCGGGGTTCGAACCTGTGACCCTTGGCACCAAGTGCCGGGTGCTTAACCACTAGGCCACCAGAGCTCACTAGAGCACTTGTCCTTGATGATATATGGCAGCCAATTAACGGGACTCTATCTTGGCCTCTGATTGGCTAACAACTACAAAAATGTCATGCGCGTATTATCTTGTTTGCCTTTCGTGGAATGAATGTTTGTGAAATCGTTTTCATTTAGTTGCTTCGGGTTACTTCTCTGACTGTTTTTCCCAAAGGTGATATTACTGGTGTGTTGTGTGGGGATTATTGGGACCGAGAAATAATTTATTAGCCACAGTTTCGCTTGATAACAGCAATTGTTTACGTAACAGTATGTGGGGGGGGCACCTGTCACAAGCCGAACAGCGTAATAGTAAAAGCCTACCAGACAATAAAACAACTTCTGGCGATTATCTACCAAGGTTTTGTTTCATACATCAAAAACCTGAGTGAGGTACTATCATGTTTAGGCACTAAAGTAAAGCATTTACCCAGATGTGTATTGTATTAAACAACAAACACCAATGACTTATGGGGAGGGAGTTTGGTGCGACTTCGGATAATTTAATAGCCAAAGAAAGAATTAATAACCAGTGGAATGTGAATTAGTAATATTATACCGAAGTTGTTTAAGTAACAGTGTGGGATCCATCTGACACGCATGAAGAGCTAACAAATCTGTCTGGTGTTAAAGAGGCCCTCAAATGTTTACAGCCTGGCGTTGGTTAGCAAAATGACTAGATATTGCTGGGTCTATTTATTCAACGCCAAGATGTTATTTGTTTCGTGTTATTAAACCCTCACTTGCTGTTGTTGTTGTCGTGTGTGTGTGTGTGTGTGTGCGTGCGTGGGTCCCTACGCCCATAATTAATAATAGCATCAGACACTGTACGTAAACTTGGTTTTCCATTTGATAGCAATTTTAATTTCATATTTCTCTGACATGTCGCTCCTGCTTCTACCATATTCGTGACCTACGCCGTATTCGTCGCTATATTTTTCTTACAGAATCTTCTAAACCTTCAGTGTGTTCAGAACTGCTTAGCGATGGTTATCAAACGGTTTTTCCATTCTGTTCCACTTCTGAAATCTCTTCACTGGCTCCCTGTTCGATTTCGCATCATTTTCAAACTCTGTACTACTGTCTACCAAACTCTTTCTTTCGGAGAACCTTCTTATCTATTTTGCATGTTTTCTCTAGCACCCAAACTTAGATACCTCCGTTCGTCTGGTTTTCACTTGTCGTCTGTTCCCAGGGTTAAAACTCATGCCGGGACTCGTGCTTTTTCAGTTGTTATCCCGACTCTTTGGAATTCACTCTCCGAACATGTTAAGTCATCAAATAGCAAATCACCATTTGAAAACTCACATTTTCAGACTTACTAATCCTTCCTAAGTTTCCTAAATTTCCACTCCATCTGATCACTTGTTGATTAAATTTGCATTGTACCTGAACTATGAGTTTGCCCAACCCCTATACTAAGTGCGCCACTGAGCTCGATTCTTTTCGATAATATTGGCGCAATAGAAGTCTTGTAATTATTATTATAAAACGGAAGTGAATATGACATTGGTTGGCACCATGATTGGGACTATGTGTTTACTCATTAAATTAATATGTTTTAATTATTATTCTAAACCCATAGTTATATGGGCCGAATGTTAATCTGAGTCGCCGCCATCTTTCTTGCTCTGGTATTGACCTACATATACAACGTCAATAATAGGTTTTCTGTTGGCTGATGTAATGTGTGTCATAACGTTCCATATATAAACATTTAATTTTATGGACCCAGGTTGTTATTGGTTACAGCAATAACGGGCTATATTTTAGCTTATTGTTTAGAACTAAAACACCCCAGTATTATTTATGAAATAAATCATTTATCGTAAATCTATATTTTATTAAAGTGTGTGGGAAATGCAACTAGGTTTTTATATTATTACAAATAGTATTATTAATATTGTATATTTGCAATCACGCAGTCTCCTTTGTTGCCTTACTTAGAGCCATTATATTCTCCATCTTAATTAAGCTGAGGTTCTGACAGATTTAGTATTTATACAGATTATTAATTAATGACAAATAAAAGTGAATTGTCACACCTTAACACAAACTTATAGGTAACAAACTTACTTAGTTTTCATTAATGCTACATTATAAAATAAAAATGCTATGCACCTTTGTAAATTGTTAAAATAACAACAAAATTAAATATTTGTTGACGTTGTTTATTAGTAATTGACACTGCAGTAAATAAACAATTTTCACCATTTCATGTCCATATTAGTCTTTCTGTTTTTACCAAGTAAACTTACTTTAAATGTTTGAGGCAAATCAACCATCAAATATAAAAAACTGTCTTATTCATATAATTTATTATTATCATTATTATTGTTATGTTGTTGTTATTTTCCTATTATTACTGTATGAATTACTTATAGAATATAGTATCACAACCAGAATCAACCCAGTATGTTCGTAAAAGTATTTGTCATTAACAAATTAATTGTCATAGCTTGCATTGTTTAAGATAAGTGCCGACACAGAAAATGTATTTTTTTAGGTACGACTATGAGATGGTTTGAAATGTACATACCTTTGTTTTACTTAAACTTTACTGTATAATTTGTATGTATGTTATCTGTACCATCTAGAAATAAATATCTATATATCTATCTCCGTCCCCATCCTGTTCTATACGAGAAGAGGCCATTTCAAAAACAGCCCATTGAAAATCTTCGACAAATATCAGCAAATGATCAAATACCAATGGAACATGGAACAAGATTGACCTTAGGAATGAAGGTCCACAGTGGCACTGGAGTAAAATTACTTCACAGGAATGCCTTCTATCTAAACATATTCAATATGAATTCATTGGCAGATAAAGGTAAAACGAGATTTTTTAGAAAAACGCTGATTATACTTAGCTATGTTTATTAATTTAACAGATAAACATAAAAGAATACATCCATTAAAGGTAATACATTTAAAAATTGTAAATGTACAACATTTTATACACATTATCTTATGATATTCATATATACATGATGATACTACAGAACCAAAACATGGATGGCTTTCTGTTCCCTGGTCCCGCGTAAAAAATTCAGAAATGACACCAGACAGAAAACATCAAACATGATCGTATAATAAATACCAACAGTTTAAGAAAAGCTGCATAACCCAATTTATTAACATTTTAGAAAAATACCAGTGAAAAAATATGTTCATGCATTCTTCTTGAAAGTGTTATTGCTGTATATCACATTAATTAATAAAGATTCACTCCAGTTGCACATTAAGCGCACTTATTCTGATCCAAGTGCATATCCTGTAAAGAATTCATTTGAAAAGGCGGCACTTACAGAAAGAACCTAATACTGTTATCATGATTAAACATTATATAGACATCACACAATTAAATAGCTTATCAGCAGCATATTGTAGCATTGTACAGTATATAACCGATAATGAGAGATTTATTATCAGTTTATTATATATAAATATATATATATAACATATATATATATATATATATTTACCTTGTGGTATCTTATCATTTTATTATGACCATTTCTTAATGTCAAAATAAGCCACAAACATAGCAGTTAGTGTCCAACATTTGATGTTCTACACTTAATATCTCTCATATGTTAATGCATTTTATTCAGAATTTATGAGATTTCAAGATAAATGCAAGACAGTCAGATTCTGAAAATACACATAGCACTATCTTTCTCGCGTGCATCCATTCGTCTGTTTAATTCTGCTATTAACACTGGATCACTCTCTTCATCCTGTTGCTCTTGAAGTCGAACATCTCTCATCAGACAATTCCGTAAGCAATTCAACGGATTGATCACAAGAAGCTGTTATTTTATGCTGCTCTCAATAGATCCATCAAACAATGGTGCCATCCTTCACTACATTCTCACTCTGTCTATGTCCATCATCAATAACCATGTCATCTACGCTAGACGTAGAACCATTCTTCTTGTTGTCTTGACGATTTCTTCTACCAAGTGCGCGACCCAAAGAACCCTGACGAAGTCGGAAAAAAACCCATAAACGAGTCGCCGAGTATTTACCGATGAGCAGCTTATATTGTTTTCAGCCATGTTTATGCTACCAAAATTTGTCACGTAATAAGTGATTCGGATTTGCTAGAATTATCCCATTAGTAATATCGATGAAAAATAATAAACATCATATCATGGACAGTTATAAAGCGGTCATACCCTAAAGCTCAGTCTTTTTGATGTTCCCTTTGTACCATCTTGTACATCAGTATTGGGTCCTCCTCGGTATGATCGAATAAATGACCTGCTCACATTGTTCGATGATGTGCCTCTTCGTTTTGCCGCACTTTCAATAGCTGACCTGCAATAACGCAATGAGGTATTTATTAGGTGAACTTCGGCAATCTCGTGCAGTGAAATAAACAAAGAGCAATGCATTTCATGGCATTAAAATAAAAGATGGCCCGTACTGTGGACCGTACTTGCCTTGCTGGACGTATGAGGTTGTCGAGTTCTGAGGCAAGATGACGACGGACGTAGGATTTGTTTGTAGGAATGTTCAGAGCTGTGGCAAAGGTGTCGGCATTAAATGAGGATTCAAGGACCAGAAGTGCTCCATGAATTCCACTCTCTTTTAAGGATGAAATGTATTCCTGTTATAATATCACAAGAGAAGTGTTTAATGTACCACAAATATGTAAAAATTAAACACGAATAAAACAAAATTGAAAATAGGAAAATTGTAAAATAAAATTAATCAAAATAAAATGGTTAAATCTATAATGTTACATGTGCTTCTGTGCACGTGCGCACACACACACACACACACACACACACACACACCTGTAGGTCAATGCCCTGTAACCACTGCAATAATCTGTGATTCGTCCAAACAAGTGGATCCGAGTCACTGTTTTCACACTTGCCACGTCTCGAAGACAATTCCTAAAATCATACAAAGGAAAACATATCCGGTTGATCCTGATTACTATTTAATTCACTACACACTGCATTTTCATTTCCTATTATTTGCTCTTTACTATGAAGTATTTACATCACAAAGATAGACATAAAAGATTTTGAAAGGGATATTCATTTATAACTGACCTTGACCTTTATGTGAAATGCGAGATTATTCCAAGTGTAATTTCATTGAAACTGGATATCGTGAAATCAGTTTGATAAATTACCTCTTTATCATATTTAAGTCTTCGTAACAACTCGACACCATAAAGAACACTCGTCTGGTGGAACTTCTTCTGCATTCCAAGGTACTTTTCCATATCTTTCTTCGTCAACACATTAAGCAGCCTGCCATCTACGAGCTGCGCTTCAAAATGTGAACTGTATTGTGGTAAGCCGAGATCAGGTAGAAATCGATGCGAGACCCAGGTATGATCCAGATGCCCAGCTTTAGTGTACTGGCTAAAAGACAAAAAATTTATAAATACTACATTTAACATGGTTATGTTGATGATGATTTGTGTTTTACGGCCACCTTTGTGCACATGGTAGGCTAAATAGGCTGAATTTAACATGGTGTTGATTGAACTTGGCTTTTATTATTCAAATGACTCATTCACAGAAAATATACTATGATAAAATGTGACATATGCTGAATAGTTGTTCATTTTTAGCACACCGCTCTATGACTGAAATTTATAAGCAGAGCCAGTATTGTGAATTTTTGTCTCCAGTCCAGGAAAATCCTTATTTAGGTACATAATATCTGGCATATCATCTGCTTCATTTGCTTACATGGTAGAAGGATCTCTAAGTTCTTCTATAGCTAGTCTTAGCTTTCTCCGATGTAGAGCACTCTCCAGTCCTAAAGCCGAGTCTAGCTCAGAATCACTGAGTCCAAGTAACACCTGCAACAAAAGATTATATCCGTGACTCATCATGTGAAAACCGAACTTTAAATGCTGCATATCATACCATGGATCAACATACAATGCAACATATGTACTTTGACTCAACTGGAAATTACACCTGGAGGTTTACAACATGGTGCTCTGGTTACTACTGGTACACTGCTGGAGCACCTCAGCGAGTGAATAAGTGTCATTATATTACCAATATTCCTATATATGAATATTTAATGAGCACATACTCCATGACCAACATACTATTGCGAATAACTTTACTGACCTTTCCACTTTTGATGTTTTCAGAACAGGCCTTCCCATACATGGGCATGTTCATCTCAATCTCGACCCACGACAACACGTGACCTGCTTTCCACTTTGTTATGCCAAGCTCTTTCGCTTGCCGAATTGCCTCCAGCTTACCTTGGTAATTGTCTTCAGTTAGCATGCTGAGACGAGGTGAGAACACATCGGATGGACCTGTAATGTCATCAATCACGCCTTAAAATGGTAATCTTCATTAATAATGAAACGGTGCATTTCCTATAAACTAATATTTAAATCGGCTGTAAGTAAATTGATCAAAGGTTGTTTTAAAGTATGCAGGTATCACAGAAACGAATAATTATTACTCTAGAAATATTTTAAGCTTACCACATACCAAGTAAGACTGGATTTATTAACCACCTACACCTCATATGTTACTGATAATCATTTCAAGTAGAACATATAGCCACATATATTGCATGAAAATATACAGGTGTGCCAGAAAACGGGAAGATGTCTATGTAATGTATATAATAAACAGCTTTGCTATGGATAATAGTCCACTGCTAGACTAGAGTATTTTAACACAATTATTTTATAGCACGTTACTGCTGCTGTTTCAGTAATTAAATCTATAAAATAATGTATTTTATCTCAGGAGAGCAGTGTGCACATAAGGAAAAGGTTAAAATGATAAGAGGTGCCAGAGTTTCATTGAATAATATATCTACTATAAGGGATCAGTGTTATTTACAGGAATTCTATTTTACGGCTAAGGAATCTATGGCAGTGCATATATACAATGCATCGAAGGTTTTGGAAAACGTTACCATTTTCACAATCAATTCCAACAAAATGAACAGTAAGTGAGCGCCGTGGCACTCGTGCGGGTGAACACTCACGACTAGAACGACCAGCTGCATGGAACACATGTAAACAAAGCCCAAACTGTTAATATTCCAACCAACAGAACATAGTCAAATATTGGTGCTCGGTGTGCTAACTTCAATTAGCTAATCTTGGATGTCATTCAGATATAGAAATTATGCTTTAGTTATTGATAAAAGACTAGCAACAGAGCAACTTATCTGAAAGCGAAAGATAAAACATCTCCCAAATAGTAGAATTAGCAACTTTATATTTAAAAAAATGTTAACTAGCAAATTCACTTTAATCAGTAGGATGTAATAATTATTTACAAATAACGATGAATAAAACGAGACCATTTGCACCACAAAAATGGAAATATTTAAGAGAAAATGACAAAACTACCTTCTAATAGCATTGGATCGGACACAGCTATCGAACGACGTGTCCGCGATTTGCTAAACAGCCGTGAGAGGGCACCAGTGGTACTGCGTCGTTTCTTTGGCAATCGCTTAATATCAATGAATGTTTTGATGTCAGATGGAATGGTAACATAGACACTACTGGCCATGTCATCACTGAACCTCGTTGACTCTGCTGCCGGTGATATGTGCTCCAGACTCTCTGACATAATTCTTTCACCATAAGCTGTGAGAGTTAGGCCACAGCATGGTTACGGTTAGACATGAAGCATGTTATGAATCAAGTTTGCATGTTAAGAGTTATTCGCAATATCTTTTCAGAGTCTGTCCATCTCTTTCTCTCATATTTATTTGTGTGTGTGTGTGTGTGTGTGTGTGTGTGTGTGTGTGTGTGTGTGTGTGTGTGTGTGTGTGTGTGTGTTTACAGTTAATCTATATAATCAGGTAATTTTCAGGTAATTTGTATTAAATCTCAGTTAGCGATCGATGTATTACCTGAAGGTTTCAGGTAATATACATATTACCTGATTATACAGATTAACTGCAACATATATGTATGTATGTATATATATATATATATATATATATATGCACACACATAAAATGTAGAGAAAGATAAATGTTACATGTAAAAGTATGTGTAAATAGCAAAGCAGTTATCTAACATCTACAGAAATATGCTTCTCTCTACTAACAAAATATTTTACAACAAATTAGTATTAAGCTGAAGATAAAGTTCCTTTCACCATAAAATATCAGGTATCTAGAGTTATTGACTGCTGAGCTTCTTCTAATCACAACAGATGGCGCTGTGACATTATGGCATATATCGACAATTCTCTAGTCAAACTGAACACAATAATAATATATTTGTATTATTCCAATATTTGAACTTACTGAGCTGACTAGAATCTGACTTGAGACTTTTGCAGGAGGGAGTAGTCCGTATGTTTTCTGTACTGACTATTTCCTGGTACGGAGGCAAATCCTCACTGCTTGCGCTCTGTCTGTCGTGGTGTGAGGATTTGAGTACAGAATCTACGGACACTGAGCTACTTTTTAGCTGGCTGCTCCTCATCGAAGACTGAAGTGAAGGCGATACTTCACTGCCACTTTGAAATGTGTTGTCACAGTTCCGAAGTCTTTCCCTAGCCTGATGAAGGAAGGATATATTCCAGTTATTAAACACTATAACCTCAAAATATGAGACTCAGTATCGACTTGGATTCACCATGAATGACAAAACTGATTAAGATGCATAATGGAAGTGTCTATCACACAGATTCACGATATTAGAATAAAAAATAATTTTAGTGTATTTTAGTGTAATTAGATAAATGAATGGTATGGTATGTGTACAGAAATATTTTATTTGCATTCCATCAGCTTTTAGTTCAATTGTGTAATAATTCTCATTTCATTTAAATTTGTGTTTTGTTTTTAATGTCTGGAAAATCAACCATTAATTAACTATAATAACAAATA
This sequence comes from Paralvinella palmiformis, assembly GCA_025642065.1. Classification (NCBI taxonomy): domain Eukaryota; kingdom Metazoa; phylum Annelida; class Polychaeta; order Terebellida; family Alvinellidae; genus Paralvinella; species Paralvinella palmiformis. Next base: position 423,224 of record JAODUP010000185.1, read on the forward strand.
CTATAATAATCTATTTCATCTAAACCAATTCGAAATTTCTGGAATTCTGTAATGGACACTTAAAATAAAAATGCGGTCTTTTACTGGACCTTTACAGGTAGTTTAATGCAATGTTCATGATGTCTGGCCATTAGCTGTCATTATACGGTAAAATGAAACAGTTGTCATCCATTTTATGAACGTGTCTGCTAAATATTTCAGTACCGAAATTGAGTTTTAACACGTTTACGACTGAACAAGTATTATTAAAATGTATCCAAAGCAAATACTTTCAAACCTGGTTTCTTAAAAAGTTGATATTTTGACTTAATTCCTACATACATCAGACAGATGCTGCTGCAGTTCCTCGATCAGTTTATCTTTCTGTTCTAGTTCTGTTTTCAGTAGTACACATCTCTCGGAAGATTCCTGAGCTCTTCTCAGCAATTCCCACTTCTCCTGCTCACTCTCTTCCTTATCCATCACCATCTGGAAGAAGTAAAGTCGAAACCGGTAAGAAAGTAAACATCTAATGGAGTAAGAGTAAAAACTAAATATACAACCTTTGAAATTCTAGCCAGTGGCATAACATTCGACAGATCTAGTAAATTTATCGCATTACGAGTGGGAAGTGAGTGAGTGACTGAGCAAGTCGGCAAGAGAGTCGGCCCGAGAATCAGGTATTTAGCCTCAGAACTGATCACATTTGTAACACATGGGTAGAAGTAACCTCCCTAGTATATAACATCTCACAATCACTGGTACCTTGGTCTGCTGCCAATGACTCAATGACCAACTCGCTGCTCAGCAACTCACTTAGACTGACCACAATATTGCCACACTCATGATAAAGGCCATCATCATCCCAGATAGTATACTGCCATTATTCATGAAAGACCCAAACACATTCCACTCACATCAGTAACCATCATCCCTCCTCTACCCCCAAGTGTATATCTAGTGACTGTGCCCAGTAAGCCACAGCCTGGGGTGGGGGGGGGTGCAATCAATCCCCAAACTACAAAAACTAAAGTGGTACCTTGGCCACAGTAGCTATGGTAACAGGACAAACGCGTACCTGCTTGATGTTTTCATTGTTTTCTCTCATTTGTTGTTCGAAGTTTCGTATGAAGTCACGTATTTCAGATTCCTTGTCTTCCAGTGTACAGTAAAGTTGGCGTAACTGACTCAACAGATCTAACTTCTCGGCTTGTAATCGTTTACGGTCAGCCTTCATAGCTTCAAGGGCGAATGATATCAATAAAATATTATGTAAACTATTTACATTACTCTGTGATATAACGCCACCTAGTCCAGCTACACATATTTTATCATTTAGCAGATGAAAAATCTTCTGGTACAAACGTAAGTAAAACAAAAATCTTTATGTTTATCGTACCACAATGTGGAGACTTCATAGTATGCTGGGCATAATCTTATAATTAATCCTGCTATATGATACCAACACAAAATCTCAAATATAATATATCATAGTGATGTTTAAACAGAGCACACTTTTCAGTTTCTGTATATAACTTGTATCCGAGGTGTCATACCTTTGATGTGTAAGATACACATTAAAAACCCTCATTTATCTTATGTCAGATAAAATTGAAAAATGACAAATTGTCTTTTCATAATCTATGTAAGAGTATGTAAATTTACAAACTTTTAAATATACTTTTAAAATTTTTTTATTACTTTATCACTGAGCTATGACTTGCACTGAGCAGTTCAGATTCAGTTTTAAAACAGTAGCACTTCTATGACTTATAACAAGGTTTTAGAAATTAAAAAAATAAATAATAATTAGCCATTTACTGAGATGAAAATCTATAATACTAGGTCTCACAATATTTGACTGTTTTACAAATATTTATATCTACTGTGATGTTATAGTAACACAATTTTAAAATGTTGACAGTTTTTCACTTCATAATTTGTGAAGCTCATTAACGATGAAGAATTTATTAAACTTTTTTGTTTCTTTGTTTGTATAGATTATCACTGGTCTTCAATGGGATTTATGGCAAAAGGTATGACTTCTTAGGTGTAACATCCCAGAAACACAAGTATGAGCTGGATTCAAACCCACAAAAATTTGTGGTGCAGTGATTAAACCACCAAAAAGTGATCTGTGCAAACTTAGTGCTAACAAAGCATTAGATTAATGGTGATTTTTAAGTATATCTTTGGAGTTAATCTGATAATCTTATTATAAAAATATTATTATTTGGCACTATTTCTATAATCAGATATTGAATAAAGTTTATCTGGAAAAGTATGATGTATATGAAGTATTCATGTAAATAATGACATTTCCATTATTTGGTTCTGGGTATTATGATCATGGGTGCCAATTGGATTCTGCTTTTAGTTTCCATGAAAACAAGTCATGGGAAGCCATTTATAATACAATTGATTTAAATAAAGAATGTTTTATTTCAACTGTATTTGTTACATAATTAACTGTACGGTACAATGAATACAGATTTTTGTCGGTCACAATTACATGATCATGCATGACTTCACTTTATGAAACACACTCGCCAATAGCCTGATATACCAGAAACATATTTTAAAATGTGATTTTACTAACACATTACCAGAAAAGATTGTTACCATGAAATCCAAAAGTCTGACCTTACATGCATTTGAAATTTATTATCTTTATATTTGTCTAAGTACAGGCAAAATTATATTTATTTAGCTAATTACATCTGATTTTATCTGACCCAAATCTGTTCCCATGTATATATATATATATATATATATATATATATATATATCTTGTATTATTTTAATGAAATGGGGTGAATATTGTCAACAAGCAGTTAAGTGATGTGTCCAAGATTTTTGCATTTCATTAGATTTTAATATTAATTATAAAGAAAAGATGGATAAAGATAACCTGAAAGTTTGTATTTTAATCAAAAACAAACAATATATTCAAAAGGAAAAATCTAAGAATTTTATATCCTTATACAAGCGGCACTCTCTTCTAGATAAAATATGATTCATTCCAATATGAAGACTATTGAATATATAAATCACAAATTGCTTTACTAAACTATCATAAAAAAATAGAACGACACTGTAAAACCTGTAAACATATAACATTGATTAATAGCAATATAACAAAAACAAGACAATATTATTTTAATTCATCAATAGCGGAATAATTTAAATTATAGACTGCATTAGTTAGCTAAAGTAATAGTTAACCAATATGACAATGGACGATCATTGAATGATGAATGAATCAAGTACATACCTAATAATGCCTCTTTAGCTCTGGATAGCTCCTGATGAGCCACAACCATCCGCTGTTGCAACTCACGCAACTGTTCATTGTGAGCTGCTGACCTCTGGTGACTGCTATCATTACAACTACTTGTGGTAGCCGCCTGGTGACTACTGCCATTACTATCTCCTATTTTAGCAGGTGGCGCCACTTGCTCACCGCCATAGTCTATACTATTTTCCTTTGCTAATTCAATATTAGCATAAGGTGGCACCCCGGAACGGCAGTCGGGATACTTCAGTGATTGAAGTTCAGTTTTCAGTTTTGCAATCATGTCGTGTAGCTTTGTATTTTCGTCTCTAAGAACATAGAGTTCGTCCCGTTCCTGATTATCTAATGCTACAAAACAAGGTTAAAAGATAACTGTATACCAGCTGGATACATTAATTAAATTTAAAAAAATAAAGTCTGGATAATGTCTAAAATATAAGAAAACTAAATTTTAAGCTAATTTTATTTAATAAATATTATTGCAATCACAATTTATTTTAATGGCCTTATATATATATATATATATATATATATATATATATATATCGGTGATGCTATCGCTGAATATAGCATTACATTTATTCGAAGCATCTGATATTCCTGTTTCTTCCTCAGCACCACTGTCTTTCATACTACTCCCATCGCTTGTACGACCGATCTGTGTTAAACGATGATTGGTGTCTGCCAGCTCATCGCGGATGGCCTTGACCTCCTGATTGGCTGCACTCAGTGAGCTGTCTATGCGCGCTGCCAGACGCTTGTTATCCTCAACCATTTTCCGAAATTTACATTGTGCGTCGACCAGAAGGTGGCGCATCAGTAGCATCGACGACTTGAGCGTTTCATGGTCTTTCGGCGAGAGTTCAACGTCTGCGTTCTGGCGATGCTCGTGGCCGAATTTTCGTCGCGTTGGCGTGTAGATGAATTGGACAATTTGATCATTGAGGTTATCCAATGATTTTATTGCTGGAAAAGATCGAAATGAATCAATTAATGCGTGAATCGGTGCACCAACGAGGACGTACGTGCACACACGAGGACGTACACCAGAGATGGTGAGAACCCGTTCTCGCCAGCTCTGCGTACATGCACAGACGAGGACGCATATGTTGAGGACATTCGGATGGATCTGAGGAAGAGAAATGTGTATACAATAATCTACAGCTGCCATCGTTGTTCTATTCCGATTTCACGTGACCTTGTACATTATGACAGAAGTCAGGGTCATCTTTAAAGGGTAGTTCTTTATATAATTAGTTGTACAAATAAAATCCCCAGCCGACTTGCCGATAAAACTATACTCTAAAATAAGAAGGAAAAAAACACATACAATTATTTCTCCGATTTTATATCCACTTAAAATATAAATGTTTCAAAGAAATAGCGAAATCCTTGACCCAATCAAACCGTTTATGACATAAAACATACGTCGCTGAAGATGAGTAAATGTGCGCGTCGAATACAGTGCCGGAATAAGACATGCATGAATGCACTTTAAACATACACCTATTAAGTAAACCACGGAACACCTACACCCGTGAGCGAAGAAGTACAACACCGCATTATCCGGTCTGGGACTCGTGTACTCTAGTACGCGATAAAGTGTAAAAGGAACATCAGCCGGATGGACGCGAAGAGAAGAGTAACGTGGAGTATCCTGGTTGAACGTCCAACCTTAAATCTGCGTGGAGTACGTCTACGGCATTCTGATGGAAGCTCGTTTCCGCACAAAACAAAGTAAACTTTGAACGTTACTTACGCACGGCATCCCGTTATCCGTAATATGTGGTATTATAGTAACAAATGATCCGAGATACGCTGCGCCACATAAAATAACATCCACCGACATTTTCCGTCACCATCAACAACATCTGATGTAACAGAGAAGTGAAAACTTTAATATCGAGCCCAACCGACCAATTAACCCATCAACGCACTGAACTGTGAACTGGTTCAGTATGTAAATGAAGTGTGAGAATGTGGCATAACAGACCTACAGACACACGCACATACACATTCTACGGACAAGCACACGCGTGTATTTATGTATACCTAAACCTGAGTTAGTTGGAATGCCACAACCCCCCCCCCCGTCAGCCTGTTGAATTAATTTCCAACAAATCACTTACTCACTAACTGACTCTTGTCACTAGTTATGTAAAACAATGAATGAAATGAACTCTCACGTGTTGAAAATAAACATGGAAAAGCTGAGTAGTGCTAAAGTCTATAGAATGACTGTATGCTAAGATCACACACACACACACACACACACACACACACATATATATATATATATATATATATATATATATATATACACACACACAATGTGGCCTAAGTGGTAGTGCGGTTGGCCAGAGACCTCTACCACCTAAGTTCAAATCCAGGCGTGGCCCTGTCCGAAGGGTGTTTCATCTTTCATTTTGCTTCATCGCGTTTGAAGCCCCATTTTGCTTATCATGTGTACAAAGGCCGTAAAACAGCAATAAAATAGTAAATATTTAACGTTCACACCCAAACACACACGTACACACAAAAACTATATATACATACGTATATATATATATATATATATATATATATATACACCCACATACACCCAAACTATATATGCAACCGTATATATATATATATATATATATATATATATATATATATAACCCACATACACCCATATCTGCATACACAAACTCACTTAAATCCGATAAAATCATCTTTGGCAGACATTCCTCGGGCCATGCCAGTCATCATTTAAATAATATTATGTAGCTGTAATCAAATTTCATGACAACTCGATACAAGAGACACACTTTTTATGCGAACAGTTCACCGAGTTGTTGTATGAGAAAATACTAGCTCTTCTGGGGGACATACGCCAGAGGCTCATTCGTGGCTAAGATAAGTCGGACATATAATAACTACACCGCGAAGTGTTAAACAGGAAATAGAGAACATTGCGTATAATTAGTCCAGTATAATTAGGCATCGGAGAGAAAGCTTTGTAATGAATTGAAACTGTATGAAATAGCTACTCTCTGACTGATGATGATGATTAATGATTTACGGCCATTTTCGTGCACATGGTAGGCTAAATTGGCCGAGCGAGCTCCAAATGTAATGAGGCGAAATCAAAGATGAAACAACCTTCAGATATGCCCACGCCGAGATTCGAACACGGCTGGTAAGTGATATGTGATCCAACACGCTACCGCTCGCTAGACCACTGATTCCATATAAATAGCACTATTAATATCATATATAGTACACACAGAAGTCACAGAACTGCCAACATTTATGATTAACTAAACGAGAACTGCTCATTGGTCCGTGAATCTGATATCTATGGGGGATGGGCTTATATCGAACGATACACCTCCCCCGCCCTCCTCTCTCTGAGTGTATGATTGGATGCTGAGTGCACCACGAAGTGAACTAAACATGTCATATTAATAAAGTTATGTACCTATTAAGGTTCATGTTAACAAAGTTATATTCCCGTTCATTATCGGTTTCACCCGGAACTTAATATCTGTAAACCAGGACACAGCAAATCTATAGGAATATATGGAGGACCGCCGAGTGCCTATAGAGATGGAGAAGCAACCACACGCACACCAACATACACACACACACACACACACACACACAACACATATATATATATATATATATATATATATAAATTATATACTGAGAGACTGGGTAATTAATTGGCTAATTGAATCACTCACTCACTCACTCACTCACTCACTCACTCACTCACTCACTCACTCACTCACTCACTCACTCACTCACTCACTCATCAATCAATCAATCAATCAATTCGTTCGCTCAATCAATCAATCAACTTGCTCGTTCGCTCGCTCACTCACTCACTCACAAAACACGATGAAGCATAAAACACACATACCTATCTACATATTTCCTCTCCTAACCCAAACCCCGTCATATTTCCACGTTCTGGGCGACTTTGTAAAAATACTGCTCTAATTCCATTTAACACTTTACTACACTTAGATCTCGACACGTCAGTATGTCGACAGCTTCTAGTCATCGATACACAATGAGAGCTGTCAGTCGGTAATAACCCTTCTCTAACCTTATCAGTCGTCATTTGTTTACCGGAAGGCCAATTACGATTGACAACATCAACAAGTTGGCCGCCTTCAAGTTCTTAATAGAAGTGTCAAACTGGCAAATTATGATCAAATGGATTTTTTTGGTATTTTGGGACTAAAGCTGTGTGGCGCAGATTTGTTCAAAATATTAGATAATTTATTAAACATTTTATATAAGTTATTCGAGGCCTAGTTGTATAACGTTGTTTTTAAGAGTGCCTCCTATTTTCTCTGGTTATTTTAATTACGATTAGTTTTCTTTTGAGTTTATTACTAATGAAACAAACGCGAGCAATTGCTTTAAGCATTGGAAGTCGTTGTAGTTGTTATTACAAGATTAAGCATGTATGTTGAAAGGAATTATGATTATCATGGATCACATGTAATCTACGTCACATATCATTTCCAAATTAAATATGATGTGGCGGTCATGTGTATATCATATACCAAACTTGTATAACACAAGAATAACAGCTCTCGCTCTCGCTCTCCCCAACCCTCCCCCTCTCTATCTGTCTCTCACCTTTCCCCCCCCCCCTCTCTCTCTCTCTCTGGGTGTGTGGGATTTTTACACTTCCAACATCACATCATTATGTTGTTGGTCTTAACAATATCATAATGTTACCAATATATTAAGAAGTTTATGTTTTCATTATGATTACTAGAAAAAGGCCATCTGAATAGCAATCTAAATTTTATATTAGCCTATAGAAAGATTTTCATACAGCCACGCGTGCGCGCGCACACACGCACTCACACACACACACACACACACTATATATATATATATATATATAGCTAATCCTGTTAAATATTCAGATATAGGCGTGTGAGAGAGATAGATAGAGATACATTATCCTATATCACTCATTTACTGATTCCACGTTCTTCCCAATTTGTTAAGAAAACAAAAATCCTAAACAGAATCTTATTTTGACATCATCTTCAAAAACCAATTTAAATCTGACTTTATAAAATAGATATATAAAGGTCTAACTCAGGTACGTCATCAGCCACGTATTAATGTGAGTACAGCAATGATAACAAACACCATCCGAAATACTAGACATATTATAATAGTAGAGTAGTTGATATAACTGTGTACGAAATTTGCACCTGTTCCAGGCAGACAGACATCAGTCGCACACAGAGAGAGAGAGGGGGGGTGCATTTGCCAAAAGAGAAATCATCACTACAGGTGCGTATATACTAATCCTGTCCTTTCAACCTAACTATATCTACGTCAGCAGACTTCAAGAGCATACGCCACTAAAGACGTGTGTGTGTGTGTGTGTGTGTGTGTGTGTCGGGTTGCCCCCGAACAGTTCAAGTTGAGGTGATCTAGATCCAGGCTTGTATAAAGTCCACCCCTCAGTGAGGTGTCTGTCTGTCTGTCCGTCTCTATATGTTTCCAGATACAACTGTATATGTGTTACGTATATATGTATGTAAACCGATACCGTGTCGTGTCATTGTCACAATATACACCCCATGTAAGATATATGGTCAATGGGTGGTACTCCGAATGCCGATCATGGATCACATATGACACACACACACACACACACATACATGGTATATCTAACACAGCCGATAGGTAATGATGCTATGTCACCTTGGATATGTTACCTGCGGCGTATTGTTTGTCCTTGAACAAAGCTCTGTTACTGTCTTTGTGGGAGGCTACAGCGATCTGTAGTGTGAGTGTTACCGGATACACACTGTCAAAGTATAGACTATATATATATATATATATATATTCCGACAACTTTGAGATGCCAGTTTGCCGTCAAAAGACGGATGGTAACACGTTATATACTGTCTGACAACTGGTGATGACAAAAGCGATATTAATTGATTCAGGGGCCTTGCATTAAGACCAGACCACCCTCGTTCTCATCGCCATGGCAGGAACCACCCATTGTCCATTGTTGTCGCCAATCCATCACCCATGGACCGTGTACTATTGACTGTGGACCCTTCACTCTCCAATCTACAATGGACCAGTCATTGCCGACTGTCACGGTCTAACCATTGTCCAGTCATACCGACCATTGTTGATAACGAAGATCTCCTATTGGTTAGCCACTCTTCATTAATGAAGACTTGCCGTTTGACATTGTTAAGCAGCTGGGAGACAATTAGGGAACCTGAGCAACAATACAACTAGCCTAACAAGGTGTGTGTGTGTGTGTGTGTGTGTGTGTGTGTGTGAAAGAGAGTGAGAGAGGGAGCTGTTAGTATATCCACTCATTTACTGGTTTACTTGCCAATTAAATAAGCAAACACAATTTGCCGAACAAAATCTTATTTCGAAGTTAGCTTCTTTTTTAAACCAACAACAATGTATACATAGCCTTGTCTATGTACGTATGCTAATCCAAAAGTGTATCATAATATTTGTTTTCCATCTCAGCAAACTATTTATATATAAAATCTGAATTATTTTTAAATTAGTAATAGTTCTGGAACATTTACTTATAACTACTTCAATAAATCGCATGACTTGTGTGCTAACAAGATCTCTTTTGGTCAAAAACTACATCCCGCAAATGAGACAAACAAAAGCTTCAGAGGGGATGAAGACCTTACCGCGCCCCCCTCCTGTTGATAAACCAGACAAAACTCTCTTTTTTATGAACACTAGAAAACACGGAAAGCCAATAAAATAAAATATGATATAAAACAACTTGTTAATTGTTAACAATGTGGTTACTGTTATTAGTTGTACATCTTCTCTCGCTGACTTCCGACAATTCAGTGGTGTAAGTGATAGCGTGGCTAGGCGCAGACTTCAAGGACTGGGGTTTAAATCCCACCTTATGTCTGAGTGAGGCATTTCTCACCTTTCGCTTCATCGTAACTCATTATCTTGGGAGAGAGTTAGACCCATTTAGTTCGCCACATCCGCATAAACAGTGTCCATACAGAGGCAATGTTTATAATCCAAGGATTGCGCTGCCTACATTGTGCATCACTTATTCATCCGATGCGATAGCAGGTCACGTGATGCCCGCGTAACAGAAGTATCCATTATTCACGACTAAAGCGTGTCGTTTAATAAATATGTGCAGCATCTGCATAATTCTGTAATACGGTCTACGCGTTGGGTAGCATTATGACACACGACTCTCATCCAGGTAAATGTTCGCTATTTTTTCGGTGGACGTTTATTCTACCTGTGTCCAAACGGCAGCCTATAATTCGTCATAGATTTGCCTTTCTCGGTTACCCTAATATACACATTGGTGGGTAAACCAGTACGCCAATGCGTTAGATCCTTATAAATATTCTGAACAAACCAGCACAAAGTCGTGAGTGAAGGTCCCCGGTGGTGGGATTAAAACATGATGTTTATGTCAAGTTACGTCATGAAGACTGTAGTACGGCATATCTCTGTAACATCGGCTAAACACGGGGCATTCCTTACATAATGACTACCTTTTCACGTGTCCATTGTCAATCATTTATCAGCTGTTGACATGTCAGTATAAGACAGGCTAGACACAGCCGTCATAGACAGGGGCCAGGTGACTTAATGATAACCAGACAGGAAACCACACACACAAACACACAGATACACACACATTATCTCTCTCTCTCTATATATATCTATCTATCTATCTCTCTCTCTCACACACACACACACACTCTCTCTCTCTCATACACACACACACACACACATTCTTTCATACATACATACACACACACAAACAGAGAGAGAGAGAGAGAGATAGAGAGACCTGTACACTTAATTATCTTATTCGCTCTGCCACACATCACGAATGCGCGTATAAACAAAACTACGAACCACATCTCAATCTGTTGATGTCCCTCAGCCATTGATCAGGATGAGTATTTCACTTTGTTTACATCCGACATCAAATCCATTTGTGGAGCATGTACTATTATCAGGTTCAAGCAAATGTCATGACCATTGATCTGACCGTATCACCTCTGTGATCAATAATAAATTACTCTACGCGTTAAAATCTAATGCGCATGCGAAGCAAAAAGGACAGAATATTAATACGCGTAATCCGTAATTTCTGACAACGCGTATCCTTCATTAGGCAATGTCCGGTGCTGTCACTGTCAGCAGACGGGCGGTTAAAATAGAATGAACCGCTATGTGACGTAACCATTTCTACATTTATTATGATATATTAAGTCTGTCTAATTCGACATCCCGCATCGCAAATAAACCCCCGATACCTCGAACACGTGACTGATCTAATCACGTGACCACCGCTGTAAAATAAAGTGTAAAAACAAACCGACATTATTGCGGCAATATATCAAGCCTCTAGCCATCTATACACTGACCTGCTTGTATGAGGGCTGCCATCTCGTTTTTAGCCGTTCATTGATCCGTAGGTTAAGCCCGTCAATATCACCGTTGATCATTAAGGTACGGCACGCAGAGCATCAGAACTGTTCGAATAGATCTGACTGATGTCCAGTGTCAAGAAGATTCTCGTGGCATCAAAACGACGTTAATCATAATATTGCGGCGCACTTCGCGTAATAACCTCCTCTCATTAAAGTTCACCTCCGATCTTCAATTCGTCAAATACGGATCTGAACGGCATTTTGTCGTCATCCTGTCCTCTCGGCGCTCTGTCCATCACCTCGTCGCTGTTTGTACCTATAATTTGTGCTAATAATGTTAATCAAATGATGCGCACTCGCCGATATCTCTCCTGTACAGCCGTCTGGTTAAGCCTCCAGGTAAAGGCAACAATGCTCCGAGCAGACCATCAATCAAGATGTGCTAACGAGAAGCAGACGAAATGATACGACCCTGATTTGTTAGACCACACGTCAAACATCGAGTCGTCTGGCGAACCACTTCGCCATAAAGAACATCTCCCGCAACCGAAATACCGATGTGCAAATAATCACCAGATGCTGAAATGTTCCACCGCCTTTAAGCCGGCAGATAAACATGAATTTAAACCCAAATATTTTTATAAAAAAAACACGCATAAAAAGACCTACTAGCAAAAAGAACGGCAAACGTTCTTAAACGATGAACAAGCCACGATAAGATAGTACGTGGCCATCAAAAATATACTGAATTTCGAAAACGCTATTTCACAAACAAAATTAAATCATTTATACTTAACGCCTTCATTTTAAAAACCCAACTCCTGTCGATTACAACAAACCAAATCCGATCGTTTCCCGGAGAATATCTGAGAAAAGATAAATCCTTCTCCGTACGAAAGTGTTTACGAAGTGAGAAGCTATTTACTAGATGGAATCTCACGTTTCGTACACGATTCGCTTAAATATGTGTTTCGGTTGAGCACATGATGTCAGCCACATAAAGGCAATTATATAATTTTGCTCATTGCGATATTCGGTGCACCATTTCGTGGTCGGGTTTTCTGAACATAAATCTGTATTGGGTGTCATTCTTAACTGAATTGTTTTGAAAGCGTTTATTCCACAATGACATCTCATCATAACTGACATATGATGAAATAGGCCATACATAAACAAAAGCCTGGTATAGGGCAGTAAATGACCGAAACAGGCCTATTCAATTATATGGTTTTCAGATGACCCCCGTTTTGGCACTGGGTGACGCAGTGACAACGTTGGACAATTCTACTGCTGCCATCTTGTGATTTAAATAGGAATTAATCTTCACTGCCATACCGAAGTCATTCAATTGGTGGCAAATTGGTCATCACATTTCTTTCCACGCAGTTCGCCAACACTGACCATCGCGGTTATCATCGACTAACAGCTTCCTATTATTAACTTAGAAGCTTTCTAAATCCCACTACATACACAAAGGCGCCTTTCTCACGCAGACCGGCCAAGTTTGGTCATCGTTATTACACAATTAACTCCGCTGTTTCTAAACCGGGACCATCCAACCGAGTTCACCCAAAACAGACAGACAACGGAGTACAGCGGTCAGACTGCCGTCTCATATTCTAATCGTACTTATCTACCGCTAAAGTTCTGGCTAATTCGTTTATACGACGAACACAAACAGTGTACTGCGCGATATGTTGCCGTACTGTGGGCGTTCGGGTGCTGTTCATCAACTTTCCGGACATTAAATCTAAACTCCGTTATTGCGTCGGAGTTCTATAAACCGGGAGCCCTCCAGCCGATAACGGTTCAATTGTTATCGCCTTAGTCGCGCTATTCGCGTTCTATTTCGACATCGTTTCGAATAATTCCAAGTAAATGAGATATCGCTTTTGTCAACAATTCGTTTTTCAAAACCGTTTCGAGAGGAGCAACTGGAACGAACACGATAAGGAATTCATGTCTACCGGAAACATGTAACACAAACAATTGGATCTCTTTCTCTCTCTTTCTCGTAAACACACACACACACACACACACAATGGGCTATAAAACACGGAATGATTATGACAAGCCACGTGAATTCTAACAAGAAAATAATGACAATTTAAAATATAATTATAGTTTACTGACAATCGTTTTAAAAGAAAATTTTACTTTTGTTACAACCGTAATATGAAAGGTGCATAAATCAATGAGGTCACAAAAACATGGTCTATTGGTAGTGCTACAAGACTCATAATGCGACTGCCTAAGGATATACACATCTAAACAAAAGGCACAGATATTGCCCTGTTTATTAAGTGTAAACCGAGAACCACTTTTTGGTAAATTTCACTCTACATGGCTGCTGCCAGTATGGCTCGGCTGTAAACGGGCAACTGGAATAAATCATCAATTATTAATTTTCCAACTATTCACATCGCATTTTAAATTATTCCCAATTTACAATATGTCCATACGAACTTTCCTAAAGTTATTTATCCACTTTTTATCTTTGAAGAATTCGCAACCAAAAACATTTCCAACTGCCAGTGATGTACCAATTTAACAAACATTACATCGGTTTAGAATAATGAATGAATTCTTGTTCCAAGTGCATTATGCTAACCAGCGGACCTTTTTATGTCATCTATTAACGACAACAGAGATAAAAATATATCTCTACGCTACAAACATACAAGGGGGGGGGGTCTGTGGTATGAAAATGGCTGCACCTGTCATAATATGCCTTCCTAACTTTAGCGTAGAAGGTTAAAGTAAGAAATAAAGTAAAGGTTCACTTTTTGTTCACTACTTTAGCAATATCCCGTAGGTGTCTGTGTTATAAATCTTGTTTTTATTAGTCACATATCTGGAGTTCTATTATATCAGCGTCAATGTGTATTTTTTACGTTCGTTCAACGTTAGGTAAACGTATATTTTACACTCCCAGAAAATCTTGCACATCATCAAAAAAAGTTATATTTACTGGATTTCACAAGGACATGAATCAGAGGACTGCGTTGGTAATACAAATTGGAATATTTTATGTATTTCTACACGAAATATAATTCGATTTTGTATAGAAATGGAGAAATATTGACTATTTTATAGTTTGGCCATTTAGGATCATTCTTAAAAAAACTATGCAATTACTGCAAGACAAATTGCTGCAGTAAAGATATGGATGAATATTTTAACTGATCAATGATTCAAAGTGCTGATATCCAACTTTGCTATTTATTCTAATTAGTAAGAAAAATGCGGGTTATACTCAAGAATAATAATAAAAATAATACCTAATTACAGACTGGATAGCGGTAGCCTAGCAAATAAATGAATAAAACCATTAAAAATTGGCGACCATGATAAACTTTATGACAATAGACAGCATTTGAAAACTGCTAAACGTCTATAACTGGATGAATGCCATTATAACGGTCTGCATAACAACCATCCATCACTGAAAACCTCACACGGAGCGAGTGCTGGCTGTTAGCTAACGAGCAAGGTCCTATATTATAATAGTTGATTAGCCATTTTATAAATATGTAATCCTATCAATGTTACATTCCTCGTCATCGGAAGCTATTCTCGGCCTCGTCAAGACCATCGCAAATAAAAAGTAAAAATAATAAAGCTGATAATGCCGAAGAAAGACACTGTAGTATTATCTGAACTGATGCTTTCATCAGACAACTGATATCGTCCAGTAATTTCCGTCCGAAGAAGCGTTCTCTTGACGATGGTATCAAGCCGACTTATTATCTCATATTGCCGAATATAATAGACCAACATCCATAAATACCTTTCCATCTATTCAAACCAACAACATCCTGTAGTCCGTTTGTTTACGAATGTAACTAAATCCTTGCGTTATCCTGTCTAATGTCCATAACCAGTAATCATTATCCGAGTTTCCAGGTAATCGTTGGAACATCCGTCTTTTGCCTTTCCGTGTCTAACGTCCACCGAATAGCTGCCATAAATGTGCGACGTTTAGCCAAGCGCAAAGCGAATACCAAGCATAACAGCGGTAATAAAAAATATAATAATAATAATAATAATAATAATACTAAAGGTCTTGGTCCTATTTATGAGCACCATTAATGCTGCTCAATGGCAGAGGTTAAACCGGCAATTAACTCGGTGAGAAAAAGCCAAGCCTGATTTGGGCCAATTATAGCCAACAACAGCCTATAACAGCCAGTTGTCACACGTGCGATATATCAGGATGGCCTTCCCGCACAGGCAGGCGCATAAATATACAAACAATGACGCATCCGGTTATGTATCTGTATCTGGATGTCGGAGGCAACTTCCAGAGATCACGGCGTTCAGAACGTCTATCATCCGGATGCCAGAGGATTGATTGCGGCTGTCCGCTTCGCCATCAACACATATTCTGATCTGGAACGTATCGGGAATGCCTCCTGCTTTTGATCGCTCCGATATCCCCGACACCGGGAAATTAATAGGTGAATGCTTCCGATGAGCCAAAGCGAGAAAGATTGGCCATTGATGCGCCGATTGGTGCGGCTAAGTTATTAAGTCTGTGATAACTCAACTACCTCAACAAATTACGGACAAATTTCGGATGCACAGCTATAAATACAGGAAAAAACCTGATTCAATCAAATCCCCCCCCCCCCCATCATTTCAAAGTGAATCTATAAAAGAAAACCTCACAAGATAGTGGCTATCAGAACGCCCACTAGCGGCTGACTGAATAAACAGAATTATGGTATAAAAATTCAACAACAACAATAGGAACAACGAAAAATACAAGGAAAAAATACAAGCGACGTCCTTATCAGAAAGCTTTAAAGAAGCTGCGTCACTACGGGGTGCATTAATTAGCCATTATCGGCGTGCCAGGATAAAGATGCTAAACACAGGCGATGTTTGTCTCCGACACAATGTAGTTTGATATGTACCAGCCTATTATGACAATAATAGGGCCGCGTCTGTCATAGATAAATACATATCCCGCTGTACGTATGACAGAGCCATAAAACGTTCTACGAAGACATCCAGGGATGCCATTATGCCGGCTACTATAATGGTATCACTACTTCAGCGTAGCGCATCATCATTGGGGTCACAGTGGGCTGGCTTTACTTACACACGACGACCACGTTTAGCCATTGTTGTCATTGTGTTCGGCATCGGTTACAGCGGCTAGACGAAGGCCTAGAAACGGATGTGCGCTAAATATACCGGTAAACGGTGGCAATGGCTACTGTACTGTAACAAATGAACAACAGGAGTGAGTGAGTGAGTGAGTGAGTGAGAGTGAGTGGTGAGTGAGTGAGTGAGTGAGTGAGTGAGTGAGTGAGTGAGTGAGTGAGTGAGTGAGTGAGTGAGTGAGTGAGTGAGTGAGTGAGTGAGTGAGTGAGTGAGTGAGTGAGTGAGTGAGTGAGTGAGTGAGTGAGTGAGTGAGTGAGTGAGTGAGTGAGTGAGTGAGTGAGTGAGTGAGTGAGTGAGTGAGTGAGTGAGTGAGTGGTGGTGAGTGAGTGAGTGAGTGAGTGAGTGAGTGAGTGAGTGAGTGAGTTTTAGCCTCCACGCCACTCCCCTTCTTCGACATATGGCCAGCAGGCTACTCCTAGCAAAACGAGGCGGTCAGATGAAACATCCCAAAGCTGCATCCGACACAGGCATTTGATCCTGAACCCAGTGGTGGCCTACAGTATACTACCACCAGCTGCGCCATAAGGATACCCAGATAACGCGGAGACGTTGTGGCGTAATGGAAGTACAAGTAAAATAGAACACGATAAGTCAAAGTCTTGGTCGACTTTCGATGACGAGTCTATATTAAATATTTATTTTAGTCGCGACACATATCACTGTGGACTCTCCAATATAAACGGATACCCGTCATGATACTGATAATGCGGAGGCGATGATTTCCTGCTAAACAAACTGCATGTCCTATACCACTGTTTGTGGCTGTGGCTGCAGTTTGTGGCTGTGGCTATTGTTTGTGGCTGAGAAGATGTTGGAACGACAAATCGGGCAATACACTAATACCAAAGGGGTAAGAGATGACGGGTTAGACATTGGGAAGGCCCGCGGATTCGAATCCGCCTATAGGCTGGTGGTCTATCACGCGTTCGTGGCCGTGACAGGCCATTTTGATTAAAGTACCTGATTATAATGATGGGCGGTGATAAATTGTTACGGAATGTATGTGGTTGTCGGTGATATTTAGAAACAGTATCCCCTCCGGGGAGTTGAGCGTGTCCTGGAATATGAAGATCAATAACGGGGTTGATTCTGCTGATAACTAAAGTTTTTAGACCAGTAGAACTGGTTCCCAGCTGTAAACCTATAGATAAAAGGTTCTACAGTAAAGTTACAGTTGGTCAAACCCTACACCCACGCCTCCCCCATACGTGTCTCTATTACTGCCATAGAGCGCTCACTACCTGTGACAACTGATGAGAGATTAAGCGATGACAAAAAACAGACATTCTGGATCACTTTCTGTCGCATCGAGAGATCCCGAAAGCGAGAAGCAGCCACGGAGCGCACCATGTCGGTCTACAGTTCGCTATCGCAATACGACGGCCCTATAGCTACCGTAACCAAACACCGAACACAATGTCTGGATTTAACATCAAACCTGGATCGGTTTCAGCATCTGCGGGTATTCCGTATTCACCACCCTCCCTTAGAAATTCCAAAAGATTCTCCAAAACAACATTAAAATGCTTTCACAGAGGGTGCAACATCAGAACACACCTTTGATGATATCATTTATCATAATTATAATATCAACACCTGTAACACTCACTAACCCGAAGCTCATTATTCTGATCCAGAGAAGCATTATTTAGTCAAACTGGTTAGCAGATATAATAACAACAACAAAAATATACTATACAGACAAGCAACGCATAAAACACTGGCTAATATGTGCATGAAGAATGAAATTTCTCTTTTACTAACAGTCATATCCCGCCCCCCTCCCCCAAACAAAATAACCAACAGATCCTGGATTTCAGGTGTAAGAGACTTAATAATAAGAGAGTTGACCGAGGAATATCAGCTTGTAACAGAGCATTTAAAAGATTTTATGTCATAACAATAAGGAATGACGCGAGTTGTTTACTTCCAAGAAAATTCTACATTTCTGACTAATTCATACACGTCAAAACTTGTTCCTTTGCCATTATTTCTTAATTTGGAGAAAAAAACTCGCCCCCAAACAAAACTTTTACCTCTGGGTTACACAACTATACAGAGGTTACTTGTGTTACACTGAAGTGAAAGTTTAAATTTGTTTGTAGTAACATTGTACTGGATCAGTTAAGTAAGAGAAGATCCACGTTCAGTGCTGGATCAAGATCAGGCAGTTGTAAACGGTTCATGTCAGGAGGCACTGATCCACGGAGTATGTCGGCGCCAGTTTACTCGTGTCTCCCCCTAGTGACTATCCCGAAATATAAATCATAGAGTGCTTCCACCTGGTGATAATTATGATAAACATCCCGAAGCAATATCCCTGCATGTGCATTTTGCCATATCAGTGGTTCGCAGCAGCATAGGACATGAGTCCAGTCACGTGATAAGCTATTCTAAGCGCGTTCATTAAATCTGACAATGTGGTAAAGGCGTTGCTTGGCTACGTGCATGTTTATTCTAGTCGCCTCTTCCCAACAGTGATGATCGGGTAACGTGAAGCTTTCTGTATAAGGACTGCATCTTCAGCCAGATGCAATGTCCTAAACATTATCCAGCATGGTATTATTGCTACACAGCCAATATCCAGTTAATAAAATATGTTGAATGTCTAACTGCAAACATGTAGTTCTTTACAGTGGTGCTTTTTAAAATATCGCTATAAAGCATTGTATGCAATATATATATATATATATATATATATATATATATCATAGCATCAAAGTACTTATCCAAATGCACAGAAAAATCTAATGTAAAAGGCTCAACGTTAATCAAGTAAAATCTAATGTTAGTCAGCCAGGCAGAAGTTATCGGGAACATTCACACTCTGGCACCTGCTTCCTGTAGGCATCTGATCCAGGAAAGACCGGAGACGGACTTCTAAACTTTCAATCATACTTGCTGATATACTTCCCGGTAAGATGGGAAATATGCCGCATATCGACTGCTATGCGGGGAAAGGAAAAAAACCGACTGCTTCCTGTGTTATCTTAAATATTTTATAAACGCCTACAATTACCGAAATTTCCGTCAAAAACCGTAATAATTTGCAGTCTTAAAAAAAAATTCGGCTACTTACGATGCACCAATATGCATGAGTCACGTAATAAAATTGCGCAGAATCGTCAGTGTGATAGGGGCAACTATAAATAACACATCCGCTATTTGGGAAGCTATATTTGCTCGAACGAAAAGATAACAAAACAATTATTGTGTCGGAAATAATACAAATAATACGAGCCATTAAAGTTCTTAGATGGTGTAGAAGATTACCACGTTGACTACGTAAATTACGCTGACGTCGAGTGACAGAGAGAGACCGATCATTTAAGTGAACACCCGATAGATAAAGATGCTCTACGGTCCAACAGATAGCCCCTACTTGGCAGAGGAGGAGGGAAGACAGGTGTTCGTAATTTGTCTTGAAAGTGGCCAGGAGACAAAGAGTCTATCCCGTTCCAGTTGTCTTTTAACGGGAGAAAACATCTGGATTGCAAAAACTACCGCCGACACACACACACATACACACACACACACACTCACATACACAACTTCACGGCGCAAAAACACGGTTTGGGGGCAACCAAAGAGGCTTGATTAAATAGAAAATGATTGTGACCTGTTCGCGCGAAGGCTGCTGCACACACGCGCGCGCACAAGCGCTCGTTCCTGGATTAGACGAAACTATAGACATCCCGAATAACCGCAACATAAAAGTGGTGAAGAGAAGAATGACAACTTTAAGGCACTTACCGATATCGACAAATAACAGACAGGAGCCCAACCTCTGCCAGAACATCTCCTTAGGCTTAGTCATCTTTCTGGTGTCATTAAAATAATATAAATATTACAATTAATCTCTGGATGATACACTACATTTAGTCGTTCCCCACAGTTCCGATGATGCGTTAACACAGTCCGCCGGACTACCATAAAGTTGTTCCGGAGACGATGGTACAGGCGAACCGGTTCCCGATCCAGACGTCTTAGGGTCTATAAAAATAACTCGCGGAGTACGGCTCGGATTTGAAGGCGGGATATAAAAAAACGGGGGTTCGTCGGCATCAAGGATGCGGGTGTGAAGGTCGCGCGGAGAACATCACCTTTTGACCGTATTCGAAAATCCAGGTCAGGTTAATAGTTCGGGATTAACTGCATCTTGTTGCCGACCACCGCCCCCGACGAAGATGGCAGGGTCGGCATGGCCCAGAGGGGGGCGGGATGTTAATGGGTGTCCGGATCTGTCAATATGAGGCGCTGACCCAAGAGAGGTGAAGGGAAGCCATACCGTGGAATTTTGCAGCTGGGTGAGATGAGCACCAAAACATCCCCCTCCCACACACACACACACACACACACACACACCTCCAAGGTGAGAAGATTCCGTGTGCACTTTTTTCCAGCATAAAATAAATAATATGATTAACGTGTCGACGTAAATGTCACTCGAGAATGTAAACAAACAAAGATGGAATGACAGTGATGTTTATGAGATTAATATCACTTTGATATCTCCTACAACTGAACTGGAACTGTAAGTGTAAGGTATGTTATCAACTTTGCCATTGTTGCTTTGAGTTGAATGCTCTCTCTCTCTCTCTATCTATCTATATATCTCACTTTCTATCTATCTATCTATATATATATATATATATATATATATATATATTACACACACACACACATTCTTTTGTTAGTTAGCAGAAGGTGAAAAATTGCTTGGCTGCGTTGTTTTGCGCCAATTCATCTTAACCAGACATTTTATCGACGTCAATAAATTATTAATGGCATCTCCAGGTAAAGGCCATTGCATAATCGAGATAAGAGAGAACGAAATAAATCTTCATTTCTTACCTGTCAAGATATCACCAGATCCATTCGGGATATCCAGGAAGTAGGTTATCCAGATACCATGTGGAACTTCGGTATTCCAAAAAAACAGGTGATCTTAAAACTCAAAACGCCAAAAGAGCTGCCCTGCCAGGTATGCTAAATACGAGTAGCCCTCATTACAGGTGTCACAGGTCAACCGATATTGGTGAATTACCTACTTGGCCTTTAATTAATCCTACCTCGAATGTTTACACCGAGGTATAAACACACACACCGATTATCTAACTAACACGTGGTCCGTATAATCCACGTCGGTCACAACCAACATGCTGATATGACAATCACACAATCGACGTACTATCTGGTTACCGTGGCCTACAATTGGCCACGTACTCGATGCGCATCCAACAGCTCGCAGCAGGCAATCCAACTACTAACCGTTCGTTTAGGAACGCGGCGGCCCGTCAGCGGCACTCCATACGCGTGTAGACCAAGCCAGCGGGTTGAGCTCGGCACGAGAGAGGAAGAGAGAGCGCGAAAGAAAACCACTAAAAGTGCGGATCCTCTTTAACCAACACTCCTCGTCCGCGGCCTGCCGGTGTACGCGAAGCCTTAACCGAAATAATGAAAGGCGAACTAGCTCCGCCGACGGTTAGACATTTCTAGTCGATTAATTTTTCACCGGGCAACAGCTAAATCAACTCCGCTCAATTGTGGCCGGGTTCATAAAGCCATTGAAGAGCCGAGCAGGCAGGCACGCTTAAAAAGGCCAACGAAGAGCCAATTTCTACTCTCAGACAGAGAGACACAGACACACACACACACACACTCTCATATCTGTGCGGCATATGTTTGTTTGGCTGAAGGCCCGTGCGCTACCAGATACCGGCGGCAAAACGATGCCAGCCCGACGTAAGTACACGCCGAACACGCAAATATTATACGCCGCACACAGGTATAAGGGCACACACAGGAGGGAATGACGGGCGAGAGAAATACATGTTGAGCGAGGATCTATTGTTTCTAGCATCTTTATCCGCACCGCAGCCCGCAAACCATCCCCCCACCGCCTCCTCGAGATTATAATCACTCTCATCGACCTACCTGATATTAATGAAGTTCGCTGTCACGTGATCGACCTGGGTTTTTTTCACCTGGAAGCGTTCCCCTCCGCCAATGATTTGTTTGTGTACGTCACTCTGACAAAATAATGGTATTTATATATCTGTTCTCGTAGATATATGTAGATCAATTGTGTGTGTGTGTGTGTGGACGTCGAGAAGGATGTGGGTATCAGCTGTTTGGGGACGTTTACAAGCTGGACAGTCACATATGTACATACAGGTTGACAAACGGGCCTGAAAATAGACGTACCTGTGTGTGTGCGTGTGTGTGTGATTTTATGTGCAGCCACAAAGAAAACTATATCGTGTTCGATTCCTTGAAGCCGGAATGGAAAAGCTTTAAGACAAGACCCTCCCTCGTGCGATAGTTCTCTGGAGCCAATTCAACAATTAAGAACATGACGTCTTAATCACGTCACATTTATCGCCCAATGTATCATTACGGAAGCCACACACGGCTGATGTGTAACGCGTGTAATTAACACAAAACTCCTAGGATAGCCCAGTGTGTAACCGTTAGTTCTTTATTCCAGCACAATATAGATAGCTCACTCTAAAGAGAACTATTTCAACAAGATGACGACGTTTTAAAAGCCGTATAATTGGCCCGTCATCGCGGAAAGATAATGCATTATGTCGCGAATCGGGAGGGGCGGTCTCTCTCTCTCTCTCTCTCTCTGTGTGTGTGTGTGTGTGTGTGTGTGTGACACGTGAGATCATGTCTCGCACCTTTTCAGACGTTGATTTGTGGGTTTGGGCCCTTTAATTACCACGTACTGCTGTCATTCGTGATGGAAAACGATGGACAAACAACACTGAGAAAAGACAGCACACAAAAGAATGTTTGTACACGGGACATGACGGCTTTCGAATAGTGGAGGTGGCCGAAACAGCTTAGGTACGACATAGGGTTCTTAATTATCAAAACTGTACGCGAAGTATGATGATAATGATGATGAATGTTTTCCGGCCACTTTTATGCGCATGGAAGGCTAAATGGGCCGAGCGACCTCCAAAAGTAATGAAGGGAAGGAAGTCAAAGATGAAACACCCTTCAGATACGTCCACGCCCCGATTCGAACAAGGGTGGTAGTGATATGTGAGCCAATACGCTACCGTTAGAGCACGGCGGCGCGAAATATGTGAACTTATGTATTACAAGATGCCGGTATTCCAAGAGCAGAAAATTAGACAGATAAATTATGATAAAAGCCAGACTCGGACAATGAGGCACGATTTGAGAGGAGAAAAAAGTGCGAACACGATGGAAAATAATGAAATTGTGCATTCCTCTCTAATTCGAATGAACATGCCAAACAGGAGCGTATACCTGTGTCGTGACTTCCCACAAAAACAAATTATGTTGCTTTTGGCTGCAATTTTACACTCATAGAAATATGATTTACCAAGCCCGAAGCTGTGAGTTTTTTTTATGGTGACCCCCCCCCCTTCATTCTCTCTCTCTCTCTCTCTCTCTCTCTCTTTAACCGTTTGTTACGCAGTCGCTCACGTATGTTGCTCTTTCAAAAACCTCTTCAAACACGTCGGAACACCTGAACTCGTAAATAACATTTCATTTATTATCATCCGGCCGCAGCCGGCTAAGAAGTGTATTGTTTTTGAAACCGCCTCCAGCCAACTACCAAAAAAAAAAAGAATTTCACTCGCCATCGACGTTCAGCAATACCTGCAGCGCTCCAACACCGCAGCGGACAAAAAATGAACTACAGGAAAATGCCAGCTATTCCTACCTTGAAAAAAGTTGAATTATTAAACCGATGTTTCTAACATAACGACGTTCATTAATTTAACCGGTCCACATAGTCTTAAAGAACCGAGTAACAACGTATCATCATCATCATCATCTGTTAGAATATTCTCCTGTTATCAGATAAGAGATGCCAATTTTGCGATAAAGATTCAACGACTGTTCTTTGAGATGCAGCATAACGCTGATATGACTAACACTTTCACTGAGGAACTATTCCAGTTCAACGAATGACGGCGAATCAGGTCAGGTCAGGTAGGGTTTCTTTCAATGAACATCGAGAGATAAACAACGACAACGCAGTAACAAAAAACCTGCGGTTTGAATGCCATGTTCGATAAAGGTACCGTTTTGTCGCGGATGAAAGGCATCACTTTCTTGCCACGAAAGGAACAGCCGCGTTATAACGATGATGGTGATGATTTGGTGTTTTACGGCCACTTTTGTGCACGTGGTAGGCTAAACGGGCCGAGCGACCTCCAACGGTAATGAATCGAAGTCGAAGATGAAACACCCTTCAGATATGCCCACGCCGAGGTTCGAACACCGGTGGTAGTGATATGTGATCCAACACGCTACCGTTAGAGCGCGGAGGCGCCCCAGGCGCGTTATAGATGCGCCACGCCAGACAGATAAGATAGATAGATAGATAGATAGATAGATAGATAGATAGACAGATAGACATATCCGTCTGTACTTTACGTTAGGAAGCGGCCGAGTTTGATCCACGCCCGAGAACGACGACCAACAAAGCTTCGACCTCTACCACTCTAGACGCGCGACGAGACACCGCTGTCCAATGCACAGTTCGAGGTGAAGTGGACGGGTTTCAGATAGGATCTGTTATGGGTCTGCGGGCTCTCTTCGCGGGCTGGCGAACCTGCCGAAGGCCCCAGTCGGTATACGAGATCCTCTAACAGAAGAAGCTCGTTACCCGAGAAATGAAGTACTAGGCGGATCGTTATGAAACGCGGTTCGGCTTCGAGGAGCTTCTTAAGTCTGTGGATACAAAACCCGACCGTGCTGTTTGGCGGCGACGGCTTCTGGGTGTCGCCGCGAACTGTCTATGACCCGGAGAGTATATCTACCTCGTTATCTCCAAATCGGCCCCCATTTATGATGAAGAAATAACATTTCCGCCAACTTATCGTAACACTTCGTTGTGTGGTCTCAGGGAGTAGGTGGAAAAAATGAATGCCGCTATGCGTGTAAGATATTTCTGTGTCTCAGCAGGCGTCTGCATATACGTATATCTGTGTGTATTTGGCGTATCTGTCATTGTACGATGTTTTCGGGGGTAATGGCGTGTCAAGCTTTGTGCTTAAAACTATAAATTCCGCCGAGCCAGCGAGCGAAGTCAGCCGATGCTGTCACAATACGCCAGACACGGGTTAGTAGTAAACCATACAAATGAAACATCTCCCTCTCTCTCTCTCTCCCTCTCCCCCTCTCTCTTCAAACAAAGGCGTTTACTGTGATCCGAAGCGGTTGTAAAGCACACAAATAAAACGCCTCTCTTCAAACAGAAGAGGTATTTACCGGGATCCGAAGCAGTTGCGAAGCTGGAAAATAATAGCATCTGTTACTCTCACCGGAAAGCGGTGATTTATCAACTCGTTACGGTAAATACATACCACACTTAACGGTAGATCTCTTAAGATCGGCCCTCAGAGAAACACGACGAAGGGGGGCGTCGGTGAACACAGTTTCCTCACCGTGATGATATCCAAGCTCACCCGTGACACACCTGACCGCTGCGTCATCGTCACGTGCCACATCCGTGTCACCGGGAAGCTATTGTTACGGTTGGTACTTTCCGAGCGAAAGGTTAATACTGAGCTATTCCATAATCAGGACGACAGCTAGCCTTGAGGCCGACGGAGTTAACTACAAACAGCTAAACGTGTCGGGTCGGTGACCCTGTGCTGCCACCTGGAGGGAACACTTGTAATCAGATGGCTGTGCGAGACTTCCGTTTAACGGTTGAAGAGGCACAGAGTGAGGGTTGAGTCTTGCCCGAGGTTACGCGCGCGCACACACACACGCGTACACAAACGATGTTGGTCTTTTCACATAGATTAGTACCACCTAACAGATGGCAACGTTACATCGACGAACAATCACTGATCAATGGCCATGTATCATTAAATGTATCAATATATCATTAAATGCTCCGCTGATCTGGCAAACTGTGATTGATTTTTACCTATCTTAATCGATCATATTTCCATTGATATACTTGATTTTTTATTGTTGGATCATCGTGTTATAATCCCGAATCAATCATGAAACAGAAGCGCATAGATACTTATTTCCAGATTGAACTCGATAATATATAATAATCTTATATATAATGACTGGCTGAAACGACATAGTATGATAGATTAGAGGCAGGTACGTGTGCTCTATATATATATATATATATATATATATATGTGTGTGTGTGTGTGTGTGTTTGTGTTGTGACGTATGTGGTGTTGTTTGATGCGTGGTGAGGTATTGCCTGCCTGCTTCACCACGCACGAACAACGGGAGTCTTATGTTACATAACGTAAACATAATCCTTCTTGATAAATACTTGTCCAGGTTAGGGCTGCAGCTGTAGCTGGCAATCAAGAACACACTGTCCATAACAGCTGGCTTTCAGCTGACAATCCTTTGTTATATCCCAAGAAGTGGTCTTGAAATGGAACTAGGTAAGGAAATTCAAATGAAATACACATGTTAATACGCATGCGTGCACGTGCCGCTCATACGAACACACAGGTACGCGCGCGCACATGCATTGACCCCCCTCTCGCCCGGTACACAAACGTACTTCATTTAGTACTAATTTAACTAAACCGGAAAGAGAGAGAGAGAGAGAGAGAGGAAGCCCACACAGAATGAAAATAGATAATTGTTGACAACATCTGTGTCAATTTTAGAACGTCACACAGACAGACAGATATATGATGAAACAGGCAGGTAGACAGACAAACAGATAGACAGGCAGGCAAATAAACGGACGGACAGATGCCGACATGTACTTTTGATCTTGATGGCTGTTAGTACAATGGCCACAGCTGGAGCAGACCTAAACGACCTATGTTATAACGGCATAAAAACACACACACACACACACACACACACACCAACATAACCTCCCCCCCCAAAAAACAGTGACAACTGATCTCTGATATTGAACTTTGGACTATTCTCACCTGACCGGTCATTGTTCACCCATAAGGCCCGGCGATAATAAAACACGGTAGTCAGTATGACAACACAAATTATGGCCAAATTCGAGTGTGAAAAAGAAGGAGTCACATATAGAGTCACTGAACAAAGAACGAATGAACTTTCACCCGATTTGGTGTTTACAGATGAGCGCGTTATCTGTTACGTTAATGGGATAGTGTTCCATTGAACAAAGCCAAACTTTCATTCGACAGACTATGTGATGACGCTCAGTAGCTACGCCTTTTCACCGACTGGAGGAAGCTGATTCTAAATTAGCACATTTCAATGGGCGATTGTTAATATCATCATTCCATTTAGGTTGCCTTCGTTAAAAGTCTCCCATGACTGTGAACATAATTAATGTTGACAAAGCCAGAGAGAGAGAGAGAGCATTAAAAAGGACAACGAAACTATAACCATTCGGTTGTACTTAATACTGTCTAAGTTTGACTGGAGAGTGATTGCTGTCTTTTGTTATCGACTTTTAGCAGCATGTGCTCTGACCATCCAGTCAACATTAATCACTCTTCATCGTGTCACATCAGGATTCCTTAATTAATTTCAGTCTCTGATTAAAACAGTCTCTCTCACACACACACACACATGCGCGTGTCCGTGTGTGTGTGTGTCATCTATAAATACCACAACGATAGATTATGGCAAGTTTGCCGAAAGTTGATAGCATGCGTGTATGAGTGCGCGCCCGGGTGTATGATGTACTTGCTCACTTATAGACCTATGTCTCTGTCAAAGTCTGCGTCTCAACTGTTAATTCCACGTATCTGTTTAACCGGGAATTCTTTCATTTCATAAACACCATTGATAAAGTCGTTAACTCTGAACAGAAAATGGCCGAAACGACAAATAATTCCTTAACACATCGAAAAATACAACCCACTCGATCCGTAAACATGTGTCTGAAATATAGAAATCAATGTTTACAAAATCTAATCACGTTCTCAAATAAAAATCACTGACTTACCGAACTCCATACAAGTTTCCATATTTCTGTTTTTGTTATCAGTTCTTGCCGTTGTTTATAATATTATATTATCTTCCGAACTCTGATTCTCGCCGTACCATACACCCCATGCTATATCCAGATGATCGTATATGTACCAACGGCGCCCCGGACGAATGCGGCATTAATTAAATGGTATTATCAACAGATAACGACTCCCGCTATCTTCTTATTATCAACCGAGAGCGGATGGCCTTCTTTAACCAATGATCAGCTTCCTTAATGCCAACGACGAGGCCAAGCTTATAAACAGACCCCTCACATCGCGTACCACTGACTCATAAAACAGTGTCCCTGCTCTCTTTCTCCCCTCTCTCTCTCTCTCTAAAGTTTTGCCATTGCATCGTGTTCAGTTGTTTTTTTTTTGGTCCTGAAAGCGAACGGCTTTCGCCGAAGACGATGGTGGCGGCCGGGATCTGGAAACGGAACCGAGTAAAACCACGCGCCAGCGCCACCAGACGTGAAGCCGGGTAACTAACTGGCCGATAGTTACGATGTTGTGTATATCGGTTGCCATGGGGACTCCTTCGGACAGATGGCGACCGATGAGAGATAAAGCTCTGACGTCACGCCGCTCTCGGCCGACGGACAAAGGAGGAGGGGGAGGTTCTGATGTGTCGTCATCCGGGTATTATTTATAATACTATCGAATCGGGGAATGACGAAAATATGCAAAGACATCCCCGGAGACCCATAGTCATGTCTGCATTGGATTGGGAGGGGGTAAACCCTCTGGACTGACCGGCGGGTGTTTGTGGGCGTGTCGGATGGGAGGGCGCCGCCTAGCGTCTGACTGTGGGAAGCCTTCCGTCCATCCGACTGATCTTCAACTTCGCCTCACGCCTCACTGGCGGCATTCACCAGAAGCGTTAATTAGATTCGCAGCAGAACTGTCCATTGTTCTGATTAAAGCCCGCCAGAGGTCAGTCATGAGGACAGTCGTCGTAGACTAACAGCGTGACATGTCTTTGTTCGTCGTGTTTACAGTCATCTTGGTCGATTTATTAACAGCTCGAAAACAAACTTTGGGTGATAGAAACGAGGAAGTAATTTATAAGTTAAAGTGCTTATATTATTCAATTATACAGCGTACTCTAATAATATCAAGCCCGAAATAGAAAAGTGCAACATTCCTAATATTGTGCTTTTCTATTTTAGGCTTGATTTTGATTGATGAAAGCTAGCTGTAGCCTGGTTTTGTGTGATTGATAGTGACTTGGTTTTATTTAGATGATCCTTTTAGTACTTTGTTTTTCCTTTCAGTTTTTCTAATGATAAAAGTAATTAAATTTTAGCTGTAATTAAATATATTTTAACCAGTTTGGAGTCATAATTGCTGTATGAATAAAAGGATAACACCCTCGCAAGCGCCTTAACTATCTTTATAAAACACACGCGCGCGCACACAGCGGGACTGGTGAGACATAATACATGTTTCAGCGTGAATAGTCCCACTCTGGATTCAGTCCGGTGAAGAATTGTTCAGAGTACGAATTCATGCTTCGAGGTTCTCTGTGCCAGTGCCTTATTCCACACAACTGAAACACCATTTCCCCACAGGGCATCCTGTGGATATGTATCAGCTGATAGCGGTAATAGCTATAATGAGGATATAAGTATTAGATCAAATAAGCTATATGATACACGACTATAACTAAGCACCATGTGAGTGAGCTGTATGGATCAGAATCCCACTCCATGTGTGTACGTCCACGAAACTAGACCGATAGAATGTGTGCCGTGTAATGATAAACAGCGATAGATTATTGCAACCCGATCCAATGTTATATAGTAAACCTTGAGCAGGTGTCTACACCTGGCGTTGGTTATCAGAAACAATCATATACCTCTCGGTGCCAGACTGGTCAATGTCATACGGCAAGGTAATATTATATACTGATCTAATCAACAACTGATGCTAACCTCCAAGTAAATGGTAATAATGATCTTAGAAGACTTCCTTACAGACAAACTTGAGCATACTTATATATATATATATATATATATATATATAGGCAGACTTTGGCACTTCCGCACACACACACACACACACACATATATATATATATATATATATATATGTGCTCAAGTTTGTCTTTAAGGTGATTGATGATTGATGTTTTACAGCCACTTTTGTGCACTATGTAGGCTAAATTGGGCCGAGCAACCTCGAAAGGTAATGAGGCAAAGTCAAAGACGAAACAACCTTCAGATATGCCCACGCCGAGATTCGAACGCGGTGGTAGTGATCTGTGGTCCAACATGCTACCGCTAGACCACGGAGGCTTTGTCTGTAAATAAATCTTCTAAGATAATTTTTTTTGCATTCTTATATATATATATATATATAACCTTGGCATCCATGTAGATAGATTTAGTGTCCTCATAAACAAACATGGGCTTCCTTAGAAGTAGATTTTGGCATCCGTATGGACAACTTGGGCTTCCTTAAACAAACCATATATTACCGACATGTGAATATATGTTGTTAGCGGAATCTTATCTTGTTATCAGCTAAGTAAATAGACTTTATCGAATCCAGCATCATTAAGGGTGTCCAATGTGGAAGAATGTGGACAAATTCAAAGTCGGATGCCGCACGCTTGGCTTCGCCAGAGTGATTTATTCTTCTGGATCAATGATAAAAAGTACACACACACACACACACACACAGAGAGAGAGAGGGAGAGAGAGAGCCCCTCTCTCTCTCTCTCTCTCTCTCTCTGGACTACTGGTGTATGTAACATAGGTCGGTTTGTTGGTATGTAAATAAAGACAGCTCTTCAGATAACGGGCAGACTGTCGTAACTGATAAAGGCCTAGGTTCGGCCATAACCGCTCTAAAAATAAACACACGGCCATTACGAACAGATGCACCGAGGCTAATACCGATGGTGCAGCCACCTGGTGAATATTAGAGAAAACCAAATAAACGCCCCCTTCCGTAATATTGCTATAATTTTAGCGAACTGTACAACTCTCCCGTGCACGTATAATCGATTTCTTTGTAGAGTCTCGGCGCTGTTTATCCTAAAACAGATGGTTGAAGGGGAAAGGCTGCTGAGGCAGAAGACCTTTACTGATGAATGAAATATCCTACAGACACTGGCAATACTGAGATTTAGTTCTACGATTTGGCATATTTGCATTGTAGAGGACTATTACATAGTCTAGACTGATTTCTTATCATGAGAAACCTGTCTGGATCTTCTAACCCCACACTAATATCGCCCAGCATTTTTCATGCAATCAGGAATTAAAATCTTGAATAATATACAATCATAACTCTAACCACCTGCTGTTGTTTAAAAAGAATAATATAATTACTGTTATACCCCCGTTCCCATGGTAACAATTTAGAAAAATAAAAACACCAACCGGTTTCCATGTAGATGTTTTGTTTGCTGAAGGCCTCAGTAAATGTAAGAGGTTTTGACTTGCCAGTCTCCCCGCTGGTGCCATCCAGACTGCTCTCTGTCATCGTATGGATATGATGAGGAATCAGAATCTGGAAAAAATTATATATAAAAATATATATATATATATATATATATATATAGTCATGACCATATCAGATTTTTCTAAAATTGTAGAAAGCAAACACACACACACACACACACACACACACACATGAACACAAACAAACAAACAAACAAACAAACACATGAACACAAACAAAACCACACACACATACATATAATACATTCAGGCCGTACATACATACATACTTACATACATACATACATACACACACATGCACACACCAGGTCCTAGTTATTGAAGATAAGTGCATACTCTAACCAGTTACGATAGAGAGAAAGTGTGTTACATGAGCTAGTCGAGTCTAGACTGAGTATATCGTTGTCACTTAGAGAAATATTTCAACAATTTCTTCTGTGTCCTAGACATTCTCACGTAAGACATCTGATAAAGCACTGCAGGTACAGAACCTCATGATCTGGGTTCGAAACACAGTGACACGTGGACACAGTTACCACTCCTCCATTTGTCCTCCCATGGATAACCGACATTGAGGTTAAAGATAAACTCACTCACTCGTTCACTCACTCACTCACCTCACCTCACTCTTTCGTCGACCACACGTGAAAGTATAAAAAAATTAAAACTGTTCCTGTAGCTGGTGAGAAGTATCACATTAGCATAGAAAAATCACGTGAAAACACTTAAGAAAAAGATACACCGAAAGAGCACATACAAATTATTATAATATTAACATATCAGATTATTACACGTGACCTTGACATATTAACCCTACATCTCAGTGCACAAGAGAAATCTCTAATTAAAGGCCGTATATGACTCTTCACTTTATACGGTGCAATGCGTTAACCTGCACGATATATCGGCAATTCAGCTACTGGTATGTAGAGCGATGAGTATATTAGTCACAATATATAGTATACACGTTTCATAAACATAATTTCTAAGTCATAATTATTGGCTGTTCTACTGAAAATATGGTCTTTAGTTTGAAATGTGTAATGATAACATAATGATCATAACGATATTAATGACAAATTAATGGCGAAACATATAAATGAACATTTATTGCAAATAACAGTAGTTATAATTTTTAAGAGAGGCGCTTCTGTGGTCTCGCGGTAGCGTGTTGGATCATAGATCGCTACCACCTGGGTTCGAATATCGGCGTGGGCATATATGTAGGGTGTTTCACCTTTGAATTCCCTTCATTACCTTTGGAGGTAATTCGGCCCATTTAGCCTATCATGTGCACAAAAATGGCCGTAAAACATCAATCATAATTTTTAAGCAACGGACGTACGCACAAACATACACGCGCCAACATACAACCACACACACACACACACACACAGCACGCACGCACACATATATATAAACACAAAAAATACACCCACCTACTGCCACACACACAGTATATGTGTGTATGTGTGTGTGTGTATGTGATGTTACCTAGCCACACAATTCCCAATAAGTCTACTGGCAAACGAACGATGATCTTCGATCTAAACCATCATTTAACTACGAAACTCACAACGTTATCGGTATAGACCAGTAGAGTTATATTATAACTAAGTGTTTTACTTGATATATATATCTAACATGTACCCCCAACAACCTAATCATTTGTTCAGCTATCTGTCTATCGCTCACTATAGGCCTCTTGGTAAGCCGTGTACCTATACTTGTATTATTATGTGTGTATGTTTTTTTCTAACTAATGAGCTCAGGTACGAGGAGCCACCCATCAGCTGGAGATCAGAAGCCTTAATGTCAGCCGCAATACAAGCCAGACGTAAACACAGCAATTATACGGGGAAACAATCCGCCATATTTGAAGTCCGCATATTTATCACAACAACAAAACAGAACAACACCAAAAAACGAAGGCCCACTACTCCATCCACTGCAATAAATCCGTATTTAAAAAATTAAATAATTCGAAACATAAATAAACAGTTATACTTCCATCAGTATATCTATGGGTGCCATAGATATACATCTGTATTTCGGCGTCTGGCGGTTAAAATCCACGAAGGCCTCCTCCCCCCTATATTAGCCAGTGTTTACATCTAACAGTAGCTAAGAGGTCGTTTCCAGTAGGAGGAGGCACGTTTAGGTTCCTGTTATCGAGTTAATGTGATTGACGCGAGTTCAGATTAACATTATTATATAACAGACGTCCTGCACATATTGTGCTTCCGGCAGCTAATTGGTTTTGATAATTAGGCAAAGGGGCTAATGATTTGTTGTCATATGGAGTTTTGTGGTGGACAAATGTGTGTGCGCGTTTGTTTGTGTGCGTGTGTGTGTATTTATTTGTGTGCGTGTCCGTGCGTGCGTGCGTGTCCATTCGCGTGTATCACGTACAAAACTGTGTACATTTACTTCTCGTCACAAGCCTTCTAGCCCCCAATAACATAATCACCTCCAGCCAGTACACCTGTCATCGTTATGTAACGATTACAGTTATCACGCTGTCATATATCACCTGGCTGTACCTGTAGGCAAGTAGTAATAATAACAACAACGCTGTGTCGATGTCTGTCTGTGTGTCCGTGTGTGCTTACCTCAAACAGGTGACTGTCTCCATCCAAGCTCTAATTTACCACGGTATAGCCAGCCTATAAAATATTTGTCGATATAAAACACGGCAGTAATGCCACGACCATAACTGACCTATTGATCTATAGTTAGGTCGCACAAGCCATCTAGAGGTGAATAAACGTAGCTCTAAACGAATAATATTACGGAGGAAATTTCCAGTAAATATTAGATCGTGGCCGGTTATGTCACCACATATACGAACACACTCGCGCGCGCGCGCCCACATGCACACAGTAGCCACAACGCCAGACGGTGACTCCGCCTAGTGATAGGAAAACAAAGCAATAATTGGACGGGTTAGCCTACTCGTCCTCCAGTCTCCCTCTCTCTCTCTGTGTGTGTGTGTGTGTGTGTGTGTTAAATGTTTAGCTTATAACTCTGTATGTGCATTTTAGCGATATGTATCATAAAGACTGAAAACCGAAAGGTATATACACAAAATATCTTAAGCAATTAATAGCCATAAATAAAAATGATATGACTTATTGAGTTACGGCATAATGCATCTCTCTCTCTCTCTCTCTCTCTCATATATATATATATATATATATATATATGCGTCCACCTATCTACATACCTCTACGTATCTACCACTGATGTACTCCACACATGCTTCCCGTCGGCAGCAGAAACTAGGGAATATCCGTCTTCGATGTTCTGCCTTCGGATATAAATAACAGATTCTCTACGTCTGTGTTCTTCATAAGCCAAACAATTAGACGCCTTAGAGAGGCGGACACCATCAGGTATCCGCCTCGATCTATAGCGAGCAACAACCATCTGTTCTCGATAAAATAATATGTACATCTGAAGGATTAGTTCGACGTAGTAGGATTGTTAGAGAATTGCTCGTTTAATGGTGTTTGTATAAAGATGTTCAGGTAAATACCGAAGGTCGGGACAGAGATAACGCTATAACAGTGTTCGGTTGCCGGAGATAGTTGTATTCCATTCGTTCAAATCAGCGACAGCTCTAGCTGGAAGTTGAGTCGAAGACGTAAACGTTATGACGCAGGAATGTGCTGACGTCAGAACTCGGCCGTTTGCTTCTTTTTATTCCGTATTTTAAGCGTATATTTAGTTATTCTTCGTTGTTTGTTTATTTATATTATGCACACCTTACAATGTTTGCCTGTAAAGTTGTGATAATAAAACGTACACACACACGCACACACACAGATACACATGGATCGATCATTCTATGAGGCACACAAATACTATATATAACATTTATTTAATTAAAGAACTTCCTAGACTGTGTTCATCACTCAAAACACAAAAAAACAACATGGTGGAGGTTTTTATAAATAATCCATATTAAAAATGACCATTACATCTCGCTGAAATGGATTCTCCTATGGTCAGGTTTATAATATAGAATGGTAGACAGTTCTGGGATACAAATCTCCTGGCTACTACTAGTAAAAAAAGTACTACATCTTCCTGCGACTGTCCTACTTCCAACTTATTCATCTTTTCTCCAGCCCCGTATTTCGATATACCGCCCCTTGGCCCTACTGCCGAGGCTTCAAGCTAGACGGAGGTTTTACGAACGAAAACAGTTTTAGATCATGGAACATCACCAGTTGCAATTACAATAAGTCACAAGCGGCGCATCCCGTCATGGTTAGAGAATTCTACGTACACAAATCACTAGTGATATGTGGGAAAATATATCCGTCGGAACATTGAGGTGTCAGAACATTAAGATGTCGGAACAATCGGATATCGGAATACAGAAAACCTCACTGGCTATATGGTGTGTTTACAACGGAAGCCAATATTAAGCCACACTGTGTTGGGGGTACACGACGCCAATATTCTCTATCGTGGTCTTAATACGAATAATTATTGATACAGCAATAATTAAGAAATTTAATTGCGTCTGTTAGCAATATTGCCTTTATTATATTGAATAGAAAATAAATCTTATATATTTACGGAATACTATATTGTGGAATAATGACCCAGAGACATACTTTAATATAGTTCAAATTAAAATTGCAATTAAGAAGCATATGCTTTCAAATAGCAGCGAAAGTTAAGAGAGAAATATTAGGACTATTTTAGAAAATGGAATCACTGACAAGTAAATGGCAACTGAAGATCGAAACAAACAAATTATGTGTGTGTGTTTTAACAAGCTAGAGGGGCGCCTCCGTAGTCTAGCGGTAGCGTGCTGAACCACAGATCACTACCACCCGTGTTCGAATCCCGGCGTGGGCATATCTGAAGGTTGTTTCGTCTTTCACTTCGTCTCATTACCTTTGGAGGTCGCTCGGCCCATTTAGCCTACCTTGTGCACAAAAGTGGCCATAAAACACCAATCATCATCATCTTTAACGAGCTAGACGTATTGAGTTTTGGTGTATAGAATATTCTAGGCCCGACAGGTCATTGGCTTCGGTTAACAAACAACATCGCCAGTACAACATTAATCCATTGAGCTAATTTGGTAATTAAAAACAATGGCTAAACAATAATAATAGCGCGGAATAAGGGACAGCTGCGGTTCTTGTGTCAGCATTCATTCATAAATATGTCACTTAGCTGTCACCTAACATACATATACTAAGCAAATGGTTTGGCACTGGGTTAGAGAACTATATGGACACACACACACACACATCCAACCTCTCCCCCCTCTTCTCGACCTGTCCCAAAAGTTCAAGTTGATTATCCATTATCAAAGCCGCTTTTTACAGACGAGCCAGTATTCTACTCACTCACTTTCTGTATATACACCACTTTTAGTTCCAAAATTGGTATCACTCTTAGTATGTTTTTAGTTCTGGATGACACAGGCACAGAGAATCTCGAACCGTGAATTCAAACTCTGGACGTTTCTTCGGGGGACTGAATCTCCAGAGTGGCGACTTTTCTTGCTGAGACATTGTAATGTCTCACCAGTCCCCATTTTCCATGCTTTCTTGAGCACCCAACTCCAAACAACTCCGTTCATCTGGTTTTAACTTGTTGTTTGTTTCAAGGGTTAAAACTCATGCTAGGACTCGTGCTTTTTCAGTTGCTGTCCCTACTCTTTGGAATTCACTCTCTAACCATGTTAAGTCATCAAATAGCATCGTTTCTTTCCGTCACCATTTGAAAAATCACCTTTTCAGACTCGCTTATCTTCCTCAGTTTACTTTCCATCTGATCGTTGTTGATGAACTTTGCATTGTACCTGGCTATGAGTTCGCCCAACCCCGACACTAGGGGCGCCACTGAGCTCGATTCTTTTCAAGGATATTGGCTCTATAGAAGTTTTGTAATTATTATTATTATAGCCGTGTGGAATAAGGCCCTGGGATAGAGAATCTCAGTGTAAAATCAAACTCTGGATGAATCTTCAGGGGACTGAATCCAGAGTGGCGACTTTTCATGTTGAGACATGTGTAATGTTGTTGTTTTCTCCATACTAACTATTATAATTGTATATGTACCAATAGAAACTTTATACAATCCGTATATGTATATATGATAATACATGTACATTTATTTGTCCATTTATGACCACCTCGCTACAGTGACCGCTTTACAACAGTCCCATAAGTAATCACTGCAGCGAGATTCGACATATATGATTTCATAGCATAATATATAATTTAGCCTAGATAACTAATACTGGCTGATCACCGTATAATTAATGTGTCCCTCTTGTAAAAGCCATTATGACGTATGACCTTGCACCTGTTGGGCATGGTATCTAAACGACAGGATGTTCGTATTTGACTGATAAGTCGTCATAACGTTTCAAACAAGCTATGATGATTGATGTCTACGGCCACCTTTGTGCACATGGTAGGCTAAATGGGCCGAGCGACCTCCAAAGGTAATGAAGTGAAGTCAGAGATGATTGGTGCTTCAAAATATGTAACTAGGTTGATGTGTTTACACCGAGCATGGTGTTTTTGACATGTATTATATAAAATCTAATTGTGCTATATATTTACATGCATTGTTGGATTTAGAATTGGTGAGCGCTGTAGCTCTAGTTTGTTTAACTTAGGCTTAAAACCGGGCACAGTTTGCCTGTATTTTAATAACTACCCGTAATACGCCAGAGCTGTAAATATTAAAGTAAATTATGATGTGATGTTATAGAAATCTTACTCATCAACGAAGATATTCTATTTTAAGATTTACACAGTGCATGCCGGACTTGTGTCTACTATCCTGTAATAATGTTAAATAATAATATTAAGATTGTTAACAAATTTAAGCAAAGCTGCCATCTTATTACGTAAAGTCCATCAACTAAAATAGAGAATTTAGACATTTGCTTTTCATTGTTTAGTCACATTATACATCCAAAATATATAACACGTTGGATTTATCCCATAAATTTGATTTTCATCTCATACTTATTCAAATATTAATACACAGGAATCTTGCTGAACTGTCTATATTAGGAGTCCACCCATCAAGTGGGTCATGTTCTCTGAGAACACTGCCATGGGAAGAATTTAGGGAATGATGAGATACCTTCAAAGTTTATGTGCTATATTTTAAGCATCAAGGTAGCCGACCATCATGCCACTTTCCTGAGGAGGCTCAAAGCCAATATCACCAAGCTTTACTACATAAGATAAAAATGTATATATGTATTCAGATCTTTATTTGTAATAATCACCAGTTTTATGTCTACTCATTTCTTACTCCTCAAGTGTTTCATTGTTTGAATTTTAAGTGTAGTTTAAACAAAATTATCCATTTTGAAATGTAATATTATTACCCTTAAATTTGCTAGTAGTTCCATCACCAAAATAATGCCATGTTCACGCGTGTTCACACCCATGCAAACACTGAAATACTTGTAGGTACACATTTTATTCAAATTTCACCTCTTTTCAGGATGAAGTCTACAAAGGCAGTTTACAACTTCCACTGTCCCAGCCAATGAACATCAAGTACTGAATTATAAAACATGTAGGAGTACACTTTTCCCCGATAATACTTCACTGCAATTATCCTAATTCTGATCGAATTTAAACGCACAGTTAAAACTTATTAACAAAGTGAATCACTGAAACATTGTTGTTCTGAAAATGCTCGTCACTGAAGCAGATAATTAATGGAATCATGCTTGGATAAAGCATGCTGTACGTAATTTAGGTACACACACGTGACACGGGTTAAGCTATTCACTTCTTCTTGCTCTTTATCAGCGAATCAAGGTTTTCATCGAAGCTTGATTCGTTAACGTTTAGCATCAAGCTACCGGCATTCAAGTAGACTCTGTTTTTAGATGCAGCAATCTGGAAAAAAGATACAATAACATCAATGCAATATCCTCTTGAAATATGATCAAAACTCAACCTATACAAGGCTGGAGTGATGTGCAGAGTCTTGTGACTCACAGAGTCAATTTTGCTGTTTTACATAACACACAGAGCTATATTTTCATGCATGTTACCAAAACGATCAATATAAATGTGGGTTCCTGTCAAAAATATTTCTGTTATGATAAATGCCTGGATATCACACCAATTTGTATAGTATCAATTAAGTATAAGCCCTTTCATGGTCTCTTTCTATTAATGCTGTCTATAGTCTTGTTCCTATATCCTTCTTTCCCCAGCATCTTGTTATAAAACACTTCAACTCTATTCTAAGATGCATCAGAGCCATGTGGTTTTTATGCTCACGGATATCAATCAGATGATACCAAAGAATATTATAACCAAAACAAAACCTACATACAATGTGAATATAAACATGAACTAAATGTCTCAAACTGGGAAAGGCTTTTCTGCCACAAAACCATACATTCATCAATAAGCAGCCTTTTCAGTAGGGAATAGAGTAGACGACTGTTTACAAAAAGTAGGCAGCAGCTCACCTGTGGTGGCCTGTAAAAACACCATGATGCCATTGCCACATTGATGGAGGAATGAATGCAGGGAGGGAGGGAAGGTGTGAAGGGCTGACCATGGGGTAGTGGTAGTAATAACACTTAAACAGTAGTGGCACTTTTCCATTGGAAGGGAGGGTAAGGGGCTCCTCCCTGAAAAGTTGGGGAAAATGGAGTATTTGGTGCATTCTAGGCTGCTTTTTCGCCAAAACCAAAGTAGCTGACCGATTTTCTGCCGATAAAATAGGTGACAAGGGACTGTATAATAGATGGCATATAGCGTCATGTCAGCTGCTATTGAAAAGGCTGAATGTTTTATTTACACATTATATAGGATGAACATATGCCTCCTTAAAAAAGTGGCATTAACATCAGCAGTAGAATAACAATATCATCACCTTTGATACAATTCTAAATATGTAAATTATCAATTAGATAAAAGAAAAAAATAAACCAGGCTCAGAGAAATAAAATGGTATACTACACTATACAGAACATACTATTTTAACAAAATCAATCACAGAATACTAACAGTTCTTGCAATGTTCTGGGCAGCTCTGATCTTTCTCAGCTTCAGGTATCCAGGGTTTGATGCGATGGATTCACCAATCTGTCAAAATAACAAACACACAGCATCAGCCTTACGTTCGTTGAAACATACCGTTCTTATCATTGTTATTGGCTAACAAAGACAAGTTGAGCTTATCATCAGATTACTAAAGGAATGATCACATCTCGGGAAGTTTGCTCAAGGCGGCGTACTGGGTCACCGCAGAAGTGACCCGAGTCTCCTGTATAGCTGGACAATGTAACTTGTGACTGAGGCTCGAATCACAAGTCCGCACAGTTCAGCTTTGGTCCTCTATGGTTGCCCTTACAGGATGTATGCTGACTGTGACATACACCCCAAGATTACAGCCAATACTAAATAACTCTGGTTACACAAGATCTTAACGACAGTGCTTTTTAAACCAAGATCAGATGCGCCTTTGTTTCATCACGTGATAAACTCAACATACGATTTGGGTTATAAACTTAGAGACACATTTAGCCGACAATATTTAAACAAAGAACAACACTGCAAACGATATTACACATCCCATGTAAATTCTGGGGCAACTATTAAAACAACCCAAAACCCTTCGGACAATACTTACCATTTTAGCTGCTGCAGCCTCTCCTTCAGCTTGTACAATCTTCTGTTGTCTTTCTTGTTTTGCCTTTTCTACAATAAACTGGGCTCTCTGTGTTTCTTGTTGTGCCACCTATAATACAATAAACAAC
Source organism: Paralvinella palmiformis (assembly GCA_025642065.1). Classification (NCBI taxonomy): domain Eukaryota; kingdom Metazoa; phylum Annelida; class Polychaeta; order Terebellida; family Alvinellidae; genus Paralvinella; species Paralvinella palmiformis. The sequence goes on from JAODUP010000185.1 coordinate 465,337, forward strand.
GCTGTCATGGTACATCACACAATATCACCTAAATTAAAACAATACATTGGCTAATATTCGATGCAATAAAAGCATGCACAAGGCTGATGAACCAGCCAGTCTAACCAACAAAAAGATTCCCTGATACAACAACAGACCTGTTTGGATTCAACAGCGGCCGTGTACTCTCTCCCGAAAGCTAACTCTGTTATGGCCACATCATCCAGAATTATGTTGAAGTCACGAGCACGCTCAATCAGCTCCCTGCGTACCAACAGGGACACCTGAGAACGCTGTGTGATCAGCTGGGAGGCATTAAACTTGGCTACAACGCTCTTTAGCACCTGTACGAACATACCAAAACAAAAAAGAATTTAGGCGAGTGAGCATAGTGTTTAGTTCATCATTGGTCACAAACCTGGGACTTACAGCCGAGAGGCTACTTATTAGATAAACGTGAACGTGCAAAAAGACTTAAAACAGATAAAATGTCAAGCTAGTTTTTTTATAAAAAAACACACCCAACTCCTTGCACAGTGCAATGATGTGTTGGTCAGAACCACACAATAGATTATACTATTTAGAACATCTGTATTTTATGTTTATTAAGGACACACACAGACGTGTATCCCTTACAAGAAATACCACACAAAAACAGTTCATATAGCATTCCACTCAAGGTCAAGCACCACAATAAAGGCACATGACCGAAATTTGAATGCATACCAATTTCCTTACGAGAACAATTTAAACAGAAAAACTACCAGAAAACACTTTGTAGTAATAACTTAAAAAATTTATGTTTAACCTCAGCACTGACCACAACTGGGACATATCGCCACGAGGCAATTAAATGAGGAACTATCCAACAAACACAGGTATAGGATGAATCCTAACCCACAACCTGGAGGCTTGCAAAACAATGTTTTAGATAATATAACATCATGCAAAATTAATTGTATTATTTTAACTACACAATTCACTAATACGCAATTAACCTATTGTCAAAGGCAGTGCATCTATTTATTAAATGCTGATGTGTGACTAGACATGGGGTCAATTCAATGCTGGAATTGATGGGCTATTCCAATTCGGGAACTGCTTATTTTTTATTTAAAAAAATAGAATTGAAATTGAAAAATTTGGCATTGAAGTTGGCTACAAAAAATTAAATCCACAAATTAATTTACCATGTAATTTTTTATTTCAGAAAAATTTCTTCGTGACAATCTTAATTGGAATACAGTGTTGCTTCTGGGATCTAGCCTACGTGGGGGAGCTCCCCCGTAGGTTTTAAAAACATGGGGGATTTTAATGTAACACGGGCACTTACACGGATACAAACGCATAGCCCCAGGAATATTTGAGCTGAAAATGATGATATATCCATCCTATTTGAAGTATTTATACACATAGTTTTACAGTGTAAGCATAATTAAATGTATGCATATGACTTGTATCTATAATATGAAAAAACAAGACTACAGAAATGCTTCAAAATGTTCTTGATGAGATTCATTTTTATATATTCTACAGGCTTAGTAAAAGTCAGCTACAGAACATGTTGATGTTTAAATTTTCATCAACACATTGAGGAATTATTTTCTTGTGTCCATTCAGGTGAAGACCACCACAGATACCAGCTACTTATCAGTAGGCCTCGAAGAAACATTTTGGGTAGTGTGCCATCAGATGCAATAAGCATCAAATCATGTAGATTTTCCTGGCCAAGGGAGTTCCTCAATAATATAAGCATATAATTCCTTCAGTAAAGTATGAATACAGTTAATGTGATATATTGAATCCATATTTATATCATAATATTAACATAAAATGCAAAAAAAACACAGTGATCAAACAAATATATAGGAGAGGGACAGAGAAATCCAGCATATAAACAAAACCATGTGTTTTTATTTACTGCAAATAAAGATAACTGGCCATCAGGAGAGTGTATTTGAGTCACATGACCATCATAATGCAAAATGGCCGTTTACCAGCCAAGAACAACAGCCCAACAAAATCTCTTCCATCCTTCAAGCATGGTTCTTATATTCAGTAAATATTGATAAATATGACATTTGAAATGGCTACAGCAGTAGATTTTTGCATTATTTCAGATCAGGAAACTATTGGATGATAAACATTTGGTGTTTATCATGACCCATTTTCTGCTGATAATGCCATACCAGTGGTACAGTGTTATTAAAGCTAATGTGATGGAGAGATTGTTAATGTGCACAACACTTACAATATTGGGTCATGGGATTTATTTTATTTTATGCCATATGTTAAAATATCACTGGAATTCAACAAAAACACATCCTAGAAACAACAATGATCCCTCTACACAGGACTTAGCACTGCCTAGGAACCGTTCACACAACACATAATTGTGCTGGCGAGACTGTTAAGGCACACAACATGTACAATATTGCGCCATGGGGTTTTATTCTGCACCATGTGGGGGGCAGGGATATTTTTATTTTGTGCCATTGTTAAAATATGGCAGGGATTCCCACAAAAACATGTCCTAGAAGCAACAATGGGAAAATAAACTACTCAGAGTGGGTACTCTAGTACTTATTCTATCTGGAATTGGATTTGTTATAGAGGTTTAAACAAAATCTACTTCAAGACATTTTAAAACAAACTAGTGAATACAGAACAAAATCCACCACAGCTCTGACAGGATGATCAAAATAAATGCTCACTTCATTACATATAGATGGCAGCACTCTCTCATCATAATCTGTACCTAACTGACGGTAAATTGCTGGTAGCATGCTAGCATCAGGCCGTGACAATACACGGAGAGATATGTTCACCATCTGGAGATCTGTAACATATCACACATTTAAGGTAACTGAAGTTCAAGTAACATACAGAATTAAATAACTAAATTATAAACCAGTTAGTATACCAAAGATATTATTCTACCAGATCATCTGATATATCATTATAGAACCATACCTTTGCTACCAGTTGGTGATGAGATTTTTCTTGGTCTGGCACGAATGTCATAAATTATTGGATACTGGAACCATGGTACCCTGATGGAAAAAGCAGGGATCAATAAATTTGTAACATTATACTAAAAACTTTTAAAAAATCACAGGCAGTATATTAACATACTATTAAACACTGATGTGTAGTTACAAATTTCAATTAAGCCCTTCACAGGTATTATATATATATACATACTAGCTGAAACATGCACTTCACGCACAAAGTTTGGATACTTAACAGTAACTCTAACAGTATCATTTCACAGAAACACAAAAATGCTCGTCGCAGACCAGTAAGACAAAAGTACGTTAATGATTATATGTGATCAATATGCCCAATCACAGCGGTATATGGCTTCCTGTCACAGAGACCCAGTGGCTAAAACTCCCTCCAGAGTCTCATATAAGTATACAAAGATGAGGGTCAGAAAACCAAATTAGAGATCCTTTGAGAAGAAAGACAGGGAAATGTCAGAGCCTTGTTTATTATACTATGGATATATGATAACGAACCAGACAAAAGTGCTGAAGAAATGACACCATGGGGCTCTTTATAATTATTAAATGACAGTCAGACATGGGATGGGGTCAATTCATTTCCGCAATTGATGACAATTCCAAAATTGCTTACTTAAAAAAAAAGGAATTGATAAATTTGGAATTGACATACGTTAAAAAAAATCCACAAATTAATTTTTTAATTCAGAAACATTTATACCGTGACAATCCCACTTGGACTATAAACTACTTGGAGTAGGTATTCCAAGAAGGTGCTCAGAGTACCTACTCCAACCAGTTAATATTTTCAAAAAGACTGGTTTACGAACCAGGATTAAGACAGACATCATTAGCTTGAAAAACTAAATCAGTTAGGCAAAACAACATCACAATATATTAATGAGGTGTTTTTAAAGTGGATTTCTATAGCACTATTAACAATGTATTATTACTTATGTATTAGCTGTAAATAAAATTATACCACCCATTTACAAATGTCAGATATAAGAACAATGAGTATACCAATTCATTTCTATGGTGATAATTAATTTGGTGAATATTTTACCTTTTGAACCAGTTTTAGCAAATCTACTGACAGAATACCCTAGAATAGACAGGAGACAGAATGATTTAGCTTTATCGACAATATAGATGCAAAAGATTATAGCTCTAGCTTCAAGAAGAGAAATACATCATCTCCGCACACTAAAAGATATATTCCAAAGTAAGCAAGTAGTTTGCTTAGCCTTAGCACAGGTCATACGTGGGATGATTTGAGAAGCCGAGATGGCCCAGTTAGTCAGATGGTAGGACTTGTAACAGAAGGGTCACAGGTTTGAGGCTCCAGAGCTGCAATGCTGTCATCTGGTTCATTCAACTAGAACCTGACAGGATGTGATGGCAATGTGTTCGGGTAATGCTATGTGCCTATAATGGCAACATGCATTGTATAATCCCTTGGGAGTTGAGATGTGTGTCGGATTGGGACAGGTCTGAGTCAAGGATAATAATACTATAGACATGGGGTCAGCTCCCTTTTTGTCAATTCCACTACTCCGAGTAGTTTATATTTCAAGTAGGATTGTCATGGAAGAAATATTTCTGAATTAAAAATGAAATGGTAAATTAATATGTGGATTTAATTATTTTGTAGCAAACTACAATCTGAAATTTATCAATTCTAATTATAAACAAAAATTCCAAAATTGCCAGAAATTATAAAATTGAGTTGACCACATACCTGCTATGAAGTGCCCTAGAGCAGCTATCTAGCTGGATAGGGCACTATATAAATGTCACATATTATTAATATGATTGTGTAAGAAAACATCCCACAAACACAGGTAGGAGTCTGATTAGAACCAACGATCTGGAACTTTGCAGTACAGTACTTTAATCACTACACTATCACCACTACCTTAATGATCATTCCAGAAACAAGACTGCACCTATGCTGTTGCTGTATCCAGAATGAGCAGACAAACATGTTACATACACACACTCACCTAAAATGCAAACCTTCTTTAAATATGTCTTGCTGGATACCTCCTATTCTGTTAAATATAATAGACCTGTGACCACCTTCAACTGAAATACAAAAATAAATGAGGTTTATATATGATCTATTCAGTGGATGATTAACTGCTTTGTCTTACTTCGGTGCTGGTCAGATTTGAAGCAGTAGGATGCTACAGTCAGTGTTTCAACAAGACATACCACAAAAACTAGTAACACCCAGATTTAAATGGCATTACCAGATGCAGTGCAGCATGCCACTAATTGTGCTAAAGAAACTCTGTTAAATTATATGAAACATTTACTGCTGACTGCTAAGCTGATATTCCTGAGCATTTAAAATATGCTATATGCATCTTACAGAAAAGGAAGGGGGAAATTAAGAGAGGTACAACATGCTTTACCAGATATTTATAAATACCAAGTACCTATAGGTCCAGATCCATAAGCGTAAATTTATAGCTATGGTGTGGCACATTTCTGGTTTCTGTGGTGTATACAGAGCTTATAAACAGTTTTTGGTATATACATCTATAATGTGTCTGCTGGCAAGAAATGTCGCAATATTCAGTATACACTTACCTGATAAACAAAGAGGGATAAATAATTATTCTTGTACTCATAACTGATTTTCTTTTTGAGTGGTAGTTATATCTTCTCCCCTGCTGCTCATAGGGAAACTTGCAAAAATATGGACCCGATATACCCTGAGGGTGGTCAATGCCAGGCTGTATTACATCCTCAGGGGGGTCTTTAACATCTCCCCCTTTTAACTAAATCTGTGGAGACGGCAGTGTCATTTAATGTGGTCAGCTACTGTGTGTTACTATGACAGAATTATACAAATACTTTGGTTTAGTCTCAGGCAGACAGTGCTGGAGCTTTAGGAAATTTGCAAGGTGTCCAATAGCCAGCAGTGTTATATTCATGAAGGTGTGAATGCGCAGTTGAAGTGCAAGAGCTAGAGCTATTTTGATGTATATCTGGGTACGGACCAATAGCAAAATCCTTATAATTATTACGAAGTGGTTACATATCTGAGTATTGGATGATAATGATGATTAATGTTTTACAGCCAGTTTTGTGCACATGGGAGGCTAAATGGGCCGAGCAACCTCCATATCCAATTACTGGAAACCTCTACCTCTGTATTATACGTCTGAGCAATTGCTGCGCCAATTATACTTGGATTGAAAGTAGATGCTTTTGATAGTTTTGAAGAGTTACAAACAAAAAACAAAGAAATAGAACAGCTGAGCTGCTTTACAAATAATCAGGGTTCTCACGTGTCCTAGAAAATAACAAATTCAGTTCCTTTAACTGTTGTTGAATTTTACAAAATCAGGAAAAAATCCACCTAGAACAAACAAAAACATGAATAAATAGTATACGTGTAGAAACTAATATTTCCTTGGCCGTGGGAGCCATGAAATACTGCATTTCTCATAAATATCAGATTTTCTTTTTAATCTGATTATAATGGCTAGTAATAAACTTAATCTAGCATCTTTATAAAACACTAGTACTACGAGCAGTAATTACAACTAAGCTCCTGTCACTGACACGAGCTGATGACAAACGATCATGATATGTCACAGATTTATAACTTTGCGTCAGAGTATCGGAAACAGCAAAACTTGGTGCACGATGTAGACTATCATTAGCAAACACTATTCCAATGCTCGGATATGTAATAACAGCCTAAATATTAACTGAATGGCTGTATCCGAGCATCGGAATCGTGTTCGTTGATGACAAAGGTCCGAGCCTTCTATGCTTGTGTCGAAGAGCAAGCCGAGCATCGGAATCTTGTTCGTTGGTGATAAAGATCCGAGCATTCAGCATCTGAACCATGCATCATCAATATTGTTATAAATCTGAGCAATTTCATGATAATTTTTTCATCTGCTCACATCATTGTCAGGAGCGTAGTTGTAATTACTGTTACTAGCATTTATTAAAGATATTATAATCAGATTAAAAAGAAAATCTGACATTTATAAGAAATGCATTACTTTATGGTTCCCGCAGCCAAGGAAATATTTTCTACAGGCATACTATTTATTAACTTTTTTATTCTAAGACAGTTACTCTAAGTGGGGTTTTTCCAAAGGCATGCATACTTTTCCCGTGAGATTTTCAGATTTTGTCAAATTCAAATACATTTCCCGGTCCTGGAAATGTATTTGTTATATTCCAGGATTTCTAGGACGCCTGGGAACCCCAGTTATTTGTAGTCACACGGCTGTTCTACCAATCGTCTATTTACTTAATTTTCATTTGTACCCCTTCAAAACTATCAAAAGCATATTCTACTTTCAACCCAAATATAACTACTACATGCTCGGCCGCTATATCGGAGTGGAAGTTATAGCAATTGAGGAATACATGGCGCATGCACATTGAATGCTAGGACCTATAATGCTGAGGTATGGGATTTTGATGCTCATATACGTAGCCACTTCATAACTGAATATGCTGCATTGTGAATGATATATTTCCTAGATACAGATCATGGTGATTGAACCAAACACCAAGCCTAAAGGACTGGTCTGGTGCATGTCAGTATGGTGATAATTATGATGCAATAAAAATTGAATTCAGAAAACCTGAACAGAATTGGTGTCTGTAGGTTTTATTTACTGAAAACATAACACTGCCCGACATCTAATTAAGTCACTAAATAAGCTGACAATACCCCAGTAGTTGAATAGTTAGCTGTAGAGGGTCTAGACTATAGTAAGAGAATGTAACTTGTAAGTCACCAACTGACTAAGTGTAGAGTCAAAAGGACTGAGTTTGAAACGAAAACAATTAATATTCGTTTGCGTTACAAGCAAACATTAACAGGGAAACTATAACCATCATCACGAAGTAAATAACATTAATAACTCGGGATCAAAACTGATAAAAATTTCTACACGAGGCACTGTATTACTGCAATATCATTCTTACTGATCGTGACTGTTCCATCCACACGACCACAGGCGCCGAGTTTCGCGACTTACCGGTGTAGAGAGACTGGTATAGCCCATAAACGATCCCGCCAGCGGCTGCAAGGAAGCCCAAACCGACGCCAGCACCTTTTCCACCCCTTTGCAATCTTCCAGCTAAATCATTCAACTTATTCTTGTCCATTTTGTCGGCTTTAATTCGAGTAAAGCAAGGTCACCTTTTGCTTCCAACAGGCCACAGGACCCATGTGCCGACAAAATAACGCCAAAGTCTCGTTAAATCTCACGTTATCATAGGACGTGATTATTCGAAGTTTGGTCTGGTGGTAATCTTCTGTCTTTGGCCATAGGCTAATATTTTAGTTTGTCGATGAAACCTTATATTACTCGATTAATTACTAACTACTTAAAACTCACATAGAAACTTAATATCTAAAATGTGTGAGGTTAATTAGCTACAAAATGGAATAAAATCTTTACTATATGCGGAGCGTCTTTATCTAGGGGGTTATTTCAAAAGTACTGTTTCAGATTTTCCTGAACTATATAGAGCACTAATTCGTGGCTTTGTTACCATTATTTTATTCCGAAAATCTCTAAATACTCAATCTGACGGAGGAAAAACAAAACGAATATAAATTGAATTAATTTAGTATTCTAGGTAATATAAAATTAAACGTCATAACGGGTGGACTTTCCAATCTGTGGAGCCATATCCTGTTTGTTATTTGCTACTTTTACCAGGTTATTTTACAGCGACTTTATTTCAACCTATAATCAACATGACATAAAATAGATTTTGCATTCACCCATAAAACGCTTCATTTCCCCAGTTTTATATTTCTGTCACCATATCCAGCACAAGACTTTAATAAATCTGTTTCCATCTTTTTTAATTTACACAATAATTTGGAGCCGTCCATTTAATAACAAAGAAAGAAAGTTGATGTTCTAGTATGTAAACTATGAATATCAAATTGAATATTCCGTGCATCACTTCCTTTATGTATTAAAAGTTGAACATTTAATTAAAAACTTTTAGTTAAATTTTTAGTAATAATTAAATTAACAAACCCCTTAACTGGTAGTGTATGTCTATTAGTAGCACAGATAATTGTGCGTTGAGATAACTGTTATTACTTAATAATTATCTTTGGCTCAGAGTTTTTGCGCTTCATGCGCACTTTTTAGTGGATCTATGCCTGCGTTTATGTAATTGCTACACAACATGTTCAATTCAATTCAAATGATTTATTTCAACATTTATACTACACCATTTTAATGATACACGATCAAAGGCACATATAATGTTGAAAAGGAGGATGCTTGAAGCATTACTTGTATAATGCATCGACTCCCTTATAATAAAATAAAATTCATGACAATTAAATTTAAAAATAATAAAATGATTTGGAATAGACTTAATTATATCTTTATGTAACAACAAGAGTGTTTTATTAATTTTTTTACTAGTTTTACATTCTCATTTGAGAATAATGACGTAGGCCATGTTCTCATGAAGGCTTCTGGTGTTCTCCCATGTACGAATTGGTGTTTATTCTTCTTACCTACATTAGTTTTAAATTTAGTTTTTGTTATCAGAATATTCTAAATGTCTGTATATTAATAGCTGTTTTATGCCATTTTTCGGATGCAGTTAACGATTAATTACCATGAAAATTTGTTTTTGTTATTAAAAAGTTATGATTTATCTTGGTATGGGGATCATCTCAGCTGAATATTAATCATTTATAGCATCGAATTTGAGGTCAGTGGATAATAATACAACGTCCCTTTCTTCCTGGTCTTCTTTTATCACAACATCTAACACTGTGTACTAAACATGTTGTTTGTTCTCCCACAATAATAATAATAATAATAACAATAATAATAATAATAATATGTGATAGTCGAGCCGTGGTAGCGCAGTTAGTTAGAGCGTAGGACTCGTAGCCGAACGGTCGCGGATTCGATGCTCCGTGAGCTGCAATGCCGTCATGCGGCGACTGGTTCACTCATCCATAAAAATGAGTACCTGACAGGACGCGATGGTTATGTGTTTGATTAACGCGTTGCGCCTATTATGGCGGCATGCGTTGTACGCTCCATTGGGAGTTGAAATCTGTGCTGGGTGGAAACAGGTCCGAGTCAATAATATTGTAAAGCGCCTTAAAGCAGCTTCTAGCTGAATAAGTGGACTTGCACTTGGTATATTGCAGTTCGGTTCTATAAATGTTACTGTAGCTTTCTATGCAGTAGGTATGTCAACAATTAAGTATATAAGATCATGAATGGGATAAACAGACTCTACCCAAGGCATTCTTCAACAGAGCACTGAAATCAGGAAAAACTCGTTCAGTCAGCGAGTGGTTCAGGACTGGAACTCGTTATCAGAACATGTTGTCACAGCCACTACCCTAAATTCCTTTAATTAAGTCTAGGCTTGACAAGTACTGGAAAGACGACATGTACACGATGCATATAGACTATGATATATATATATATATATATATATATATATATATATATATATATATATATATATATATATATATATATTTTTCATAAGTAAATAAGATAGAGAAAAAGAAGTCAAGACCAGAATACCCGACAGGCAATATAGTCTTTTATTCCGTACTATGGTATATCCTGTATCATGGTTATTCTGTGTTCACTATAGCGAGAGTACGTTACATGTGACTGTTTCTGTCTAACTTTCTTGAACAGCTGAGTGACTGATGTATTATAAGTGCGTAGTGCAGAACCTTTTATCACATATTTAATAGCTAAACTATAGTACATCTTATTAATACACCAATATCATTTATTTTATTCGTGATTTATATGATGTATATAATTATATGTACAGGTCATCAAAATATTTTCTCGAATGAGAAATCATTTGATAGTTTAATGTTAAACAACCTGTTGCCTTGATATAAATGATAAGAACGCATAGTCATCATGATCTTTCATATATTCAAATACCAATTTGAGGTATACTACGGTTCGCACGTCATGCTAGTAAAATGCGTCATAATGTTTCCAGGGAGATAAATGTCTTGGATTGAAACTTTGTGATATATATATATATATATATATATATATCGCACAAATTTTACTTATGCACAGGCCATATTAAATAGCACTACGAACGCAATATTTATATAGTAACACATTAAAGGTCATTGAATGAAATAGGAGTGGAAGCTTCATGTGTAAAATTATGATTCCATTGAAACGACCCCTTAAGATTATATGCGATCGACAGATGGCGCTTTTTAAAGTAGTGTGTTTCTTGTAACCTAAAGGATGGCTAGGGTCATTTTACAAAATCTTTTCAATTTGTCGCGACTTCGTACAAATATTTGCCGACCAAATGAATTTCTTAGAATTTTAAGGTAATGTCTTAATAACATATTAACAATGTAAGTTGAAATGTTTTGTTAGTAGACAGCTGAGCGATAATGGGTATCAGTGGGACTGCATAGGGATTCGGCCCACTACGAAGTCGACCCACTCAGAGGAAAGCACAGTGTATTTTATTGCATTGCCGTTGGATACGTCTCAGTTTTGCAGATCATAAAAAAGCATGTTGTAAATTGAAAACATTTTAAAAACTACCGAAACAATACATCTTAGCTTTTGTAGAGATGTTGATGACATATGATCTGTCAACAACACGTCAACAGCGCTCAGTTACTGTGATCAGTCACTCAGTGTATCAGTTCCCCTCTTGTGTAACCCCATGCAAATTAAATAATCCAAAAAGACACTGGGGATGCTTCCCTAGGTTGCCATATCTTGGCTATACGCACCAGATATGGCCAGGGCTGAAAGCTAAACGAATGATTCACTGAGCCTCACTCTGAGCTTTGTATTATGGCTGTTATTAGGTCTATGTATCTGAACATCGGAATTGTGTTCGTTGATGATAAAGATCCAAGTATTCTACACGTGTGCCAAGTTTGAGTGTTTCCGGAGCTCAGATGCAGAACAGCAAGCCGAGCATCGGAATCATGTTTGTTGGAGATAAAGATCTGAGCATTCAGCATCTGAACCATGCATCATCAATATTATTATAAATCTGAGCAATTTCATGATTGTTTTTAATTTTTCGTCTGCTTGCATCAGTTTCAGTGATGGGAACGTAGTTGTAATTACTGCTACTAACGTATAATAAAGATATTAGTTTAAGTCTATTAATAGACATTATAATCAGATTAAAAAGAAAATATGACATTTATAAGAAACACATTATTTATGGTTCCCGCAGCCAAGGAAATATTATTTTCTACAGGTGTAATATATATTCACCTTTTTATTCGAAGTGGGGTTTTTCCAAAAGCAGTATTTTTTCTGTGAGATTTTCAGATTTGGTCAAATTCAAGGACATTTCAAGGACCGTGAAAATGAATTTGTTATATTCCAGGTTTTCTAGGACACCTGGGAACCCAGATTATTTGTAAAGCTGCACCGCTGTTCTATTGATCGTCTGTTTCTTTGATTTTCGTTTGTACCTCTATCAAAAACTATCAAAAGCATCTTCTACTTTCAACCCAGCTATAACTACTATATGCTCAGCTGCTATATTTGAACGGAAGTAATAGCAGCCACGGAATAATTGGCGCATGCACATTGAGTGCTCTGACCTGTAACACTGAGGTACAACAGGGTTCCAATGCTAGGATACGTAAACACTTTGTTGTATTATTTGTGATGCTAATCAATGCTTATTTCATCTCCAGAAGATAATAGAGAAACCATTATGTAGTTATGTCTACTAGTTTGTTTAGCCAGTCCTACAACTAATACAACATCCCATCACTCAAATGGTCCCACTATTCTTGATTTAATTATCAACTGAATGTTTTTACATATTGGTAAAAAAAACATGTCTCCTTGTTACTCGGCATGGACATATCTGAAGGTTGTTTCATCTTTGCTTTCGCTTCATTACCCATTTAGCCTACCATATGCACAAAAGTGGCAGTAAAAGGTCAATCATCAATCAATCATCACCTAGTCAAATTGGAAGTAAGCTGAATTCAGCTGTTAATATTACTTGTTTAAACTAATATAGGTTTGACATTATAATCCTCAGTAGCTTTACCAAATTAGTTATGTCAGTGCCCATAAACTAGGCAATTATGTTATCCAAAATAGCAGTTAATAATTAGAGTGCTTACAAGTTGTGGGTTTGAATCCAATTTAAGCCTGTTTTTGTTCGATTTAATTCCATAGGTACTGTATATACATTTGTATAAGTCACACTTTTCATACTCTGGAATCGACGCCAAAATCAAGTGTGACTTATACGCTAAAAAGGAAAGCAATATTTCCCATAATTTATGGGGAAATACAATAATATTGTTTTTCAACATTAATAATGAATATATGAACAATAAACAAATTTATTAGATGCATTTTCTCTGTTGTCTTTTAAAGCCAAACTTAATTGTGATAACTGCCATGATTATTTAATCCAAAGCTCTAATTATTGACATGATCACAAAGACTTGACATTACTATCCAGATATGTGATCATGTGTAATTGAACAGAACTGTAAATGAGGCAATGCAAAGAATTACCATATAGAAGTCACATCAAAGGAAAACGATTACAGCAAACAATGTGTTAATTACTTCCAAAGCTGGCATGTGGGTAACACTAATAAACTACTTCAAACAGCATTATGAAAACCAACAAACAGCAGCAGGGAACCTGAAGTGGCTGTCTTTACCTATCATCACACAGTTGGTGAATACGACCTGGGATTAAATTGACCCCACCATCATTACCAAATCATTTAAAAGTGCTCTATTAGCAATGATTTATATGGCACGGAAGATGATGTATTGTCGGCTGAACAGTATGACAAATCTGACACTGACTCCGAGGAAGAAGGCGACGACATTTATGATAAAATGGTGACACATGAACAGATATAACATATCTTCAGTGAAGAAAATAATGATGATGAATTTTGGAGTTTTGAATCAATAGTGATGATTTTAGTGCATCTTATTGGTCCTAAACCAGGTGCATCTTATACACGAGTGCTAGTTATATGATAGCGAGTATATATGGTAGCTACAAAAATAAGAAATCACAGTTCAGTAAATCACAGTCTAGACAAATAATAATATTTCAGAATATTTTTAGATTATGTAATTATTAAATCTATATTAGGTTCTTATTATAAAATAATACGTCATATTATTTTGTTTGCTACACATGCATCCAATACCACAATCTTATGAGACCACATTTGATATATTTTATTATTGATACTAATGTTTCCTCTTTCTAGTCTGGTCCCACAGAGCAGTTCCTTTCACACCAGTCCGGCACACTATGATTTATTGGCATTTTTTGAACCAAAAGATAATTGGGGAGAAACAAAAATAAGTGCAGGTATGTCGAACTTCTGTTTTCTAATTGATTTTGTTTTACTGTTTAATATCTCACCTGGAAAATTTCCTATTTCACATCTCAGTACAGATGACGCCATCATGTATAATTCATGAATGAGCAGAAATCTCCTGGATGGTTAATGATAATGTAGAGCATGACATAATCTGATATCAAATCTGTCTGCTTAAATAATAGCTAAATATCTCTTTGTTGTTTGAACTAGGAGAAGTATATATCCTCATACGTCATCACATATATGATCAGATATATACCATCGTGTATCATTGCATATAGCATCATATAAGTCAAGCCAGATTATAAATCCAATTGACGAGCATCTATCAGGGTTCCCATGCATCCTGGAAAACCTGAAAAATAACAAATTTATTTTCCAGGTCCTGGAACTGTTGTGGAATTTTACAAAATCAGAAGATGTCCTGTAAAAAATATTGCCTGTGAAACAAAATCCACTTAGAACAAAAAAGCCCACGAATAAATATTATGCATGTAGAAGAAAACTCTGATTGTAGAAAAAAGTGTTTTGATATCCTAAGTTTGTTAAAATTTAAATAAAAGTAGGTGGATCAGACAGCTAGAAGGGGTGAGGAGGAGGAGGAGGCTATACCATAAAATATTAATAGTCAATCATACAATGATTAAATACATGCTTTTTCACACATATTTATTACCTTTAAATGTTGTATACATTGTCCTGGAAAATGGTAATTTTGTTCTGGAAAAGTCATGTAAATGTAAATAATATTTCCTTGGCTGTGGGAACTATGATCTGTGCTGCTGTACTTCTTCGGAGTGTTAATCAGTGATGTGATGTTAGATCATATTTGCATACTTTAAAGAGATCATTAATTGCACTTAATGAAGATCACAGAAAAAATATTTAGTTCATATGTACATTTCAACTATAAAATTGCTTTCAGGAACAAATCATATTGGCAGCAAAATATTCAGATGACTAAATACTTGAAAAAGTATTTCAGTGTATTTCAGATTGTATTTAAAAATCAAATATTTTATGGAAATATTAAGTACAAATACTTCTAATATTAGAAGGCTCAAATACAGAAAAAGTATTTAAATACTTTGAAATACAAATGTATTTAACCCTGTACATGATTCCCAGTTGATTTATAAAATGGTATGAGCAAATGCAAAGTTTGGGCTATGGAAGGAGGAAAAAATTGTGTGTTCATTTAAATTTTTATAGGTCGTCCATGGAAACTAGATGAGCTGCGAATTAAGAGCAACAGGGATCTTCACAAACTTTGGTAAGTAGTTTATCTGAATGATATACAATGAATATCTCCTTGTTCGAGTATCATGTAGTTTAGAGTAGTGTAGTTTAGATATTTGTGTCTACTGACATGTCTGAACAAAGTAATGTAAGTAACTGTGGCCACTGTAGATGATTATGTGTAAGGTAGTGAGATACCAATGAGTAGTTGTATGTGTGAAGCGTTTTCCTGTAGTAATATATTATACATTTATCATATGTCTGTTTGTTAAATAATTAAATTAATCTGTGATGATGATGGTTAGCTATTATCATAATAATTATCAAACGAGTTCTTTTGACTACTGATGTTAAACATAATACGAATATTCAACTCATCATTCTAGGTATGTACTGTTAAAGGAACGGAATATGATTATGACAATGGCGGAGGAGTTCAGACATCAGGGTGAACTGTTTCCAAATCCTGAGAGATTAGAAAAGGTAATGCCTTATAAACTATTTGTTAGGCATTATTTGAACATGCATTATAGTTCAAGACAAATACAGTACAGAGTTTGCCTTCAAAGGAATGTCAAGATGTGGCATCATAATTCACTAATGAGAAACAGAATGATGTAATTTGGCTAATTAAGAATTTCATTGGTACACCATATTTTTCTATGCAGGATATGGTATTATTTCTAGAGTGTACCTTTGAGGGACTTCCACAATTTTCATAAGCCTGGTACCCAAACAGGAATTAGTGCCGGAGTTGAGGTGGAAACAGAAGACTTATCCTCCAGTTCTTTCAATATTATGCATATAAATGTTCCATTTTTACAGGTTAGATTTATGGGTTTGTAATTAGCTCTGGTTTTCCACCAATAAGCACACTCATTAAAGAAATATTTAGATCTAGACAAATGAATGTGGCCAGAGTTGCTAGTATAGAAATCAGAACTGTGGGAGAACTACAGTGGTTAAAAGTATAACCATATACACATAGGGTGCATTGTACAATGCTTGGAAATGCTCTTCAATCAATGCAAGCATGCATAAATATATTGCTTATTGAATTAGGCATCCATTGAATTATCAGAATTTGTTTGCCTTATATTTTAAAGGCCCTTAATTATTACAAACCCGAACCAGACCAATTTAAATTAGACTCAAGGATGTATGTGTTGCTGATGTACTATGTCAATCACAAGACTCATTAAAAATATGGCCTGTTAGGCAACATGAAATGCCAATTATCATTTATTAACCTGAATAGTATTTGTACGAAGAGAATTATTAGGTATTCAGAGCGTTTATCTGTCAATTTTCATTTAATAAAAAAGGCACTCAACGTAGTACATGTAGTAAGATCACACTGCATTACAAACCTCCTGGTTGAGGGATTGAATCCAATTAATACCTGTGTTTCCTTAAAGCACTGAGGCTAAATAAATCAACAAAATTTAATAATATGCTACAAACAAGCCAAAAATACACCTCAGGATCAAGATTCATTTACGTATTATGAGAGGACTTAATGGTGAAAATAGTCTGCATTTCGAATCACCCTCAGCTACTGGTGATATTTTGTTGAGAAATCTTAATATTATTTGTGATAGTGTTTATTGACTGCTCTTCTTTGACAGATCCCTGTCTATGTGTCATCTATATAACCATGTACTGTGTTATCAGTCGGCTTAGAATCATATGATCTGAATATAAGTGATAATTAAATTGATAAAAATCTATCTTGCAAGATGTCCACCCTAATGTAATTTTGACTCGAGGCATTTATAATAACCACATTAAATGTAATAATTATATCCATCAATCTTATTATTTTTTAACCAATTGTCAGCATCATCCCATACTTACGGAATAGTTTATTGGACCTCCCTCATAAAACTTGAATCCTAGAAGCAACTCTTGAGATGCACAGAAAATAGATCACTCATCAGTTGCAAACATGTGGCATGATAAATTCTGTAATCTGTAATGTGATGGAACTGTTTTACCAAATGTGGTGACTAATAATGATAATAATGTGTGATTTATATAGCACCACATTCAATTGGGTTGTTCTGGGGTGTTTTACATATATTATTATCCCGACTCAGATCTGCTTCAATCCAGAACCTGCTGTAACTCCCATAGAAGCATACAACACATGCTGCCATTAAGGGTTCATTGATCACTTTTATTTTGACAACCTGTAATAAATATTAAATTTTTCACATATTTCTTATAATAATTTGAGGATAACCTTTTTTCGAGAGCTCTTGATGGATAATACTTTTCTTCAGTTTGAACATCTATTGTTGACAATTAGATAAAACCATAATTTTATATGAGGTCATGAGCACTAATGTCTAAAGCCTGCTAACATCATTTCTTGCCGAATATAAATATGTGTCATTATGATTCTGTGGATTTACCATCTTTTTATTTATATCTGTCATTTTGTTGATAGGTTGAAGAAAGCATGGAGAATATTTTAGACATAGTTGCAGAACGTAACAGGGCATACAACTTGTTAGAAAAGGGTGATCCAGGTCAGCCAAAGCGCAGATGGTTTATTAATGAACTAGGTCTGGGATACTGGCGATGGGAGACTGAGCATTATATTCCAAAGCACATGAACCGTGCATTAAGGAATTCCACAAGCCTGCAGGGACGTTGGCAGAATTATTACCTTCGTCTCTGGCGAGAGAAGATGATACGTAAGAATCGAAAAGAAGCCAAAGCAAACCTGTGTAAAGAACGGAAATTAAAAGAAGTATTTCCTGATGCTGAGACAGATTAGGATACAGTATCATAGCATTGAATGTACCACTGATATGTAAAAAGTATAACAAGATTAATTGGATCATTTGTCTTTGATTGGTTTATGTCCAGTTCCGATAAATCACACTATTTAAAACACTATTTCATTTCACGCATTTGTTCTGTGGAATAAGCTTTGACTTAAATCTGACTCAAAAGTTATGTTGCGCTGGATTGGATGCCTGGCCAGTCTGGGTTTTATTACCAAATATTATTGATATACGCTGTTGATATACAGATTTCATCTTCATGTCATGATCATGGTTGAAATAAATTAATTTGACTGCATTGGTCGTGTAGTGGTGATTCGTGACGTGTGTATTTCATATTTTTTTATTTGTTTTAACCTGATGTTTATATTTTGAGGGTACTTCTCTGTTTTCAATTTGGAGAGATGTATCTCTAGTGTAGAACTACAGTGATAGCTACTGGTAATGGTTTTATATAGAAGTTGTATTATTATGTACTGTATATACTCGCGTATAAGTCGCCCTCGTGTATAAGACACACCTGTTTTTAACCAATAAACCCCTGGAGTCGAACCCGCGTATAAGACGCACTAAAATCAGCAATATTTATTCAAAACAAAAAAAATCATTACTCTCTTCACTGAACATCTGTTGTATTTGTTAATGTTGACGCCTTCTTCGTCAGATTTGTCTTACTGCTCCACCCACAATACATCATCTTCCATGCCATCTAAATCATTGCTGATAGAGCACTTCTTGAAAGATTTGGTAATGATGGCTGGTTCGGTTTAATCACAGGCCGTTTTTACCCACTGTGTTACGATGGGTAACGACAGCCGCTCCAGGTTGCCTGCTGCTGTGCGTTCGTTTCCGTAATGCTGTTTGAAGTAGTTTATTAGTAGTTTCCATGTGCCAGCTTTGAAAGTAATTAACACATTGTTTGCTGTAATCGTTTTCCTTTGATCTGACTTCTGTGGTCATTCTTTTCGTGGCCTCATTTAGCATTCCAATCAATTACCACGCTCATACACGACTTATACGCGAGTATATATTGTAAATAACTGAGAAAAGTAGAAATAATGTTATTGTTAGTCTGCTGCATTTGACATCCGGAAGTTCCGTGTAGGCAGATGTTGAAGTTAATTCATAAAATCTTTTATTAAATGGTGTTGGGTGTGGTTTTTATGTTGTCCTGATTAACAATAGTCGTTTTTAAATGTCCCGTAACAATGACAGTAACACAAACGTGGTATATTGCACGCGCGCGCACACAACCTCGTGGTAAGAAGATTACCGACACATACAGAATACACTACGTAAATGTTAAATCTAACACGAGTGAAGAGTCGGTCACAAAACAGTAATCTGTGTATTTACCAGACATTTTTAGAACAAGGTGACTTCCCAGTAGACGATCGGTGATGAAATATTTCGGTAAATTTATACGCTCCTTTCATCATAACGTTTCAACTTTCTGTATCCGTAATAATAGAGCTATATAAACAGACAGCAAAATTTGCCTAACCCCAAAAGCAACCAACCAAATATGAAAATTCACGTCTTCATTATCGTCAGGGAAAAGGCGTTTCATGATCAACAGGAATAGCCTCGAATCGTACGGATAACTTAATAGTAATAATAGTATTTTATTAAACTTTAATTGCTCTCAGGCGCTTTGCATTTAAAATATAATTAAACAATGTTCTGACCTCATGTAGCTCAAATACATTTCATACATAATAAACTGGTTTAAAACTATAAATACGCCAATTTATATAAATGGGTATTAAGAACCTTATAAAATATGTCTTTACTTGCTGCCAGTTTAATGTGGTTTGACAACTTGTTCCACAGCCTGGAAACTGATACTCGGAAGGATCTCTCTCCGTACATTACTGTATGGCTCTTTGGTACCAACAAAAGTTAATAGGACTGAGATCGGAGCATTCTCACTGGTATATATATTTTCGAAGAGATCGCTAAGATACATTGATGCTGTTCCACTCAGCACTTTGATTATATGAAACAGGTTCTTGTACAGTGATCTGAAACGTATAGGAAGCCAGTGCAGCTGAAACAAAACTGATCTTATATGTTCCCTTTTTTGATTGCGTGTTTTTAGACGTGCAACACAGTTCTACACTCTCTGTAGGCTGCTTGTCAGAGAGCGGGGAATATTATATAATAATGAATTGCCATAGTCCAGTCGGGAAACAAGGGCTTGGATTAAAGTCTTGCATGTCTAATCATTTATGTACTTATGAATAAGTCCTATATTTATTATTTGATTATAACGGAACTAACATAGAATTCACCCGTTTCTCCATTCCTAGAGTATTATCTAATATAAGCCCTAGATTTCTTACAGTATTTGCATGGTTTGGTCATCTTTGTTACTCTAACGACGCCGTGAATGAGTAGAAAAACAGTTATCGTAATGTTTTCACAATAAATCACTGTCATTTCAGCGTTTTCCTAATATCCACGAAGTCTAGCCTTGCAAAACCATTAATAAAATAAAATGTCCAGTTTAGTGTTCTTACGAATTACCCGCTTTATTTCAAACAAATACTTATGTTATTATAAATTTAAAGCATCACGACAGTTTGCCTGTTAAACACGTCATCGCACCGCAATAGCCTTGTATTGGGTGAAAAATATGATATCGACTGAAAAACTAGAATTATCCTTATGGATCCGTTGGCTATATTTAATACAGTTGACCATGATGTATATTTCTCTAGGTTGTACGACATGTTTGATCTATCGGGTAAAGGAGTACTTGAATAGTTTCAGCCTTATTTAAGGTCAAACTGGCAAAGTGTCTGTTTAATGGTAATTTTTTTATGTTCTCAGTTTGTTGTCTAGTGTACCACGGGTTCAACTCTTGACCTTTTGGTTTTCACAATGTACACAAGCCCCTCTTGAGATCAATGCATATGATAGAATATATGTCACTTGTAACTAAATATTTCTCTTCGTTGGAGAATTTTTAATATTGGATTGCTGATATTCAGCTATGGAAAATAGCAAATTCGTTTTCCAGAGCTGGGAAATATCATTGAATTTTACAAAGTCAGTAAATGTCCAGGAAGTTATCCGGGGAAAAACATTGCCTGAGAAAAAAGCCACTTAAAGTAAAAACAAAAAACGCGAATGAATATTATGCCTGTAGAAGAAAATTCCGATTGTAGAAGACGGCCCATTTAGCCTACCACGTGCACCACATCAATCAACGTAAAACATCAATCAACATCATCGATTGTAGAAGAAAAATAGAATCCGTATATAGAATTTAATTTTATTATTTATGCCTCAGCTGTTCTGTGATCGGCTTTTGTGACCGGATAATAAACGTTTGAAGCAATAGCAAGAGTGGGAGGCGGGTTAATGTTTGTATACATTAAACTCACTAATTGTGTGTTTTCCCACTACCAAAAATATTTTATTAAAGTGTATACAGACAGTCCATGTAAAATGATTTGAAGTAGTTTTTATGGTTTAATGCACTAAAAACAACAACACGCATGTAACAAGCCAAGAAACTGTAAATGTGTCCATAATTGGTCATACACTAAATACATATATGCTATGCTTCACACGTATTTTACTTAATTACCTTTAAATCTCGTATATTTTGTCTTAGAAAATGGTAATTTTCTCCTGTAAAAGTTCTGAAAATATCCTGGAAAATAATTTCTTTTCCTGTGGGAACCCTGGAATGACTTAAAAGTGTTATAAATCGAACGATAAAAAATTATTATAGGTTCACGACTCGTTACACACTGGTGAATCTTTCTTTATCCCAGTGGATCAGAAAAAAACATCTAGGGATTGTTTTGTATAAATGTGATAATATGAAAGAAAATGTCGCATCACTTACTAATTTATTAACTGTTTGCATTTATTTTAACCACTGCCCAATACCGGTCTGAATGGATTCATATCGATTTTACTAACCATTACTGCTCATTTTGGTAACTCCTATGATCCATATTTTATTGTTAAATTACAGAAGTTTAGTATAGCCCGTAGTGCGATCGATGGACAATTGTGCTGTAGGGGTCTAGATCGTGAGATCGAATCCTTGCGTTGGCTGCACCAATGGGATGTTCCATACGTCAGTTAGACTTCCGTCCGATCATTCTATTTTCCTTTGTGTGGGATGAGATCAGCACCGACCCTAAGCAGAAGTCATTCACCCACTCGCTCACGATCAGTAAATATAATTTACCTTAGAAATTAGGTACTTTGGGATTTTTTTATATTTTGCTCACCACATTTTTGCTCAGCCCATTGTAAACTTAACAAACGCCTCTAGGTATGTTCTAGCTTCGGTGCAGATTCTCTTCCGAGATAATTTAATCCTATTGTTTATACTTGTTTTCTCGTACTAAACTAGTGCTTTCAGGAACATGCACACAGACACGTGAAATCACCCACACAGACACTCGCGTGCATATATGACAAATATGGACTAAAAGTTTCAATACTTTTTTTGCATTTTTGAAATTGATGCTGCACAGACCGAATTTTTAGCCATAAATATGTTTAGCTGTATCAGTAATGCGCACTGATGCGATCGTACTCGTGCACATGCGCACATCTGTTACATTTATAATATTACCAAGTTGGCAGGAAAACCAACCAATCAAACAAACGGATAAACCGACTCAAACCATGGTCTTCATATCGTGATGCAGCTTTTATTATCTACCAGAGCCTGCTTCGCAAACTGGCATCATTTCTGTGACAATAATTTATGTATTATGATGCGGCTTGTTCGCCGAGCTTCAGAACGCATTCCTGTGTTTCGTTTCGCTCCCGATCGCAGAGTCAGCCGACACTGCTAGTACGAGTGCCTCTCGTTAAAACGATGAGGGCGTTCTGCCGATTTGGGGTGAGATCTTTTTGGAAAACTGCCAAAAGCGCTCATGTGTCCGATGCTGTCGAATGATCTTTTCCCGAAGCCGCCGAAGAAACTCCTATGTTCAATCGAGTCGAAGCTTCGCTTGCCCAAGCCCCCAAAATCGCTTGCGCCAGCAATGGAATCGAACGACCGTTTCTTATAATGCTGAAATCCATTTAGTCTTGGAGTAGAATTGATTCTGCGCTTCTTGAATCCTCCAAAGCCACTGGCGCCTGATATAGAGTCGAATGCTCGTTTCTTAAATCCTCCAATTTCACTAGGGCCAGATATTGAATCTAATGCTCGCCTTCTTGATCGTCTGTATTCTCTGGTACCCAATTCGCGGTCTAGTGTGCGGCCCGTATTTTCCCCAAAGCCTGATATGGAACCAAATTCTCGTCTATTAAATTCATCAAATCCATTCGGCTCTGAAGCTAAATCAACAAGTCGCTTCTTAAATCCTCCAAAACCGCTGGCACCTGCTATTGAATCAAACGCTCGCTTCTTGGTTTCTGTTAAGTCGGTGGCACCCGATAAATAATCACGCCCTTTCTTGTTAAATCCTGGAAATCTAGTGAAACCATCTAACTTCATGTCTTCTATGAATTTCAGCAGATCCGAGTGCGATCGAACCTTACTATTCAGACGAGGCGATATCCGCTTGGTAAGACTCCAAACTCCACTTCGACCATTTTCGTTATTCACCGCCAAAAGGCGGAGTGAATCAGACACCTCTTTTTCTGGCTCGTTTTCGATTTGCAGCAACTCAGCTCGGTCAGCTATCATCGAAGGCGACACGGCGTCTTGGTTCTTAGAATGATATGTCCTGAATAGCATAATGTCGTTAATAAGATCGTTGTCTACAGAGATTGGTGATGGCTCATAGTCCTGGAATGATAAAGGGATATCAAATATGTGGATGAAACATATATTGTACACGTATTGTAAAAGTGTACACGTATTTTAATAAAGCTTATTTAAACTTTCGTTGATATGGCATTACTCCGCGGTCATCTCTAGTGGTTTCCTGACATTAAATATTCGTGGAGAGAGGCGTTATAATAGTTTTTCGTCTGGTTATGGGTCGTAGACTTTCTGGGAATACGTGCTGATAGGATGAAACATCTGACAAATATAGATAACGGTGGGATTTGATCCCACGACCTGGGGATCTGCAGCGCATTGTGCTACCAGCTGTTGTACCGGATAACTCCCAACTCGTCATCTCACGCTGGATTAGAAAATTACGGCTTCCTACCGATGTGGTTGATTGATCGATTGAGAGAGAGAGAGTAGATCAGTGATTGAGTAGATGGTTTGTATAAAAAATAAATAAATAAATAAATAAATATATATATATATATATATATATATATATATATAAACCACCCTTACTGACATAAGCCATTCAAATGCAATGATTACAATACCCTAAATAATATTTCTGTAAAACTAAATTATGTATTTGAATGATAACCATTACTTATCTGTGAAAGCAATCCTGAACAGGTGTCTTTTCAGAATAAATCTAAACTTTTCAAGAGATGACGTATTTCTAATATTCACCGACAACCTATTCTACAAAGTGAGCTGCAACACTAAACATACACACGTATTTATGTGCCATGTCATGGGTAGATTTATAAGTTGTTAGTAAAATCTTGACATAGATATGCTGTCTAATAGGTAGCCAATGTAGTTTATGAAAAATTGATGTTATATGATCATATTTTCGAGCATTATTCTGAATTCGCTGCTGCTATTGTCAGATATGCCATATAATTGGGAGTTACAATAGCCTATACTAGATTTAACATCCATCCACCAGAGTAACAAGTGCTTGTATCAAGAATGGTACTAAATAGTGGATGTTCTTAAAGGCCTCGGACCAGTGAGTTTTATATTGTAGAAGTAGCTTGCTTGTGTCAAAAGTATACACACTGTTACTCGACTCTTCCAAAAATAGTCCCATTGAAACACAACCTGTTTTTGATAATGCCTCAGCACCTACAAGGAAGTATGCGCTTCTGTCATCTTGAGTTTTGTTTGTCAAATCAATCTATGGCTCCAATATTTGGACCAACACGTGACTGAGTAAACCCCGTGTGCCTCTATTTTCTAAATAACTGGTCTCAATGGAGCAGATACAGTGTCACTTGTTTTAGGAGGTGCGCGTGTTATGTTGACGTTTGCCGGGTATATGGTAGGGACGGCGTCTTTCTTCCATATCGCTTTCTTTGTCATATTGCCTTTTGTTGTGATAGTTGTTACCAAAACAATGATAACCGCATATGTATGATATGCAATGGCGGCGCTTACTGCCTGGTTATGTTTGGCCGTTGTGACGTCACAAGCTTTATCTATAGACATGTCACCGTTAAGAAGAATAATCGCAGGTATTATTGTTTAACAATATACAATACTAAAGTTAGAAGGGAATGAAAACAATATTGAAAATTCAAATGTCCGAGTCCTTTAAGATGGTAATAGGCATATTGGTATGGCATGTTCATACATATTAATACATTTGTCAAAAACAACAAACCCTTTTTGCTGACTTAACACAATGAAGTTAATAATAATAATAATAATAATAATAATAATACTGTTGATAAACGTCTATGGCGCCAATATCCTCGAACGGGATCGAGCTAGGTGGCGCACTTAATACACGAGTGCTAAGCAAGTCTGAAAATATGAGTTTTCAGATAGTGACGGAAATAAACCATTCTATTTGATGACTTAACATGTTCAGGAAGTGAATTCCAAAGAGTTGGGACAGCACCTGAAAAAGCACAAGTATCAGCATGTGTTTTAACACTGGGAACAGATAACAAGTGAAAACCAGATGAACGGAGCCCTCTGAGCTTGGGTCCTAGAGAAACCATGGAAAATAGATACAGATGTTCACCAGAAGAAAGAGTTTTATAGGCAATAGTACAGAGTTTGAAAATGATGCGAGATTTAATAGGCAGTCAACGAAGTGATTTCAGGAGTGACACAGGATGAGAACACTGATATCGTGTGAAGACCCTAGCAAAGCAGTTGTCAACACACCGAACCTTCCAACATCCTTAGATGCGATGGTATAAAGAAGAGAGTTACAGTAATCAAGCTTACCAGTAATGAGTGCTGTAGTAATGGTTTTGCCGACTGAAAGAGAAATATAGCGACGTAAACAGAGAAAATCAAGAATATTGTAGAAGCAGCAGCGACATGTCAGAGAAATATGTTTTCTGAAATTAAAATCACTATCAAATATAACACCAATATTATACGTACAGTGTCTGGTGGTGTGATGCTATGATTAAAGATGGGCGTAGGGAAGAAACGAATAGGTTTACTGCGTTGTCTGGATGCACCTATGATAATGAAATCCGTTTTGCATTGAATGGATGAATGGATGAATGTTGTTTAACGACACATCGGCACAATTTAGGCCATTCAGTCTCTTGTTTTGCATTGAACCTAAGTCTATTGTTTGTCATCCAGCCAGAGATATCACGGAGATAGTCACATAGCTGTGTAAGAGAAAGATCTGTGGCTGCTATAGATAAAGATACTTGGATGTCATCTGTATATAAATGTTTGTCTAATTTGTGGCTGTGAATAATATAGCTTAGTAGTGTAGTATACAGAGATATTAACAGTGGTCCAAAAACAGAGTCTTGGAAACAGAGTCTTGGAGAACTGCCTCTGAAAAAGAGATCCAAGTGAGTGTTGTGCCCGATGTGCCAAACTTATACTGATGTCAACTAATCAAGGTAAGCCAGTATTATTTGTTCTTCTTAATCAAATATGTAATATTTGCTTTATTATCATTTACATTTGAGTCACCCATAGCCGGATATCTGCAATACAATGTTCAAAATTCTTCATGGAAGAGGACAGATTTAACTCCTAGTCAGGATCCAGCGTTATGTAATGCTATGTATTACAACCATACAAGTGGTATTTAACGCCATATCGCTGAGCAGTGATGCATAGAGGACGTGTATACATTGTGAAAACTAGAGGACTAAGAACTGAACATCAGATAAAATACCATGTGCAGACTGTCGTGATTCATTAAGTTTATTATTATTGAATACATATTTGTTTAGGGGGAAAGCAACTACCCTTGCTACGGGTTTTAGATATTAAAAATGTTGCATTTGAAGCAGGTCTGTATATCTTTAGAATATTACCGACCAAACTGGCGTTTCTTGTTAATGGTTTTACAACGGGAGCCTTCATGGATATTGGGAAAACACCCAGATTTACTGATTTATTAAGTTATCAGAGCACTCAGACACTCTTTCAGAAGCCACGTAGGCACAGGTCCAACTGCCCAGAAAACATTATATGACCTTTTCAGCAACTATATAGCTGACATAACTCTCTGTAATAAGCTCGAATGTATTCATTATGGACACACTTTTATGAACGGGTGTGATAAGGTGCTGGAAGGGAACCCATTAGGTATATTTAATATCTTTTGACAGAAGATGTTTATTAAAACAATGGCATTTTAATATAATTCATTTCAGCTCTTATTTTGTACCTTTATTTAAATTGAAAAAAGTATTTATATTTAATGTATTGTCTGGTTGTGTGATTAGTAAGTATCCTACGGACCAAAATAAGACATTTTCCCTCACCATCCAAATGAACCAGAACGCACGAAGAAATCCGAATAGAAAAGTTAGTGGATATGTAAACTTGCTTCAGTGCTAGTCGTGTCAGGTTGTAAAGGAATGACTTGATAAGATGTCTCGTTCATTTCTACTCGATGAAGAAATTCCGCTTCAACTCATATAATGACGCTTGTTACAATAGAGGGGATGTTTCATTACATAGCTCCTGGTCTTAATCACGTTCGGATATTCACGTTCTACCACGTCCGGCGTCCCATTACGCCCCACCTGGTCTTATCTGCGTGGACGTCCCATGCTGCAAAACAGGCTATGGCCCACTCTATCCCATATCATATCCCATAGCCTTATCATGTGATGACAACCCATGTTACAATACAGAAAGTGTCCCATTATATGTCACGTGATATTATATAATAACATAATACGGGCGAAGTCTTCCGGTCTTTCACCGACATATCCGTCTTCCGGACTATCGTCCATGGACAATAGACAAAGCCATGGAACAAAAAAAACAAGAACAACAAACAAACAACTGACGTGTTAAGAGTTTAACCTGCGACTTGGTTTATTGCGGCAAATCGAAGGCAGGACGTGGTAGTCTCTCACACGAACTCATTGTCTGCGATCACATCTTCATGCTGTGATCCCATTCTATGAGAGCAGGATGTCGTGTATGAAGACGACGATCATATGTCTCTCTCGACGACTGTATATCATATCACACTGAGCCGGTTATTCGGGTGGGAGGCGATCAAGAGTGAGTTGATGTCTTAAATAAATTCCGTATGGCGTTCCCCCATGTTACGCCGGTCGGCTCACCTAAGTCCGGGTGAAGAAACTAAGATGGTGGTGAGTTGCTGAACCACCCTCTCGTTGTCGTAATCTGGGGGTAGGGGGGGTAGGGTGACCGCAGGCTGTTATAAAGACAGACTGCTGAGAACGATCAGTTTCAGCTGAGGACAAATTCACGATTTTATTGAGCAAAACGAAGATGGATTGCGAGCGATTATCGCATTTTAGGGGCAGTGGAAAGCGAATTACGGGAGAAGAATTTCCGCGCCCAACTCCATGTGATTAATATATTCATACTGTGTACGTGCGTACGTGCGCGCATATGTGTGTGTGTGTGTGTGTGTGCGTGTGTGTGTGTGTGGAAGGAAGAGCTATGTTTAAAAATCGACTATCTGAACTAATATCAAAGAAGTCCCTATCAGACATATTTTACACACGCACACACACACACACGCACACACACACACACACGTGCGCACATGCCATGCTGCCAATACCAACTTTGTATACCCTTTTTTGTAATTTTATGGCCTAGCCATCATAATGAACTTTATCATTAATAAATGTAAAGTAGATTGAATTGGCGAAATATTTAAAGTGTTCATAGTTCAGACAAAAATAAGCCATACGCTATAGCAAGCCATAAAATGTTTGATATCAGAGCTTCCAACTTCGAGAAATAATGCACAACGAATTGTGACAAGATCTTATGGCATTAAAAAAATGGCATGGGCTTGAGAAGAATCTATGCAGTAAAGCTTTTACTTTGGTGGACAATGGCCAAGACGGTTATTGTGACGGATGCCTAGAAATAGTTGACCATCACGTTTATGGCATAATAGATTTACCACATCTTCTCATTTCCGACGTCCCATCAGTAAATTACTCGATGGACGTTTCTGTGGAGAATATAGCCATAAACATAATTATATTGGTAACACTGACTGATGCAGTCGCAGTTGTCTTCCTTAATCTTTGTATTTCGCCGAACATGTACCTGATCGGATTTACGACTGCGTGATTCGAAATGTAATCAAATCTACCGAAACAAAAATAGCTACTTCCGCGCGTAGCTCTGGCCTTCCAGCGACGTTTGAGTGAAGTAATTCGTGATGAATTAAGTGATTCTAGTGCAATAGACGTAACCGCTTCTCGTGTCGATATCCACTTTCCTTGTTCTTGTCTATTTATCAGTTAGGCTGGCAACGGTGCTCAGTAATCAGTAACATTTGTTGTTGTGCATTATAATTTCTTCGTTGAAAGGGGGCAAGAACAATTCGTGTATTCGAGCATTAAGAACACTGGCGTTACTTTACAATATAAATAACGTCCCTTGATCCGGGCTAGTTATGCCATAAAAACGCCGTCATTTCGCCCAGCAAATCTCTCTGCAACAAACCGAAATGGCTTTATTTCATGCTGGTTTTAGAAGCAATTAAGTCGTGTTTGCCGAAGTCGTTTAAACAGTGCAGGCTGTTAACGTGCCAAAGCCGTAAATATGCCATTTTCGACGGGTGGGGGGAGACTGTTGAGAGTCCCAAATCGACGGATGCTTACGTTATGTGCCTCCGGAGTCGTTTGACCGGGAGCTGCTTATCGGAGGCATTCCCTCGTGTCGCCCAAAAGGTCAACGCAGACGTCTCCATCGGCGTTGATTCTGAACGATTACGAATCTCGGCTGGAGTCAGATGTTCGCCGCACGTCTGGGCCATAAAGGACGTGAATATATATAATGTAATACGCCGGGAAGGATTCTGCGCAGTCTGGATTTCGCCCGTGTTTCGTTTGCATTGGTCGGTTTCACATTCAGGATCTCTTCCTATCTCTACTCTCGTGTCTGTCAATTAACCGGCAAACCACGAATCTGAAGGTGGCGGTCGAAGCTAGCGCCACAATCGTCTCAGAAAGTGCTCCTCAAAGACGCTGTTATAGGGAAAAATTGTCATAGCCAAATAATCTGTGACCGGCGCATCGCTGGGAGTAAACGCCGGGAAAAGTCGAGGCGTGACAAAACGAATATAAGCCAAATAAGCAATTCTCGCTCGATAGGATGCGGCTCCTGCTACAATTAGTTGCACGTTTTCTGGACTATCCGCGTCCTGCGTGTCTTAAGACAAAGGTCAATATCTAATAACAAAAAAACCTTCGCAAACAAGGAAGTAGCCGCCATCTTTGATTCAGCATTTAGCCACAATGTTTCCCGTCGTAACATATCTGTGAATAAGTAGATATTCATAAAAAAATCGTCATTTCTTTTCCTATTTGTGCCTATTTCGGTACAGAAGTCTGTCAATGAAGAGCGAACGAAACGAAACTAAAGGGAATTATTTGTGACACTGCGACAGCCATTGGTTGACGTAACGATAAATAAGTAAGGGGGCGGGGTACTGTTGTTGACTGGATACGGAAAAGGGAAGAAAGGGCGAGGGGTCAATCTTATTACACAGCCCGACGAGGATATTAATTCGAAAAAGGAAAAAAGAGGGGGGAAACATATGAACTTTTTATTTCTGTCATTAGCAACTCATTTTATTAACAAACAATATTAACCCATCTGTCGAGCCGTGATAGCGCAGTTAGTTGAGTGTAGGACTCGTAGCCGAACGGTCGCGGGTTCGAGGCTCCGTGAGCTGCAATGCTGTGATGTGGCGACTGGTTCATTCATCCATAAAATGAGTACCTGACTGAACGCAATGGCTATGTGTTTGAGTGACGTTTTGCGCCTAAACTGGCAGCATGCGTTGTATGCTCCCTTGGGAGTTGAGATAGGTGCTGGGTGGAAACAGGTCTGAGTCGGGGATAATAATATTGTAAAGCGCCTTAGAGCAGTTTCTATCTGAATAGGGCGCTATGTAAATGTCACATATTATTATGTATTATATCTGATCCAGAGAAGGCCCATCAATATCTAGTCAATAGAACAACACAATTCCTGTAAAATCGGCTGTGCCTAGTTAATATAGTTTATAATCCTAATTTTTTCCTATCTCCCTTTCATACAGAAATGGTAAAGCGGTAAAAAATGAACCTACAATTACTGTACATTTAGCGGGATGTTATTCATGCTAAATTGCTAAAAACAACCACATCGAAGTAGAGTTCGATCAAAGAATTTCTTTTACAACGGAGAACACCTTGGGCTTCAGGTCGGCTGAAGCTTTCCTACGGCAACATGCCATCCCGTAACTCTGCGTGGAACGCGACACACTAACAGATGCGCCTTCTTAATACGATATTCATGAACGCCTCTCTTTCAGCTGACGGCCGTAATGAAGCAATACGTCTTCCGCGTCTGCGAGCCTCGGCTAGGGAACAATTCCGGCGCTAAACTGTCCCCTATACCACCTGTCTTGGCTACCTGGTCGCCGTTACAATGTGACTGAATGGTGCGGATTTAAAAAGCGAAGTCACCGCAACTGAAACCTTTAATATACAACATCTCGGCCCGTTCTATTTATGCCTGGGAGCTTCAAAGCCGAAAGACCTAGAAGTTGTTCGGGTTCCGTTTTCCATTCGCTCTCAGAAGAGACGCGCACCGGGATCGATGGTTTTTGTTTCGCTCTGGATCATTTAGGCTACTGTTGAAATTAGTCGCAACTGTATCTACGTATCCGAATACGGAATACGTATTTGTGAAGAACATTCAAATCAAAGTTCAAAACGATTCCGTTTCGCTTAAATCACTTTGTACCACGATGCCATCTATCCAAGTGAAATTCCACAATCGCTTCTAATATAAAAAAAGGTGTAAATAAGTTACCGAGTCAGTCGCAGTGTTTCAATGGGTGAGGGGTGTATGTGATGTGTTTGACTGGGCACATATGGGACGAATAGCCCAGGAATGATTCCCCTAAAGGGAAACTCCCACAAAGACAGGTACGTTTCGTATTTGAATCATGACCTGGCGTGTCACAACTTAGACTCATGTACATCAGATGTATTACTAATTACCAGATAGGTAGACTTCTATCCACTGATCACTTTTGTTAACAAGGGTGTGTATGATGTCAGTTATCGGCCTAATTCCGGTATCCAATGACTTATAATCAAGCAGTATCGTATTCGCTTCGATCCTCCGCAGAAATCAAACATGACCCCATTTCATGGCCCAACCGCCAGCATTCGTGAAACCGGAAACTACGTGAACAGATGCCGAAGGAATTAAGTTACGATATAATGCTTAATTACACGCATATTCATTACAAGTAGCCATGCTAATAATTAGGATGCGGCGTATTATATAAGCGTTTCCACGATAATATAAATATATTATTCACACCGCCTATGTTTACCTTACCTGTCATACAAGCACTCACCCGGTTGGTAAAGGTGAGTCGAAAACGACAACTAACGCAAATATTTAGTTTCGATCAATATGAGAGTATGTAGAGTTATCTGATTAAAATTACACGAAACTTTATTTGGCGTAGTTACGACTGAGGGATAACCTTTAGGACCACTATAATCTCCTAATCATGTTAAGTAGTGGAAGGTTTTAATTAGTTTCTCATCATGCTTACCTATTTTCATGATGCACGATAATTAAATTATAATAGTAGATGTAAACATGACAATATTCTGTTTAGCCGGCCACAGCTCTAAAATACTACGCCCTCTGGAGTCTGTGTAGAGTAATACAATTCGTAATTAAAACGCTTGTGATTGTGGAAAAAAAACGAATGCATATCCGATATGCTTGATCGCATCCAATAAACAGTTCCAAGGAAGTTTTTGGATTTCTGTTTATTTACGTTATTTCGTTTTTGTTTTGGTGCGGAATTTCATACGTTTTCCTGCTGATAAGGGCACCGTATATTTAATATGCATTAATTTATTATTGGTACTTCACCATAAGTTTAGATGAATACTTGTATTTGTCTGAATGTTTTAACTCAATACGTGGACAAATACTTGATAAACCTGAAAGTAACTGATCCGTGTGTTTGATCCATTTCAATCGCAGATGGAATTGCCATGAAATGGGAATACAGTTTTAGAAAGACCATTTAAATTAAACTCCTCGAAAAAAAGCGGGGATGTTGGGCACCGGACGAGATAAAATTGCTTTTATCGAAAATGAACGTCACAATGGCCACCACAAAACAACATAAAAATTGTATATAATAGAATCGATAACAGGACAAACCGGAACAGTACAATATGAGACGGTAGTTTTACCGCTTATAGATGTTTTGCGGGCGTAGGCTGTTGAGGAGATTGTCTGGCTAAAACCTGAAGGCTGGAATCGCCATTTACCCTCATGTGATTTTTTTTGTCATCCAGCTGTACGTGTTTGTATATAAAAAGTAAAGTTCTTGAAACATCATTGCCGGAATACATTTATCGCTAAGGGAAGTGGGGCTCTTTTGCAGACCCTCAGATGGTTGGATCAGTCTGTGGGACGTTTCATCTGATAGAGCGCAGTTCTCATAGAGTCGCCTTTCTGTCTTATGTTCCAGAAGTAATCAGCTCCGCAACACTCACTCGCTCACTCATTTACTCACTCGCTCAACCAACAATTCCCTCACTCACCCATCCATTCACTCACCCACATACCTCTACCGGAAATAGCTATCTTTCTACCGCATTAATACCACACACTTTCGGTCACCACGAAAATCCTTACAAGAATCAAGCGAGCAAAACTATTGTAACGCGTTTGTCGACAAATATTTCACACAAAAAGACCGTTAGGTCGAAAGGACCATCGATTAGTAATACGATATCGAAAAGGAGCAAACTATATTTACACCAGAATGTCAATACACGCTACCTCTAAATATATGCCTTTCGATCTTAAATGGGATTACCATTTTAACATCATACGTGAACGCCGAAGAAACGGTTCTCGTATCATATAGTCCGTTCAATGAGTTTGGCAAGACACCAACTATGTATCGAATAGACACATCTTCTACACCATCATGAAATATGACCGAAATGAGGCGGAAGTAATGTCTAATACGACGTAAAGAGCACTTCGCAACAATGACGACTTAGATAACGGCTTTGATTAAATCCGAAAAAGACATCTTACCTGTCGTGGTAAGTTGTTGCTATTGGCCAGAGAACAGCTCAGGGGCCACAGGAAGAGATATACGAATACAGCCAGCATGGTGTAATAAGAGTGTAGTCGCCGGATCTCTGATAAACGTTTCCGTTCCTGGACTATTCCCCTCTTCTAGTAAACCCGAGCAGTCCGCTTCTAGGTGCTTCCTTGGCAGATTTACGCTAATCCCACGTATCTCTAAACTGTTTAATTTTTCCTGTTCTCCTCGGATAATAGCTCCCCTTTTGACTGGTTTAATATCTGGAATAACAATATGTCGACTTAACACAACTGATCTGGCTGAGGCAACTCGTTCCAAACTAAATGTGTTTTATTAATATTTTGTCAGAATAAAAACAACTTTTGGCGCCATCAAATCATTGCAGCCTTCAGCCAAACGGCATAATTATTAAACAATTTCAGTAAACAAAAAATTTCTATCATCCCACACGAATGAAAACAATATACCTTGCCATTTCCAACTTGATGGACATCTGCGCGGTTTCTATCCTACAGCCAGTTATCGTCTGCTACTAGCAATGATGGCGCGCGCGTTAGGCGTCCTTTTCTACCGGCGTCGTCGTCTGCTGGTGGGCGCGGCCTGTGGGGGACGTTATCGTCTGCTCGGATCTATTCGTCATCGTACGTATTTCTTAGCCCTTGCTCGGGTCGGATGCAGGTCCTGTCCGCTGCCCGATCGAGCAATTAACGAACAGTTATGACCACTTTGTTAACACGGTCCGGATAACGTCAACAGTCCCGTCAATAGATAATAATTCAGCTTGAGTGTCTGGCAATTGTTCGCCATTGACACTCGGCGTTGGCGAGAGGACGGACGGGCAAAGGGCCGTGGGAGGGAAAACGTGAGGAAGGTCAAGCGTAATGTAGGGTCGGTTGTTTTAGTGGAAATACGCCAAGACAACGGTGCTTGTTATGGCATCACTCTAATCTCTGTACTTAGCAAACATTGATCAGATAGCTGCACAAGTGTTTGACCCGGATATTGAGAACTGATATTATGATTAATACTGATAAAATAAGTGTGATGAAATGTAACCGTTTATTATTATTATTATTACTATTATTATTACGGCTGTCTCTATAGCCTAACTGGTAGCGCGGTTGGCCACATGCCTCTAACAGCTGAGTTCAAATTCCGAACTAACTACATCCGAAGGGTGTTTCATCATTTACATTCCTAAGAACCTTTCACATTATTATTATTATTATTATTATTATTATTATTATTATTACCAATATTTATTAATTAATAAATTGTTTAGTAGCCGCGTATGTGTAGCAGTCGGCTTTCTTAATGCATTCATAGTTTGGTGAAATATAACCGCCCCAAGGTAGACCACTCACCGCCAACGTATATAAATAATTCTGTTATATCATCTAGATTTATATTCCGATATCACGTTTGGATTTGCCATCTGAGCGGTGGGAGCTATAATTTCAATGCTGTGTCATATAGTGTTACAACAATATATGCATCGCTGACATAAAGGTGATTTTTTTTATTACCTACTACTTAAACCGGACATGATAATATTCCTCTTCGTGTCTTCATCCAGTAATCGCCTCAAGAAACGGTCTGGTGGTAATATTATGATTCAGCCGTCGGAATGTCAACTTAGTCGAAGGGAATGCGAATAATCTAATATAGAAGCTACTATATCTCCTAAGGCATATCATGATATATAATGCTTAAATTAGATGGTGTCAGTGTTGGGATAGGTTCTGCATTAAATCTATCTTTCCTTTCTAATTCTTCATGTGTAGCCTGGTAATTGGATTATTGTTCTTCTGCTGCGCCCAAGCGATGTTAATTATATTTCCAGTCGTGCTTTCGCACTGTTCATAAATTGAGCCGTCCTTCCTGATTATCAATTTTGTTATTTATTCCTCAGAAATCGATACTCTTTCTAGATCAAAAAGAAATTTCGACATTATTCCGTCACCTACATAACAGGCCCGTTAGCTAATGCACTTCCTTTTCCATCTGAGATATCTCGTGATCGCAAAGAAGACACACGAGCCTATGTATTGTTGACACAGATGGTATTAAGATCTATTGTTTGTTATGTGTCAATCTCTAGACACATACAGGTGTGCAACATAACAATGTTCACATGTAAAGGATTTGAAGTTAGCTGTGCATATACATATGTGGTGTACTGCAAATACACAGTGCAAACAAACGGCTTTCCAGGCACACCTTACACTTGTATACTGAGAATACGTGTGTATGTAGGTGGGTGGTGCATATATATATATATATATATATATATATATATAAAAACTTTGCAAACAGACGTATAGTACGTTCCAAGTACAGGTGTGATCAAGTTATACACTTCATGGTATCATTTGCTACACAGCTTATAAACTGTACTTAATATTTATAATTTGTTCACAATAGTAGCACTCATCTTGCATTAACTGAACCTATTAAATTACCTCCTGGTTGCATATTCTGTTTAACTACCTAGGTAATGTCGTTAAATAGATATCCAGGTTAACCACACCTTTCCTGATTGTTTCTCGCTACATTCTCTTCCATAATTATAATTATAATGTTAGTGAATGATATATGGCATCTCGCAGATAGATAATACGATAACACCTCTAAGTAAACACTATTATACGGCACCACTAATGTAATCAATTATCGCTTATCTATAGATACTTCTGTTATCATGCATAATTACCACGATATAGATGCGACTTCGTGCGTTTGTGTGTGTGCGCGCACGCGTCCGTGCACGCTAACAAAAGTCAGTGAAACTTATCGGTTGTCATCAAAGGAGCACCAAATTAAAACTAAATAGATTGTTGACATCACACTAACTGGCGTCTTTTGGCTTAAATGCTGACATAGACCTTATTTCATCGTGCCGACAACTTATTATTACCTGTCATTTAATTAGCGGGTCAGATGACGTAAAATCATCTTTCTTGACTAAGACAGGCACATGTCCAACTTCGGGTACATTGTTTTTATATTAAATGACAAACAGCCCAAGACCATAGCGACGATAATTACAGTAAGCCAGTAATGTTGCTAGGCGACGCCGACACAGAGGACAGAGGTTTTTCGTGTTATGACAGTTCGTGTCACCTGTCTGAACACCGACAACAAGAAATTAGTTCGTGTACAGGTGAACAGAATGTGACGTTGTGAGGCCATGGCTGAGAAAGTTGGCCGGGAGAAACGCTATAAACACATGGTACACGGTAAAAGACTCCCGAGCTTTAAGACGGTTAATTTTAAATATCTAGGACCCTAGAGATTTGGTAGTTTTACTTTTAATTAACACATGTCTGTCCCTCGACCCCTGATACTTTCCTTAACACAGGGAACCCATCAATCCGTGGCCATTTATTTACTGATGTGGTTTATTCAACATCCTGGAGTAAAACGATTTCATCAACTTAAACTAGTATAATGTTGAAAAGGAGAATGTTAAAATGTTGAAGACATTCTCTTGAATTAATATATACTACATAGAAAGCACACACAGAGAGAGAGAGAGAGAGAGAGAGAGGGAGGGAGAGGGAGAGAGTCAAATATCTCTTATAGAGACACCACTCATGATACTAGCTCAGATGATCGATCTTTAAACACAGGTATTCCTATGACCGAAGAATGGCAGTAAATTGATTTTTAAAAGTCTACGAAGACAAATGGTAGCCAGAAGAGGTTTTATTTCGCAATGTATTTCCTATTTCAACAGATCACTGACTAGCTTCTCCATTTCCCTTCTTTCCTATTTCCTACACTCACTTTACATTTCAGCCCTATTTCCTCCGATTTCCGCCAACAATCACCCACCTCCACACACACGCACGCACACACACACACACACATACTCCACCATTTCAGTCCTATCTCTCGACAATCGGCCGTCCCAAACGGAGAGGGAATTGGTCATCGGTCAAATACACTTGGATAGCCAGATGTTTATATTCTCATAGCCACTTGGCAGCGAATTAAGGCGGAGACGGTGACGATCGATGAGAGAAACTAGTTTGTACACTGTGACGCACCGGGAGAGAGATAGCGACATATAGAGGATGACGGACGGATGGTCATCATTCCTGTGTGGTCCCCAGTTTACACATTAGTCGACGACGTTTGGTAGCCGAGGTACGGGAGCAGTTGATCAAACAGCGAGCCGGAGAGAGAGAGGAAGCAGGGTGTTGGGGGATTAAAATTTGGGATAAAAGACAACGACCGAAAAGCCCAATTCCTACGGTCCCTTAACAAAGGACAGTAATCAATTCAATGAAGTGTCAATCTCTGGCTCTTGACTGGCATCTAATCATCGAAACGGTGTTTAGGAGGCAGCGTAAATATATTAATTGAAAGCCAGACACGAATCTCCCTCAACGGGCGTAAGGAAGGAACGCCGTTTGCGGTGAGTAAAGATGTCTGCCAAAATGGTTGGGCACGTCGATGGTCAGTGGGCACTCCGGTAGGAAGTAAGATTGTTCGGCTATTTTTTCACGTGTAGGGCGTCAGCTGGCTGCTTGGGGAAAGGGAAACGTCCGTCGTCACCATTAACTTCGTATGACGAAATAATAGCTCCTCACCGCCCGATAGCATCACCGAAGAGAAACATCCCCTCGTCCACTTTCCGCCCGGGGAGCCGGTCATTCATCATTTCGGGGCTGCCATCGTACGACGAACGAGCTATTTTCCACACGGCGCTCGATTAATACGCGACCGTGGCGCCGCGTAGCGTATGCATTTATTAATATCGCCCGATTAGGACGACATACGCTCAGGTGAGCGAATAATTAAACGGCCAATAAGGCAACTCTTCCTGTCCAATGTTCCCCGCTCGGGATGGCTTAATAATAAAATTTGAAAAAAATACTCGCCGGGACCTTTTAATGACAATAGATGGCTGTAAAATTTCAGCGCCGCCTTCGTTTTATTTCGGCGCTCATTTTTATCGCTGTGCGTCTTTTTCTGTCGTGGGTCGTCGACAGGTTTTTAACACGACATCAATATTGTTCTTCCACCACCACCCCCACCCGCCGGCCAATGCTATTATCGTCCCGTATGTCGGTTTTCGTCGACAATTTCTTTCATTTTTTTGGTGTGTTCTTCTTCGTCTTAGACAATGGGGACTCTTCACGCCGATGTGACGTCAGCCTTGTCGTTGCGTCATAGAGCCGGCCCGATCAATCGAGATGATTAAATTGTCGTCCGGGTGATATTTGCGATCATCATGGCGATAGTGGTGGTGGGGGTAGTGGTGGTGATGATGATGATGATGATGGTGGTAGTGGTGGTGGTAGTAGCGGTGTTGTTGTTTATAATGATAACCACAACAATGGCAGCGGCCGTGGTTGACACGACATTGGTTGTTGATTCCGGGATGTTGTTCAGTAAAAGTGACAAGCTTCGGCAATCCTTGTTAGCTGGACAATCTTCGTCTTAACCTTATCTTTCTGCCTCTAATGGCCGCCATACGTTGTGTGTATTCTTATTTGACGTTTTTTTCCACGTCAATGATCGGATGCGGATGTTAACAAGCTTTGTTGTTATCACAGTGATAAGAGATCGGGGTTAATGAACACCTTTTAACCAACTAACCGATTATAGGTTATAATTGTACATCATGCTATAGACTGCTCTAAGGGTGAGAGAAACAGTGAGCGATTGATTGATTGATTGATTGATTGATTGATTGATTGATTGATTGATTGATTGATTGATTGATTGATTGATTGAGTGAGTGAGTGAGTGAGTGAGTGAGAAACACCATTAAGTGAGTGAAAAACGCCATAAACACATAAACATCTCCGTTCGAGCTCCCTAAATATATAACAAAAATCAATGGCGAACGTCACAAGACGAGAGAATATCGTTTCAGACGAGATCTCGTTTCTATATGTCGACCGGATCCGGTTTTGGAATACTATTTTCTTGTCGACGCTTTGAAATATGGATTGCGCCAGACAACGACAACGCGCTATGCCCATAAAGAACGACATCTCGCCGGCTGGCTGCCGAGACGTGGAAAACACGTGGACAAAGCTTCGGTTGGAGTTCGGGAGACGTCATCAACAATCCTACGTCACACTGTTCCTACCTGAGCGATGATAAACCGGCGATAGCCGAACCGATTTTTGTAGCTTTAATCAATTTTAGTTAAGACGTTACCGTCGGTCGACCAGGTGGTGGTGGTGGATGTTTTTGCCGTTTAGCCGATTTTTTCCTTCTTCCGTTTTCTCCGATCGGAATATTTAATGGCAGCCGTCAGAGGGCGCTGATTGGTTTTTCTAATTGGTGTGTGTGTGTGTGTGTGTGTGTGTGTGTGTGTGTGTGTGTGTGCCCATCGCGCGCCACGAGATACGGTATGTTAGCATTCTATCGTAAAAGAAGCGCTCTTCTAATTATACCAGTAGGATGTGAAGGCCTTTAAATATTTCATTAGATTATTCAAAGATAACGATCTGATTTGGAAACTCACCGACTGTTATTGCGAAAGATTAAAGACTAACGACGGTATTCGTCAATTTTTGGGGTGGGTAGAGGGTGTCATGTGGTGGGGGTAGGATACTATTTCCGTCTGTTTACCTTCATGTCCATTTCGTCGAGGGCCAGGGCGCTGGTGACGTCATTGTTCAATTACCGCGTCATAATTGATGTCCTCCTCGCTTTGGGTCACGGTTGACGTACAGGGGTCAGGTCTGACATTCAGCGGTACTCGAATAAATGATTGCAGATACCGATGATGTGTTGCAGCTGTTTTGTACCAAAGCGGGATAATTAGACAATCGTGTCTTCCAGCTGTAATGTACTTATACCATGGTAAACACTGGGCTATTATCTGAATACAATACGTGTAGGCGAACATGAAGCCATTATCAGTAGGCCGTCTACATATATATTAGACATTATAGGTACTTAGAAGGGCTTCAAATATAGGTTCTTCACATGATGGACACATTGCCGGTTCGGTGTAATTAACCTTACTGTGTCAAACTTGCAGGTGCTACACCTAAGTAGTTCGTAGACATAAACATTGGCTACTTTGGTCATCCAGTTCTGACTAATCTAAAGACCTCAGTGAGAAACAGTATTACCAATGTATTACTGCATATTATAATTGTGTCATCTTCTGATATATAAAATAGACTATATATATATATATATATATATATATATATATATATATATATATATATATATATATATATATATATATCAGGATTGGAGCCAAGTACATGGGAAAATATTCAAGTGCAAGTACGGGTACAAGTATGAGCACTTATTTTATTAATGTACTCTAGTACAAGTAC
Source organism: Paralvinella palmiformis (assembly GCA_025642065.1). Taxonomy (NCBI): domain Eukaryota; kingdom Metazoa; phylum Annelida; class Polychaeta; order Terebellida; family Alvinellidae; genus Paralvinella; species Paralvinella palmiformis. Next base: position 507,445 of record JAODUP010000185.1, read on the forward strand.
GAGTACATTTCAAATTACTCGAGTACAAGTACAACTACATTTTAAATCAAATTTATTCAATTTTATAACTACTATTTAATGTGAATAGGGGGACCACTAACTTATTTGAAGTTTGCTATTTCATAATGATACATATTGACTGTTCATGTTGACACGTAGGAAGTGGTGGATCTAGATCTACATAGACACATACAGTAGCTGGTTTAATACACGTAAACAAAGATATCAATAACATTAGATCAACCCCCAAGTAAAATTATTCAATAATTAATAACGATGGAAACATATATTTCAATCTTTATTTTATTCTTTTATTTAACCATGTTCAATATGTTATGCAGGCTGCATAACATATTGAACATGGCTAAAAAAAATGCCAGCTATTTAGAAATAATTAAATGAAATGTCATGCTTTTGTCCAAGGCACCAAACGTACATATAACTATAATAATAATGTCCCAAAATGCATTCAATATAAACAGTTAATTCAGGTACTTTTGCATCTGATGAACATCAATCTTACAGAAGGCAGTCACTAGCATTCAGGTAGAAAGAAATTGCGTAACAAATATGTCACAAACATGTGAATAATGACAGTAGTGGTTTTAGTTAAGTTCACATTAATGTATAAATATAACATTTAAACTTTATGTTTCAAATCAAAATGACATAATCCACAGGGATTCTGGTTTAACATAATAATTGACCAATTTCTATTGGCATAATTCTAAATTCATTTTGGGAGGAAAATGGCTATAAAGACAAATGGAAATAAATTGAAAACAATATTCTGTTTATGGTGAAAGTACTCTGAATGTTGAAAGTACGAGTACTTTATGAATGTACTCGAGTACAAGTACTGAGTACTTCCTATTATGAGTACATCCAAGTTTTTCAAATTGTGTACTCGAGTAAAATGAGTACGAGTACAGGAATAATCGGCCCCAATCCTGATATATATATATATATATATATATATATATATATATATATGCGTGTGCTCGCGTGTGTGTTATAGCAAGGTATTATATAATTAAAAAAACTGAGAGCCTGATTTATATTAATAATTAACCATAATTCTAGACAAACCATTAATAGGTCTTATTTTGACTAATGTAAAATTGTTAAATCAATGATCATAGTATCCTTCCAAATACAATTGTAGTCCTTCGTACAGCCATCGCTAATAAAATATTCATACATCTTGTCGGCGTGTTTCCTGTGAATCATATATACAAGGTACACAGTGGCTATGTTAGCTGAATGATTGTTAAACTGATACACGCCGACCATTAATGTTTATATCTGATACACATTTACAGGGGAATAAACACTTTATGGTAAACGTAAACAAAACCTATAATAATAATAATAATAATAATAATAATAATAACAGTAAAAATGGCCGAAATGGTATTTATTTTACGTGGCTTGCCACCTCAAACGAGGAAGACGCATATGGCCTGTAATTTACAGCTTCGCCACGGGAACTAATTCCAAGTTAAATTACAACTTACAATAGATAGCATATTGTGAGGAGAAAACCTTGCCAGTTGCCTGGTTGGATGAAAAAACCCTCCTACAATACTGCCACGGTCGGAATTCGAACCTCCGACCTCCCACACGGCATGACCATAACCGTGGGTAAGTAGCCCCAGGATCACTACCCATGAGGCCACGGATGACGATTATGTCCTACATATTGTGTCCCATAATTAGGCATCCGGACGTCGCATAGAAAACCTTATAATCGTCAATAGGAAATAAAATATTATAACTTTAAATCCACCGAGCTTCGTCTTGTTTCAATTTTGTGTGTGTGCACGTGCGACGAATGCATTCCGATTGTTGTCAGTTCGATTTCACTCGTCATGCCTCATGACGTACGATCGCCGAAACGGGGGATTATACGCCATAGTTCGCTGAAACAAATTCCACAAACACAGCTACAAGTCGGACAAGAACCCAACAGCTGACGGTTTGCAGCGCAGTACTTTGACAACTGTTCCATCGCAGCGATTTCCTTTCACAGGGGAATATCTGATGCAGCCGAAATGGCACGATGGCGGGGGGGGGGGGGTGACTATTTAAATCTTCAGAGTGGTTAAAATTTACTAACTGGTTGAGACGTAGCGTTATTTAAGATGCTTGGCTTTCCAAAATGTTGTGGTTCTATAAGTTGATCTCCTTCGATGTATATCAGACGGAACTGTTATGAATGTATTATTATATGGAGCGGGCGACTACGTGGCCTAACCGGTAGCATGATTGGCCGCAGATCTATAGCACCTGGGTTCCAACCCCGGCCGGGCTATGTCAGAAGGGTGTTTCATCTTTCACTTCGCCTTATTACATTTGGAGGTTGCTTGGCCCATTTAGTGTACCTTGTACACAAAAGTGGCCGTAAAAACAACAGCATTTACATTTATTTTATGGATATCAAGATGATGATGATTGGTGTTTCACGGCCACTTCTATCTACATGGTAGGCTAAATGGGCCGAGCAACCTCCAAGGGCAATGAAGCGAAGTCAAAGATGAAACAACCTTCAGATATGCCCACGCCGAGATTCGAACACGGGTGGTAGTGATGTGTGGCCCAACACGCTACCGTTAGACCACGGAGGCGCCCCTATGGAGATCAAGAGCTCCCCTTCTATAAGTGAGACGAAGAGGACGAATCCATAATCCGTCTTCTTCCGACCAAATTCACATAACATTCAATCTCTTGGCTTTTTTCTGTCATCTGATGCAGAGTGACAGTACCGGAGAGAGAAAAACTACTTCTGAAATATTACCGATTCCGTGAAATAATTACGCTTCTCCGCGAAACATTTACAAATAGCAAGCCAGTTATGCTAAGTTTGCATTCGTGTCATGTCAGTACTTGAGATTAACCAAAGAAGATGGTATCGCGATTTTTTTTCACGAAGTCGTTCGCTGAATTCTATTTCCTATCCGTGATCCGTTTTGTACGGGTCTAATCCTTAGTGGACCGAGTTAACGTTATGATGTGTACAAAAATCTAAGGTGTGTTTTGAATATGTCCCGTCAATTGGTGTTAGTTTATTGAATCCACTGACAGAGATGTGTCCAGATTTAGTGATGTATTGGCCCTTAATGGGATATCGATAAGACACACATTGAATATTAAAGAACTAAAAAAGACAGTGAGTGGATGAGTAAGTGATAGGTGAGTGAGTGAGTGAATGAGTCAGTCAGTCAGTCAGTCAGTCTGAGTTCTGCTGTTCTCACCTGGGAAATACATCAGGAAGGCCATGATCTTAGGAAATAAGTAGTTCAATGGAAATCTTACATTAGTGGATGGAACATTCGAACTAACAACCTCCAGATCTACGATGGTGTGCACCACAAACCATGCGGTTGGAGCTCCCTCTTTCATGACCAACATTACCATTTGGAACCGAATCCAGTTTGACCAAGAACTAATAATCGCCCTGTCAGCTTCTCTACTCGGCTAATCTACGATAAGATGGTCGAGATTAAAACCTCTAATTAATCTTAGTCTCCAATTTTCGATCCTTTACTTTTCAGAAAGGTCACCTCTGATGGACCACCAAGGTCATCCACTGACGTAGGCATATAAACAACGATCTTGACCAATTGCCTTCCGACTTTCGCCTGATCAGACCTATATCAGGACGCCTTGATCTCGTTCGATTAGTCAGCTATTTCCGATCAATCGACCTCGATTTGTCGCCAAATGTCGCCGCAGTCCGTGGCAAGGGCAAAGCGGACAATACATCCGAGATGCTTCGCCAAACCAACTTAACAATGGCCACAAACAGGAGTCGGTTTTATGGCATTGCTCACCGAGCCGGCGCCGAATAGAGTCCCAGCTCTGCCGAATATACAGTCTGTTTATTATAGAGAATCTGGAGAACGTTGGTCGCTGGCTTGTCTCTGGATCGTGTCCGATCGAGGAAATATCGGTTATTTGATACCGATGGCGTAATAAGTCACCTTACTGTGGCAATTTCCGGTCAAATGTGGCCTACCATGAACGAGAGAGGGAGAGAGAGAGAGCTTTGATTACTGTATTAGTCAATCGGAGGGGTAATACGTGGTTTGGGGTTTTCGCAAACAAGTTATCATCATTATTTCGTTGGATTGAGAGCAAAGTGCATAGTGATCCAAATTTGTTTTGAACTTTTATTTTTATCGCGCGATCGACCGTACGTGAACATGTACGCGAATACATACGCATAAACCACGCGCAGTGGACGCCCAAAGAAAGTAAATAAGGGGGATTTTATATATGTTTTAATATATAAAGTCGTTCTGTATTAAATAAAATGTTGAACACACACACATTTTGACCCACCTTCACTGGCGGATGAATATTATGTTAACAATACATGTAATGCTCGCCTTTTTTCTTGCAGCTTGACATTAAATCCTTAGCGACATGTAAAATCATTAATTAGTTTTGCTCAATTTCTATTTACGTCAGATTAGCATTGTTGCCGTCTCTTACAGGAAAAATCTAAATAGCCAGCTTATTCTATAAAGCTCTGTTATTAGTTTTTGTGGCCCTTCAGGACAGTTCAAAATACCACAATTCTGTTTGTTTTACGGCCAAGCTTGTCAATATGGTGGGCCAAATGGGTCATACAATCTCCAGGAGTAATGCAGCGAAATGAAAGATGAAATGCCCTTCAGACATAGCTGAAGCGGGATTTGGGTCGCTGTGTTAGAGGTCTCTCGCCCACAGCACGACCACAACAGAGTTCATTTGATAAAATTCCATTATTACGGTTCTTATTCAAAGCTGGTTCTAAAAACGAACAGTAAATGACGTGGTTCGGACCAAGAGGGTGATAATTGGTTTTAAAAAATATTTTCTTGTAAAACAGCGATTTATTAGCCGGAGGAAAAATTAAACTAATGAGCCATTTTAGGAAAAAATATTTCTGATAATTTCTCCGCAGGTGCATTGCTACTCTATTAGCAAAATAAAACACAGCAATAATGTTGCAGTTCTCATCGTCTGTGAATCTTCAGGCAGTAAAACGTCGCCGTTCTTTTCTCAGCCAAGTTGGGGACACACCGATAGCACAGTGGAAAGTGCAGTGTCCCACATGAGTGCAATTCTGAGTTCAAATCTACTCATCGTACATGTATTTGTGGGATCTTTGCCAAGGGATGACCACTCGGCCGTATCTCTCTCAGGTGTGACCAGTGTCGTAGCGAAACAATCTACTTACTCCAACCAAGTTGAAAGTGGACGACAGATGCGTACAGTACCCACGCAAATAAGGGCCCTGGTGGTTATTTATATCAAATATTGTTTTCCACCCGGGGCCTATTCAAGCATGCCGTTATTCGGGCAGAGGCCCTTATTGGCGCGAGTACGGTAATCTAGAGGCATTTCTTTGTTTCTATGTAGACGGCTTACACATCGGGCAGTCATAAAGTGTTATTAGTTTTTACTCTGATGGCTATGTCTAATTGTACAGATGATAGTAGTTAATTTGATTATCGCAGATAATTAGCTCTATTATGTTTTCTGTTATTAATTTTTGTAATTGTGTGGGTTTGTTCGTGTAAAAATGAGTGTGCATCCATTCAAACATACATCCGTATACGTTGATTATCTTGTCGAAACTGTCTTAAATAGATAATGCTTTTTGTTATTATTATCAGTGAGCTCCGGTGGCCTAGCGGTTAAACACCCGGCACTTGGTGCCAATGGTCATAGCTTCGAACCCCGTAAGAGATCGAAACTTTTCCAGGGATTAATTTCTCGGCTCACTACATCGTGGGTGGCTGACCACGTTAAATGGCGCTGCTGTCTCCAGTGAATTATTTAAAATAAAGGGGGACGTTTATCCCCCCCCCCCCCCGAGGACGTAAAACACTCTGTCAGTGACCACCCTCAGGGTATTTCCGTACTGCTCCCCTCTGAGTGGTGGGGGAGGAGGTTTCTCAACCACTCCAACATAGAGGCTGTGCTGATTAAGCGACAGCCTGGGGGATTATTCCCGAACAACAAAACCAAGTTATTATTATCAGTGGTAGTATTAACTGTAGTATTTAATAGTACGACTACTACTACTACTGCTACTTCTCCAGCTATTATTAAGTAACTAATTAGCATTTAGGGTAAAACTCATTCGAATAATTGATTGTGTATTGATCCGTCCGTCCAAAATTATTTTCGCGAGATTAAAACAGATTAGAATAGCTAACGTGTTTGCTTATTAAAGGTTTCGTGTCTGCCAACGATAGCAAACATTACGTCGGAGACTACAAACAGACATAATCCGTCCCATAAGCTGGCCGTTGGGTTCGTAGCATGGCTGAAGTCGGACGGCTTTTGTCATAAAACTGGTGGCTTACGGGGAGACATCAGGAAGACGATCTAGGACATTTCAAAAATCTGCCCTATTGGCCACAAAACGAATCGTTCCGACGCGACTTTCTGGTGGCCGCTTACGGTTTGGCATTAATATCTCAAACTGCGCCTGTTAACTAGGCGCCATGCTAAAGCAGGTAAGGACACCTGTCAAAACTGATCAGCGTTTCGATTAGTTAGACGAACGAATGGAAATGTTGCCAGGCCGGGTTTCGCTTTGAACGGGGGGTGTGCAATTAGCATTCGATGCGCTGAAACGATATCGAACCGGGCGACGAACAACCGGGTCGCATGCGTCGGCGTCCGAAGTGACCTCCAAAACGGGTTTCTCAAGCTGTCCGGAGACCGTAACGAGCGAACGAATCACGTGTCCGGGTGTTCCCGGCGTTCGGACACCAGAAAGAAAACATGGCCTCGTTCCATTAATGTGGCGGTCGTATCTCTACCGTGAGCTGGCCAAGCCGAGTCAGTCGGTGCGTTAGATGATTACTGGCGCTAGACACAGACCGTTGGGAGACACGGATGCCGATCATTGGGTGGTCCCGGCGTGGGTGGACATTTGGTGATGGCGATATGGCGGGCTGTCGAGGTTTTGGAGGTCGCACTTACTGCGGGGTCTATCAGACTTCTGGTCTTCGCTCGAGATAAGCTGGTTATTACGAGGACGGGGAGCGAATACAGATTTATATCCGCCCGGCAAGCGACTATCGGTCTCCAGAAGGAACGGATTCGGGAAGACTTCTGTACGGTGGCCGATCTTGTTGGGGTTTGGAATGAGTCAGTAAGTAACTGAATGAGTGGTCATCGTAACCTAGGCTCTGGCCACAGCTCGGTCATAGGATCGAGCGGGAATGCTTCCTCCTCAAACGCCAGTAACTTTATGCGTTGCGAACCCGGCCAGGGAGTCTTGCAGCGCAGTGCTCTACCTACTGCGCCACATGATTGTCGTTCTATACTGGGATGAAGAGATGACAATTACGATCTGGGTCCAGATGGAATATTTCACAGCCGAACAGAACTTATGGAGGTCTGGATATTGGTTTCTTCTCTTGTCTAACAGAGAGAGATAAATACCCCTTCCCAGTCAGTGTGTTTATTAATCGTTAAAAAAATTACATCGAGCGGCATTACCTATTGTTCGATTTCCATGCGGATAAAGCGCATATTTTATTGCCATTTTATCGATTTCGTGACTTAGGTCGTCAAGGCAGCGTGAGGCCGAAATTGGCTTCACCGCAGAGAAAAAAGGGCAGATCTGAAGAAAACTGCCATGGGCGACTTTTGTGGGCATGCCAAAATCGAAACGGCACGAAACGCGTTATAAAGATGTTACCAGAGCTCAGTCGGGACACGAACAACTGTCACCTACTGAATGGCCAACTAGTTAAGGGACCATCTCAGCAATTAGCTAGTTCTAACGTGAATCGATCCTATTGCCATAATCGACCAATACAGGTACTATAGTTCCCATCCGGCTTGGAATATTTTAATGTCGTTTTGATAAAAAATGAAGGTGTTTTTATGAAAGGAAACATCAGTTGGATGTACTTTATCGATGTAAACTGGAGTTAGAATATACCGGGAACGAGGAGGGTTTTACGTTCAACAGAAATGAGTGATTATCAGCGATTGGTTTGTCCAGTTTCGGTGTTAGTCTCACCCGAGACATACTTCGAGAAGCTGTACTTATCGAATAATAGACAGCCAACACTGGCATTCGGTTCCGTGATTTGGTCGAATATTCCAAGCAGAAATCTCCAGTTTAGGAAAATTACTGTGAATGCGTTCAGAAATGTAATTGTTTCATATATTTATGTATAAAAAGATATATCTTTACAAGACTGTTACACTTCCGATGTGTGGTAATAAAATCGACCTGTACTGCGGCACAATAAATCTACTCAAACCAGGCACCGGCACTCACGGGCTCGTTTTGGAGATACCTCATTCAATGAGGAACCTTAGCTAGATGGCGCTGATACTAGATTTTAGTTGTCCGTCTTGGGGAGTATTGGAAGATGGGTTTTTTTTCTGCAAAAGTTGTAACATAGGCACATACAGGACCAATAGCTCAAGTTTAAATAAACAGAACAATTAACAAATTAATTAAGACCCCGTGGTATAACATTACAGCTGACGAAAGCTAGTTCAGTCATTTACTATTTAAGCTTGCTGTTGCGATCCATATGTCCCCTGTGAATATCTACAACAGAGTCAAGTATACAGGTAGTAGGTAAAATATTATTTAAAGTGTTCATCGAAATTGATCTTTACTGGTCGATCGGATCATAAGACAAGTGATAAAATTAAATTATCTAATTAAAAAAACCCTGTATACAGTCACATTTTGGATTTCAGAACGGCATACCACATCTGGAAAACGTAATGCAAATTATAGTCAAACTTCAACGAGTTTTGTAGAAGAACCTCGGTGATATATAACTATATTTTCCTGTGAATCTTTGGCAAACTCACACAGAGTGGGATAAATATATAGGATATAAAAGACATCCACAGTGACACTCCACGAAACCTAACCTTCGGTTTTCAGAATTACGGGTAAATTGTGTATGCGTATATAACAAACAATATACACCACAGAACAATCTTAGGGGGAATATGTACTCAGTGAGTGCGCTCCGAAATCATGTTAATCTTCCAGTCAGAGCACCATATGTCACAGGTTCGGTGGGGGGGGTGGGTTAAAGTAATGTTATCGCCCCTAGTTATTGTATAGCCATTAACGTAACGTTCTTTCGACGTGCAAATACTGTATCTTGTTTATATCAAAATTACGATTCAATGTTCGTATATGTTATGTAACGAATAAGTGTCAAATATTGTTTTCAAAACTGGCCGCGTGTATGGCTAACAGAACGCGTTTTTCTCTGTGCGTGTGATTCTGTATAACGGGGTGGGTTGAAATCATATGTAGGCTGGTCAATTTAAAGAAATATGAAAACCTTTGAAGTACATATGCTCTTGTTACAGATTTAATATTGATTACAAATCTATTCTTATTTATTCAGTTTTATTTATTTACGTTTTATGGTACTTTTCTTGTTTTAATCCCATATTTAAAAAAAACTAACATTTAGAACGATATTTGTTTTCCAAGGAAAAGCCAAACAATTCGCCCAATTATCATTAAACGCAACTTGATTACACCAACCGTGTCGATGTACCACAGCAAATGCCGTTAAACAGAATTTTCATTATGTTAAAGTGACGTAAACTTATCAACAAAATATGTTTCGGATGGCCTTGATTCAAGAGTTGAAAATGACAAACATAAGAGGTCGCGATTTAAAAAACTGCATAGAATTATGGTAGTAAGGATAATAATAATAATAATAGGACCTTTTTCTAAAAAGTTTTGACCCTGAACCTTATTGAGAAGTGCGCAATAAAAATATGGACTGCCATCCATAATTATAATGATCGTTCGTGAAGATTTGGTGATGGTGGAAGATGATGATTGATGTTTTACGGCCAGTGATGGTGGGACAGGGTGTAGGGGATAGGTTTCACGTTGTTAGGAGTTTCACTCTAGTTACAATTCTGGGTCACATCAGAGTCCTTTAGATTGGGTGTTGTTTTATTGGATTAAATGCATGGATGTATATCATAAGTTACTAGATCTGACCTGAATTATCCAAAAGCAAGTTGTTTGAGCATCGTGATTAACTCTCTCTCTCTCTCTCTCACGTGAATATGCGTAAATAATACAATTAAAACACCTTAATCAAACATTTTAAAAATCTTCAAAATTAAGCTTTTATATATATATATATATATATATATATAATCACTGTCACATGAGATCTTGGTATTCATTTCAATGATATCAAATTCAGATAATGTTTTCCACCTGAGCCCTTAACAACCAATGCTGTATATACACATATAAAACTTCACAGATATTACTTAACATCACCAAACCACAAATATGTTATACCGTATCTTCTAAACTTTTTACATTAATACAAACTGTAAACCGAAGAAAAGGAAAATAGCACACACATCAACTCAATCTTCCGTTAAACACACTACATTAATTAAACTGCTGAAGAAGAATTATCTAAATTATAGCAACAAAGAAAGATGGGCCAGTAGAATCATGTCAACAATCACCAACCGAACTGATTAACATGCTAGCAATGTCTCGTTAACGTCATCACATTAAAACAAGGTGGGAACCATATATAAACAACGACAAATATAACTATCATTATACCAAATACTAAATGTCTAATTATCATGTATTTGATACAAAATCTCCAATTCTTATTGGAAACACAAAGTAGGAAACTTCTTTTCTATCTTTTTAAATGGATTCTTTTGAAAACCGCCGCAATACTTCCAAATTGATAAACATTTTCTGCAGTTATCGTACATTTAATTAAGCCTTTTCTATTTTGCATCAACCTAAAGGGCACAGACAAGTAATATATTGTCAATGGACGACTATATCATCATATTTCAATACTATTTTATAGCCATCCCCATCAAACAACATTATTATTCATTATTGAACACAATTTTATCCAGCCTATTATCAATCCACTAATTAGTATGTGTACTGGTCAAGAGTTAAATGGTTGGTTCCCGCCGATTCTTTTAAAGTGGGTTCTTCTTTATTAAATCATTAAAAAAATGTGTACACCAATTTCTGAACGTTCAGTGAGCTGAATAAGGAGAAATAGGATACATCTTATTTAATCATTTCCTTGCTTCGGTAATCCCGCCTTTCTCTTCCTCCTTCTGTAGCTGTTAGATCTGGATCCATTCTTTCTTGGAGCCTGCTCGGCCTGTGTTCGTGGCGTGGCACCACGTCTAGATGGATATGAAGTAGTTGGCTTAGGTTTTGCTGATTGTAGCTTATCGTGAGGTAGTCTGGACATCTTGTACACGTAACAGCTGAACTTGCGCATCGGTGACTTTACGATGTGGATTAAAACATCCAGATCCAAACTGATTACGTGATCATAAAACTGAAACATCAATCATTGTATACTTCCCGATAAAATCAGCAAATATATCAAGTCCAGTAGCACTGTAAACCTACAGCTTTATTATTGGACGGTTGGACATCAGGAGCAATATTTTCTAACTTAGGAGATTTTGCTCTGCCTCGGATTCATTCACTCAAACTAATGAGAAATGACGTTCTAGTAAAAATGATGCAGCTAAGCTCGAATGATAAACTTCGATAACCAAATAAAACAGACTGTTTTAGTCTAATCAGATGATGGTTTGTCTGTAAATTATTACAATTTTTATGATTCTTTGATTCTTCATGATGCCATAATATATTGTCAGTAAAATAGTGACATATTGGCTGGATGGGTTTTTCTACGTTAAGCTGCCATCTGATTACTTAATCATATCTAAACGACAACAAATCACTGAGTCTAATATATGTAGGACAGTTAAACTCCTAATTCAAAGAGTAATTAGACACTGTCATAATATTCCTTGTAATGTAGATGATGCTCAATTATACTGAGATAAAATCAGATAAACTAATAACATCATCGTATTTCAACATAACAATGACTACCTTATGATATGTTTCATTATATAATATGATACTTTAATGGCAGAATATATATATATATATATATTATATATATATATATAAAGATATTGGTAAAATGGTTAATATTAAACATTTGCTCTGTTGTTAAAATATACCTCTTTCCATCGTTTTTCCAGAGGTATTTCTTTCACCAATGCCCCTGTCTGGTTGTCATAGAAATGAACAACACTTTCCACATCATCTCCTGCCTGGCTGACAATACTCAGATATAAGAGGTCAAGGTCATTCTCATAATCAACAGTTGGAATGTACTGAAAGTTAAAGACATGTTCTGTGGAATACAATCAAAATAGCTGTCGTAACTCACATGATACTCCCGATGTGGTAGGTGAGCAAATAAGCTGACAAAGAATGAATAGTTCTTTGAAACTAATGCTGAAAACCTATAACATATTTTAATAATAATAATATGTGCAGTTATCTTCATGGCAGAGAGTAACCAAGAAGACAGAAGATAGTGCAGTATAAACTTGGAACTGAAATAAATCAATTATTATCAAGATAGGATCCAACAATAAGTTTTCTCTGCAACTAGAAAATGGCATTGCTGTATTGCAATTTTGTGCTATTAAAAGGTATTTTGTAGCAACAAAGACAAATGAAAATAACACAGCACATAATCGTGATAAAGAGTATTACATAACACTAACAGCCTATATGTAATGTTGGAAAGTTGTGTTCTCTGAGGGATGTACTGAGCGGAGGAGAAAATCCGGCATCAGTGGTGAGAGTGTATTGTGCATGAGGAAAGTTTAGAGGGCCATCGGGGATCGTGTCATTGAAGTTAAAAGGGAAGGTATATGTGACATGTACAGAAAGGGGTTGGGGGGTTGGTGTATGGTAGTGAGACTTCCAGAGTGATTGGAGAGAACGATTTGAGGGTACAGAGATGAAAATGCTGCAATGGATGTGTGACGTGTCTCAGAGGGATAAGATACCAAGTGTAGAGCTTAGGGAGAGAATGGAGATTGAACAGGTGACTGAAGTTGTTAAGATGAATCAGTTGAGATGTGTTACTGACAGATGATGGTGACTGGGTGAGGAGAAGTATGTTGTGGGAGGTGGATGGTGTGCGAGGTAGAAGACCAAGGATGACATGGAATCAGGTGGTGGAGAAGGATATGAGAGTGTGGGCTGAATAAGGTAGATGTGCAAGAGCAGGTAAAATGTAGAAGACTGGTGTTGGAAATACTGGCCAATTCCCTTGTAAATGACATAAATGACAATAAAATTAATTGTTGTTGTTGTACACTGCATGTATTGTGATCTCCATACCTGTACCCACACCTTTTTTATTAGAAGAATTAGTCTCTCCTCTTTACTCACTAGAGCATCAGAAAAATATGTTATTTCTACAATAAAAAACACCCTTGGCAGTGATTAACTATGAAATATTATTATATATCTTTGATCCGAAACAAGAAACAAGCTAACAGGATATCCAGACAGCATCAAATAATGATTCACAGTTTCCCATTTAATGCTGTATTGCCACATCAAGCTGGCCACTGAAGCGTCAAACAACGCAATCTTTTCAAGAATGATTCCATTAAAGGTTACCACCTTGATCAAATACATGGTCATAATCTCAGGCTAACAATAGCTGTCAAGTCCACACGTTTTCTCTGCTGGGCAAAAAAACAACAACACCACAAGCCAGTTATGATGGTGGCCGAGCAGTCCGAAAGAGTTGTCCCATCGTAGGCCACTCAGCGGGACATCATTGTGGCTCTTACCATTGGATAAAGCCTTATTTGTGGTACAGCAATGGCAGCTACTTTAGGCAAGGTTTATAAAGTGATGCTGGTAAAATTATGAGGCTGGCACATATAACATGATGGCAGATATAATCTGATACATTTTGTGGTAAGCATATGACTAATGGACACACTTCAGACTTGGGAAATAAACTACAACCACATGATCTAATATAGGTTACACAAGATGACAAATATACTTTCTTGTCTAATAGGTTTAGATGTGTGTGTGTATGTGTATGTATGTATGTATGTATGTGTGTGAGAGAGTATGTCTGTGTGAGTGTGTGTGTATCTGAGTGAGGGTGTGTGTATGTGTGTGTATGTCTGTCTGTCTGTCTGTCTGTTTATATAGGATCATAACTATCTAGTTTGCATACACTTGTATTTCTGTCTGTAGAGTCATTTATAAATACGTGACAACTATTTATTACAAGAATATTTGGCTCACCTCATATGAGCTATCTACCGTATCCTCTACATAAGACTTCTTTATAATTCTACCTGAGGATGAGCAATGTGGAACCACAGGCTGGAAATAAGATGACTATATATTAAAAATGCTTCCTAAATGGAATATATATATATATATATATATATATATATATATATATATATATCAAAACATAAATAGCTATTTAAAATAACTCCTACTTCTCTCTCTCTCTCTCTCTGTGTGTGTGTGTGTGTAAATGTTTTGTATAAAAATAGGTTCACACATATAGCTGAATATCACCGTACTATGTTTAGAATCTCTGAGTTTATTTCAATAACTAACTCACTGACCTCTTTGTAAATATGATTGAATGGTTGTACATTAAACATTTCTCTTATGCTACACTTTGGTAAGCCGTTGACATGGAAGTTCTTCTCCACCAGTTTATAAACACTGAAACGTGAAAACACTTATTGTTTTTAATCACACAAACAGATGGAAATTATTTCTCAACTTGTCTGTAGACCGTTGGAACAATAACATACACTAGCATATAAGTCGATTTTTTTGGTAGTGAAAAGGGAGTTCTCAGAAGCAACTCCACTTGTACGCGTATCATATTTCCTACCAGCTGAAGGAAAGATGTTTTCGGCCATCTTTGACACACAACACTATAGGATTCAACCCAATAAGAATCAGAGTCGGAATAAAATCGTCACATCGCTGCCTATTAACCCATTATTATTCAATAAATAACAAATAACAATTTTCACCAAACTGTTATTAGGATCTCACAAACATGCCGCGTTTTATGTAAAAATACTTGATAGTCACGAGCTGTTACCTACCAGTACCTCCAGATGTGCTGTGAAACAATGAATTAGTAACGCTTGCCAGTTGAACTAATAATCAGGCGTGTTTGTGTGAGCCACAGTTGGAACAAAGTCGCCACATCTCTGCCTACTAGCCGTATTCAATAAATTAAGATTCAATTTCACCAAACTGTTATTTGGATCTCACAAACATGCCAGTCTTAACGTAATAATACTTGATAGTCACACACTGTCAACTATCGGTGCTGCTAGATGATTAGCGATAATATAGGAATAACTGTTCACATTGCAAACACTTGTCACTTGAAGTTACAATCAGGTGTGTTTGATGTGACAAGTTTGTTTACTAGTTAAATATGACATCAAAGCGAAATCCGCGCATGCGTGTGTGTGTCTCTCTCTCTCTCTCTCTCTCTGTGTGTTGGGGGCGGTAAAGAAATTGATACAGACATATTTACTACACACTTGCTGACACCATGAATTTAAAATGGCTGGGTCAGCTTTTTCCGTGAATGACGACAATGATTAGGATTTTGAGGGAAGTTTGTTTACTAGTTAAATATAACACCAAAGTGTCTCCCTCTCTCTCTCTGCGTGTGTGTGTGTCGCTGCCGGTAAAGAAATTGACACCAAGAGTTAAAAATTACTGGGTCAACTTTTTCGTGAATAACAACAATGATTAGGATTTTGAGGGATGTTAAGCCAATATTTGACCTCGATTTATACGGTAAGCATATGCCCGAGGAAAGAATTACAGGGTCAAAATTTGACCTCGACTTATCTGCCGGGTCGACTTATACACGAGATTATACAGTAGTATTCGACTAGTCATAACTTGATCTAGTCGTAAGTCAACCTATGTTATAATTACCTTACCAATATTATATCTTTAAGTCTTACTGTCAGTCACAAATTTGAACAGTTGTAAGTTGTGTAGGTCGTAAGTCGAAGACTACATGTCCACAAAACCTTCATTAAATTAATATTGCTATAACTATAAGACAGATGGAGAAAAATATGACAGCTCAATTACCCCAACAATTAAAAAACAACAACAAAACTTATAAACAGTGATTCACATTTGACCTTTTCATTGCCAATTTCAACGTTCGGCACAGGAATTCTGGTACAGTGACCACTGAAATATGCTTTAACTGTTTACGGTTCTAAAGGATCAGCAATCATATATGAAAAAAATCTTCTGTTGTTATGTCATATATTGATTATCATCATTGTATATCATCACCTAAAAACCATATTTCAATCCAGCATTGTCTTAGCACAGAGATCATGTTATTACGTACTGTAATTCTTGGGATCCTATATGAAGTATTCTACCCGAGTCATCCGGATGAAAAAGACATTTGTCTGGTTCTATGTTTACACTTTCCAGATCAAGACAGCCATCCTCTGCCTATAATAGAAAACACAGTATGCTGAAATGGTATCAGTACAATAGCTAAAATCAGGTCAAATGTAAAACATCTATTTACTAATAACTCTCTTAGTAATTACAATGAGAGGTCATGGAAGTTAAAGGCTATTTTCTATTAGTTCTTAGCAATATAAATCACCACTTTCCCCTGATGTTATTTTGGTTTTTCAAACATTTAATATAACCCATATAAGTCATAACATTTGTAAAGTATCTATATGCACATGCAGTTTCTAATACTAAGTCTCATTACGTTTAATAACTATTCTTATCTGATTATCTGCTCCTAGTAATTAACATACGCAGTAAAATATGTGTTAGGTACCAAGTATTTCAGGTATTAATCAAATACCGGTAACATGTAGTTTAAGTTTCTAGTTAAGGACCTAAAAATTCTCAAAACGGTTGATCAAATTTATTAGTGATGCAAGTTTAGTAATCAATATCATAATGCAAACTTAAAATCCACATGCCTGGAACTAAACATCATAATGTGGTAGCAATATTCCAAATGTGTGAATAGGGAAATATGACGTAGTGTCAATATTCAGTGTAAAAATTACAATGTCGATTGTGAATGAATTCTTGATGTTCTAAATTAATTTCAGCAGTTACAAATATTTACTTCACAAACAATATAAATATTTCAATCAGAACTCAGAACCCACTTGTCCAATCAGAATGCTGAATTGTCTACTTAATAGCTAGTTATATCAACAGCTTTTTTCACCTTTCAGCAGAGTGTGTAACAGCAATTTGCGAAGGAAATTGCAGTTTCCTAAACAAAGTTAAATGTAGTGTAGGTTATTTTACTTAAGTCAGAACATTTTGTGACACGAAACATGGTTCCTACAGCAAAGGAAATATTATTTTCCAAGACATTTCGATTTCCCAGGACAAAGTATACAAGATTTAAAGGTAATAAATCAAGATATTTGCAAAAAAGCATATCATATTTATTTAATGTATGATCGATTATTGACATTTTAATGGCACAGCCTCCTCTTCATCCCTTCTAGCTGTCTGATCCACCCACTTTTTATTTAAATTTTAACTAACATGGAATGCCAAGACTGTAAAGGTACTCTTTTTCTTCTACAATCAAAGTTTTTTTTATGCAGCCATAACATTTATTCACAGGCATCTTTGTTCTAAGTGGATTTTCACAGGCAATAGTTTTTCCAAGCCATTTTTTGGGGACATTTCCTGATTTTGAAAAGTTTTAGGATATTTCCAAGACCTGGAACATGAATTTGTTATTTTCCAGGTTTTCCAGGATGTGTGGGAAC
The DNA here is from genome assembly GCA_025642065.1 of Paralvinella palmiformis. NCBI lineage: Eukaryota > Metazoa > Annelida > Polychaeta > Terebellida > Alvinellidae > Paralvinella > Paralvinella palmiformis. Next base: position 525,175 of record JAODUP010000185.1, read on the forward strand.
CCTGTGAAAGTAATATTAACATCAGGAGCTAAAGTGAATTAAATCACATTTCATTTTCTGTAGATGTGAACATCATTAATTACTATGTTATGTGCCTACTTATTTGACATTATTAACATTTACCAGTTGTCCATCTTCTAATGAGTAAGCCTTGAAATAGCCCCTTGAGCCAGGTGGAGTAATGATATAATGCCATGGTATACCACCTAAACAAAGACTATGTTCAGAGCACCTAACTTGGAATAGCACCGGTGGACATTCTGAAATATAATTTTAACATAAAAAATGGTCTACTTTCATTATGATATTGTGTAAAACTCGTCTAACAAATACCGATGTGGCTTATAGTAATACTAAATATGGGTCTATAGCTGAAAGGTACTGGATAAAGTAAGCATATAAAAGACATTATGTTAATTAAATGGATTATGGTACACTAATATAAGGTGTAAAGGGAGTTTATAAAAAATACACTAAATTAACATGAACAGACCTCAGTAAAATTTAACTAGAACATTCTACTCAAACTCTTGAAACCATTGATAAACAAAAATGTAACTAGAACCAAAAAGCTTTTATATCATCAAATGATTAATAGACAGATAACTATGTTGAGCAAATAAGTATATTATTACACATCATTATTATTATCATTACTGTTGTTTTTACTATTAACTAACAAATATATAATCCTGTATGTTGATTTATATATAACATAGTTGTTGCTGTTATGTGTGTGTGTGTGTGTTGTATCCATGCATGCACACTTGCAGGCAGGTACACCATTCAAACTCATAACAATATATATGTTCTGGTATTATTAATTCAATGCCTTAATGCCTTAATATCTATACACAGTGCATTTATCAATGCCAGTAAACAAAATATTAATAAACCTTTCAGTTTGATGTTGACAGGAAGACCCAAAGGAGCCGAGCCAATCACATCTCCCGACTGCTGTACATCATAAAGACGGGGACTGCAAGTCCTACCCTATAACAATGATGCCACCAACGAAAAACAACAAGAATAAAAATATAGAAAAAGAAAAATATATTACATATATCATGAGCTAATCATTAATCATATACACAGCTCAGTACTACAAGTTACCTAGACAGGTCATCTCCTTCGAAATACTTTATTTCATCACATGATGATTATCTTCATGTAAACAAAATAAGAAGGTCAAAATGGTTTATTTTCTCAGATCTATAACTAGCTCTAATACCAAAAAAGTTATATGAAATAAAAATACGTGAAACATTAACTGATTAACTTTTGGCACCCATTTCATAATTGATCAGATCAGCAACATCACAAAACATGCAGGCCACAGTTGACTTTTGTCAATACAGAAAATGCAGGATTTTAAAGTATATTATGATGGCCTTTTTTTTAGTAAAGAGTGTACTTTGTGTGCCAAACAGCCATGCATATAGTACAGAGAACGTATCACTTGAGACTCACCATTTGAAGAATGTGATCAAAACTGTAGAATTTAACAAAACTGTTTTGGTGCATAACGATTACAATTCCTTGTGACAACATAGAATCTGTGATGTCTTGACCAAATATCTGAAGAAGAGAAAGGGTATTATGTGCTTTCAACAGAAATTAAACCATTCAACTATTTCAAATAATATATTCAGAACTATAACACACACACACACACACACACACACACATCAATATGCGAAAATCAGACTAACTGCTATGTATTAGTTTATTTAAGTTTATCAAGAGTCACTAGTAATTTATCAGTTACACGCCGATGCTGGTTCATTTTAGTAATGTACCATATGACAAAATAGTTTTACTTGCTAACCCTACACCACAGGGTAAACTGTGAAGACACACATTTTTAGTGACTTCCAAGAGGCCGACAAATTCCAGAGGGAACACGGTGAAGACAGCCAGCGCCATCAGTAAAGTCTGTGTTATTGATGCCTAGAGATATTTGTGAAAAAACAGACAAAAAAAACAAGTGTACATTTATAGTCAAGCACACAAGTGAATGCATCCACACCCACACCAATATATATATATATATATATATATATATATATATATATATATATATATATATATATATATATATATATATATATATATATATATATATATCATTCCCCACACTACAGATTAACTATCAGATCAACATCATGTTTTTACACAGTTTTCATTAACTCCAAGGATGATTATTTCAATGGCTTTTATATCATTTGCTTTCTATGTTTCGGAATGAGACAACAATGTAAACCATTTGTTGCTAAAGACAATAGTCACTATTGTGTTTAGCAACAAAAACTGTAACATATAAATATAATAAATCTGATATATACTTAGTTGTGGATTATCACTGATAATCCGCAACTAATTTTAAACAAAATAGATCAAAAGGGAAAGTTTAAAACAAACTTAAATCACAAAACATAATGAATATATATTTATGATGGTTTATAACGCCATAAAGGTATTTATCATAGGGAGTTTTATGACACTGTCATGTCACAAACAGGTTTCAGACTATCATAAACCCAACCCTGCAATACTGTGTTATATCTGGTCAGTTAATGTGACACCTCAGTGATAATTATCGTAACCTTTCATTGGCTTAGAATTAGATACAAATGGTGTCTTTGGTAACTAACTGAGTAGTCAGCTAAGTCCAGGAAATACCACCAAGAACATGGGACTACTTTATGAATTGACCCACTGTTATATCTGAATCAAGTGACGAATGTGTCATCAGAGCTTTAATAGGAAATAATCCGATTGCTTACAGACTCTCATTTACTTGACGAAAGGTCTCCTTGGAAAGCTAACAATCATCTTATACCTTAGCTGTTGTTATTAACTATGCATGTAGCCATTCTGAAAATCATGTAATGGCCTACTCTTTGCCGAACACCAAAAGCATGAAATGCTGAATTTACAACGAACAGATCCAATCGAATTAACCAAAAATGCAGATTTGAAGATTTCTCAGGTCTCTCTTCCATAAAATGTAAACATTGGCGTTTTATGGCCTCTTCTGTGCACGTGGTAGGCTTAATGGACTAAGGAAGATTTAAGGCAAACTCAAAACTGAAACACTCTTTAGCCAGAGTCCAAACGGGGTTTGAACCCATATGCTGGAGGTGTGTGGTCAGCTGCACTACCAATTAGCCCACGAAGAGGCCTGTTACTCTTCAGAAGTGTATTACCTGTAGTGACCTCTAGCCTGAGAATGAACATGTGAAGATACGTCCATTTGATGAATATATACATTTTCAACACTACTTAGTTAAATTAATTTAATTCCTCAATTATTTGATTTGGCATAGTACTGTCATGGTATCTGGTGAGTCAAATCGGCACATAAACACAACATTTTCCAGATACCATATGAATAGGCAGTTCTATACATAATATTCATAATTCAGGTAAGCGAATTGAACCAACCACTATAAAGTAGGTTGAAATATTCCCTGGCAAATATGACATAATCTGACACCTAAAATGATACTCAGTTTCCATAACAAACATATCACCTGCCATCAACAGTAAGCTAATTAAGGGTGAATTTAAAAGAAAATTCATATTTAGATAATATGACTTAAATGTATATTGCTTATGAAAGTTACTCAAAATTCCAATATAATAATCACAAACTCTACCTGATATCTTAGATATAGCTAAATAATCCTAATAACTGGAGGATTCCTCAAAAGCCAGATTGTATGATGGGAAGAAAAAAATTCACCTTTTCTAATGTCAGGTGACACAGAGATCACGTACCCATTTCAATCCGGATCAAATCGGGTCACAGATGCTCTGGCTTAGTTATACTCACCACCTTAATGCCCCATGTTCAACCTACTAACAACCACTAACTGATGCCATCGTCAGTCCATTTACATAAATCTGACAGCTCAGTAGATGCTTATAATTTCTTTAGCCATTTCAGTAACATACGAGGCTGTTTGGACCAACTGTGCTGTAATTATTTCTAAGTACACTTTTGTTCCAAGATTACATGTTTAGTTGACCCCTATTTAAATTGTTATATGGGTAATACAAACAGGTTGTATTAAGTGACGTCAGATTTCAGGAGCATCCAGTCTGTGTCTGGCTTCAAAATGAAGGTCCCCACAGACAATTCACCAATATTTGGAACTGGGTTATTTAATATGTGGTTGGTCATGTTCATATTTTGACATCATTTATAATTTGTGTGAGAGTATATCTGTATTAGTCTTGATATTTTGAACTCAAGGTGAGCTGTTCCTTTAAGATAAAGTTTTATTATATTGAATTAATACACACACTCTTTGATTTGATACAAATATGTATTTAATTATTTAAAGATGGAGTAAATTACTTTGTTTTGCTATAAATGTATACAGAAATCTAAATATTAAATCAATTATGATTACTTACTTCCCTGGCTATTGTTGACATTGTGTTATGGGTTGACTTCAGAACAACTGTCTGCTCTTCACAGTCCCATGCTATATGTCTTCAGGATAAAGCAATAATCTGGTATAGTATATTACTGACATCTGATAACAGTAGAAACTTAATATCTCTAAATTTATACTGAACTTTCTGAAATTGCCATCATAATAAGACAGAGCTACCCGTGTTAATTACCTGAATTTATGTCTGAATGAGAGGTATACCTTTTGTAGAATCACACCTGTGTCAATGTCGTATCTTATCAGCCAGTTATTGGCAGTTAGAGCTAGAAATGACTGTTTATGGCCCTGATATGTTGCTGGAATCTCCATCTGTTTGGGGAGGCAAATGAACTATGCTGAAACACGCCATTGATTTAATACGGCAATATCATATATGAAATACACTTCCAATGAATAATAAATGTTATTTGAAAGTGAGTATGTAGTATGTTTTAAGCAACAACAACAACAAAAATTTGAGCACACACACACACAGAATCTTGCACTAACCAGATCCAGAGGTCCCTGACATATTACACCTTCTTCTATCTTTTCTGTCACCAATGATGCTGGCATTTTATATAGAAGAGATGGATGGCCTTTGTAGCCATATCTACGGTTATAGAAAAATACAAGGTTAACATTATAACACACACACACACACACACAGACAAACACACACACACACACACACACATGGATTATCATTCATGATAATCTCAAGAATGTAAAAACCATGAATACTAATTTCAATCAAAAGATAGTATACATTAGTAATGTGAAAATGAAAGAAACAACAAAATTGTTACTTATTTAGAAAGAAAGTTATGTGCAGTATTTTTATCAGATGCAGGTAATAAAAATTCATCATAATAATACTCACATTGTGTAACACTCTTTGTAATTGTCAAAGTATATTCTGCCACTAATAAATAAGAAACAGTATAAAATAGAATTCTTTTTAGCTGAATCGCACATTCAACAGTACTATAAATCATACTTTCATTACAACATATAGAACAAAAGACATATTAGTAACAGTAATATTATTAATAAAAATAAACATATTGGTTCAATATGATGATAATTATTTTACAGTGAAAACACATTATTAATTAAAAAGATTAACAACTTACAACTTTAAGTACATTAAAATACAGTCAAACCTCCATGCAATAATTCAATGATCATTCATCATATCATTGAATATTATCCTTACTCCATATATATATATTTTATTTTTTTATTTTATTATTTTCATTACCAAGATTGGGGTAATATTTCCAAACAAATATGAATATGATAAAATACATTAAAACACACATGATAAGAACAACCATTATAAACAAATATTAAAATGCTCAGGTCAATAGAACCAACACTAAATATTTGTCAGACCAGGGTTTAATAAATCTATCACAATGGCTAAGTTGGCTAAGTCAGTCTACAACTCCATCATTGCACATATTATGGCATGGATATATTTAGTAAAAGTACAGTCTACTGGTGATAAACCTACTGTTATCAGGATTTCATAAACATTATGAATCCAAAACATTATCAAAAGGACAACTCACTTCTGCTGTATTCTAATGTAAAAAGTCATCTACCTCTCACACCTCGCAAAACAGCATTACTTACCAGTCATAATGAATCAGTTTTGTGGAATGCTTCTCCCATACTTTTATGAAGTGGCTATCCTTCTGTTAAAGAAAGATTATACAGAATATTATAAAAGGTGTATCACCAGTGTAAACACTTATATATAAACATATAGTTACACATACCTACTTTCTGTTAAATGAACAGGATATTTTGACAATCATTGTCATCAGTTCACACCAATATTAAAGGGATAGCCCACCTTCATTTCAAATTTTAAGGACTAATACAGCTATAATCACAAATATCAGAAATAATGTCAAATGTGTAAACGATCACCCACATATTAAATAATCCAGTTCAAAGTGCTGATTAATCGACTTTTAATGTCCTGTGGACACCATCATTTTGAAGCTAGACAGTGACCAGAAGCTCCTGAATGCTGCTGTCACTTCAGGGTATCCAGTTGACGTGAAGTCTGTAGAGCCCATACAATAGCATGTAACCAAGTGTGAGCAAAGAATTAATTGTTCCAGAACTAAACAGCATTATCTTGTTAAAATTACAAGATGAAGATGATTCAAAATGGCTCAGATATTAAAGCTCAAGAGAACTATAAATTGTATAATCCATGTCAGTCTAGAGAGCATCTGTGTGACGTCACAACATTTCAGTTTTCTCCTTCCCACATTTGAATCTGGCTTCTGGTGCAGCTATAATGGCAGCTCTCCAGTAATTTGGATTATTTCCTTATATCTATGATATCAGGTACATTTCGTGATTATTATTGTGGAATTTTTGGTAACTGTTCTAAGCATTACATATTTAAAAAATATTTTCTGAGGGTGGACTGTCCCTTTAAACACATTGTGATCATGCTGCACATCATCACATCAACAAAGGATAAGCTTAACTGAAATTTTATATTTAATTTATATATATATATATATATATATATATATATATATATATAAAACAATAAACTACATCTACATAGCATTTCTAACATAAAATATATTGGACCTCTAAGTCTAACATTGGTCAATATAGTTCTAATGCTGCATGTATATGAGCTAAATATTTAGAGTCCTCAGACCTTTATTACTGATGCTCAAACTCCAATACTTTGATCACTGTTATATGTTTAAGCACTGAGAAAATATAAAATAAGCATATGTGTGTAGAAGGTTTGGACCTTTATCACTAATCAGCAGGTTTCTGATGCTAAGTTACATAATAACTTCCTATAATAATATAAAGGGGGTATGACCCACCTGGCCAATCTGGCCACTAAATAAAACAGGTGGCAGCACTGCCCACACATGGTGCTGCCATGTTTTAATTCAAGTGATTTCCTGTAGTATAGTTCTAGAAAAATTCAATTATACAAACTTGGGAGACTATTGCAATTGGCTTGGTAATCTAATCAATATATTAAGTAAATCATTATATTTATAGTTATCAAAGCAATGGAGTAGCTTTCCACTGAGAAATTAGCACAGTAAGTACTTATCAAAGAATAAAGCATCTGTTTTTATCATTGATAAAAGTAGTCCTAACAGATGTAGATTTATATGTATAGCAACTGATATGCAAGCAAAAATGGTATGAGAATGCAACATTTAAGCTGGTGAAGGAATCTTCTGCGCAACTATTTAGTCTGCATGCATTCAGGATGTCTGGGAGAGCAACCAAACAAGCACCACTGGGGTTTGTTCTTATGTCCAGTCACTGGTGGTCTGACTACGAGGTGGTTTTAACATGATGCCAGCCAGACTGTTATGTCTGCAGTTGAGCTAAAGGCCTGTTTTCCATTTCACCTGATCTCTCTCCCCCCTGCTACTATCACAATTCTTGCTGGATGAGCTCGGCAGCCAGGTGCACTGGTGGCCATATCAAGCTTGTTATATTTATGATATTGCCATAAATAAAAGAAGCTTGCATTAATTATTCTGCCATTTGTTTTCATCTTCTTACATGGTATACCAAAATTAAACTATGGATTTTACAGACACAACCAACTACCGACTCTAAGACTATACTCTATACGACTATACTATAGCCTTATTACTTCTAGGGAGTATTCATTCACTGAATGAATGATTCAGTCGCTTAAATATATTATATACTAGATCTATACAGGAATCCTAGTGACAACTCGGCCCTGACAGCTCGGCCAGGGCGGAGTTGTCCAAGACCACTCGGCGCCATTATGAGACAGCTCGGCCCAGCTGACATGACAGCTCAGCCCAATGATACGACAACGGTGTGTTGTAGTAATGCATCACATTGAATCAGTTGGGTGGAGCTAGCATCAAACATAGGCCAAACACTGGCATGATTGAAAGACCAAATATCAATTGATTGATAATTGTTGGTGACATTTGTCAAAAGCATGTTCAATATAATACAGTGATGCAATACTAATTTTTGTACAGATAGAAGTGTGTATATTCTTACAAATGTAAATGTGTGTGTTAAACGTTTGTGTGCTAAATGTGTTTTTAGTTCCTGTCATGCTGTTTTAACGGCATCAAATAAATTTTGTGTTTGCATTTGTGTTTGTTCATTGTGCAGCAGATTAAATAATATTTACAGTGAAGATAAATAGACACTTCACATTTTTGAGATGAGACAGCTCAGCCCAATGATAAAAGATACAACCACCAGTCAAATGCTCACTGGATACTACAAAGTATCAAAATACGCAATGTGGTGCCAAACTACATATGCACCCCAACTGCATGCTTGACAGAGCAAATATCAATTGAGAGATAGTTAATTGGCCCATATCCAGTATTTAACGTGAGTTTGGGCTAAATACATATATGTCTGGTGATTTGCTACTGTGTATTAGATTTGGGTATATTGAAATGGTTTAATTCTATTTAACCCAAAAGTGACACACCAGTGGGGCCAAACAATACAGTGATATCCTCAGAATTATTGTTATTTCTACCACAACTCTTCGGTAGGATTTGCATAAAATACACAGATAGAGAAATGTCTACCTCTAAATTATTACGTTCGTGTGGGAAGGTGTATGCGCCTGTGTTATAATTATCCTGTTATGTTGTTTTAGCGGTATAAAATAAATTGATTGATAGTTAATTGTTGGTGACATTTGTTAAAAGCATATTCAGTATAATACAGCACTACATTTCACACAGCTACATGCACTTATTCCATATCAGTCTTGCACTGCAAGTAAATGACCACCAATTGAGTTACATGGCATGCACTTATTCCATATCAGTCTTGCACTGCAAGTAAACGACCACCAAGCTGTTAATATATATATAATATATACACACAAATATTAATTAACTAATTTACAAATCTTTTTCCGCGGGCCAAGTTGTCCAAAACAACTCGGCCCCGCAAGCCCAGCTGTCTGGGCCGAGTTGTCCAGGCACCCTGTATAGTATACTAGACTCTAGACTATTGTCTATTATATAGCCTTGTTAGCTTGTAATTTTGTATAGGAGTTAAATTTAGTAATTAGAGAGAGGCTGCCGTTATCCAATTTGTACCCGAGTACGGCATTTGTGGATTATGGATGACCATAAAATAAAACACGAAAACAAATCCATTATTTAACAATAAATACAATTTGACAGGCCAGAACATACACGTTATTAGGTGGGCGATAAAATGAGCTAGTTCTATATACTTACGCTAGTAACTAGATGCGTCATCATTTGTACATTGTGTCTGCAGTTGCATCTTACACCGTTCTCACGAATTATTAAGTGTCTGGTAATATTTTTGTTAATCTTCATAATAATAACATTTACGCAAGGTGTTGAAGGTAATTACTACAAGAACAACAACTAAACAGCGAACAAGTAGAGGTACATCTTTAAATAAGCGCACCACAATTTAAGGTGACGTTTTAATGCCTCATTTACTAGTAGAAGTCTAAGATAAGAACATGTCTTAACTCACTGTAACTCACTGTATCCATATCAAAATCATTTAAAGCCCGCCTTATTGCTTCAGTTTCAATCTTAAACTATTTTTAAAGGAATTGTATATATTGTCCACTCTTCATCTGATAAAAAGTTGAGACCTTTCAGTCTCAGTGGTCATACAGATAATTAGCCCAGTGTTTGTCTATCCGTCCCTTGAATGCATTTATAGATGTGCACTGATTACTTGTTCCGGATTCTTTCTCTGTATTGGAGAACTCTTATATAATAATAAGTGATATATATATATATATATATATATATATATATCGCCCTATTCAGCTAGAAAGCTGCTCTAAGGCGCTTTACAATATTATTTACAATATTATTATCCCTGTTTCCACCCAGCACCTATCTCAACTCCCAAGGGAGCATACAACGCATACTGCCATTATAGGCGCAAACCGTTACTCAAATACATAGCCATCGCGTTCTGTCAGATACTCATTTTTTATGGATGAGTCAACCAATCGCATGACAGCATTGCAGCTCACAGAACCTCGAACCCGCGACCGTTCGACTACGAGTCCTACGCTCTAACTAACTGCGCTATCACGTGTCAATACCGGGGACTATCTTTATTGCTCTTATTTGTACCTTCTCTAGGTGTTTGGCATCTGTCGTCTTAATCGCCCTCCACACAGTGTTAGCATACTCTAAATTCCCTATCACCATCCATTTATAGAGTTGGGTGAATATCGTTCTGTTTATATATCTGAATGTCCGTCTAATAGCTCCTACTACTCTATTGGGTTTGTAGGCTGCCATCGCTATGTGTCTGGACCATCACTCCAAGGTTCTTCTCGTCCGTTGTCATCTCTATGTGGTTCATTTTGCCATTCGTCATCATGTGATATTCAAGATCTGGGTTGCTCCGACCATCGTGCACCACCTTGCACTTTGTTGTGTTGCCACTTGTTGGACCTGCTCACTAGATTATCAAGTTATTCCTGCAATCCTCTGTGGTTTTCTTCATTTCTTATGGGTGCATATATGTTAGTGTCATCAGTGAATAGCATTGCCCTGTTTCTCACTAAGTCATTTATATAAACGATGAAGAGAGCAAGCCCCAACACACTTCCTTGAGGTATACCGCTTAGTGCAGCGAGCCAGTGTGACAAACTTCCATTGACTGATACCCTCTGATGTCTATTACTCATCCACTTTAATACTTTCCTTTGATTCCATGAGCTTCGAGCTTATTTATTAACTTTTTGTGTAGGACCGTGTCGAATGCTTTAGTAAAGTCTAGATATAGGACATCTATACAATTACCCTTGTCTAGAAGTTCAGTCCACTGGTCCAATACATTGAGCAGTTGTAGGGCTGTTGATCTCTTGTTTCTGAAGCCATATTAGTTGTCCACAAGCAGCTGGTTAATGTCCATGTGTTTCATGATTTTATCCCTTACTAATCTCTACATACTCTTGCTGGCTACTGATGTGAGGCTCACCGGTCTATAGTTTTATGCTGACTTCTTTCCTCCTTTCTTACATATTGGTGTGACATTAGCTTCCTTCCAGCTGGTGGACAGTTTACATTCTTCCGTGGATTTCTTAAATATAATGGTTAATGGTATTGCCAATTGTTTTGCACACCCCCTCAACACTCTTGGGTGAACTTGATCTGGACCTGGTGATTTTCCTGGGTTCATCTTGTTCAACAGTTTCTCAACGTTTTCCACTGTGCTAGTCATATCTTCAAGAAGATCATTATAGAATTTTGGAGCTATTTCTATTACATCTGTTAACTACAGTTAAATGTTTCAAAATCAAATGTAATACGACATATCATGTTGAAACTAGCAGATATATAAAAAAAAACATATGAGATTTTATTGCGATTCACAAAGTAAGAATCAATTAATATTTGACAGTTATAACTTATATGGACTCGCATTTGCAAAGGAGGTAGAACATTGGATATTGATGACATACTCTTAATCCAGGCAACCCCTTAAATCGAACAAATTGCCATCATCTCAACATAATGTTCTCCAAATTCCCAGTCTTACATCTACTTGCTTTACTCCATTATTATCATCAAGTGGGATTTGAACAGAGCATTATTTATAGCCAAATGCTCTGTCAGTTTTTTGCAATTATTTGTGCTTCTTCTAATATGTCTGTAAATAGTTCTTATTAACACTAATACTTTAATTTTTAATTGCAAAGCAAACTAGGATAAGTTCATAGTCAAAATATGTATTCATAATAATTTATAAACAAGATCTTAAGTTTCTTTCAATTTATTTAGTGCACCAACACTAATCAAGTTGCTACTTCAGCATCCATTAAATCTTCCATTTTGCTTCAAAACGACAGTGTTTGGCCCATACACGTCTTTAAATAAATTGAAAGAAAACGAAGATGTCCACTTTTTAAATTAATTAAATAGACTAGAATATCTAGATCTACATATATTGATTCATAAGTAGCCTTAGGTTGATTTGCAAGCATTTTCCATAAATATTCAAAAGGTTTTCTTCGATATTCAACATTTCTTCTAGAATATTCAAGATTTTAAAAAGGAGTTGTGTAGTCCTAATGGGCTTCACTCCGTTCAGTACGTTTGACATCACAAGATGAATGTGGACGGGAAATCATCGAGTGAATGTAAGTCTAAAGACTTACGAAACAATTGATCATTCAAAATATTGACGGCTCTGGCATAATGGACTTTTATATAAGTTAGAAAAAGGAGGAATAACCAATGGTGACTTAGTCTGTCTAACAAATTATCTCCAGGACCGATATCAACTTGTCGTCATCAATGGTCAGAAATCCAACTGGGTACACATTCTTGCAGGGGTTCCCAAGGGTCAGTGTTGTGACCCCTTTTAATTGTGATATTTATTAATGACATTATTCGCGTCATACGGCACTGCCAGATTCGTATATTTGCAGATGATACATCTCTATTAATAGAGGTTGAGAACAGAGATAGAACCGCCATGTTGATAGATGATGATTGAGTTGTTGTAATGAACTGGGCCAAGTCCTGGTTAATCACTTTTTGTCCACCGAAAACGGAGACAATGATTATTTCTACAGAGTCACGTATAGCAGAGCATCCACAACTACACATGGATGGAAATATCTTGAAGCAGGTCCGATATTACAAACATGTTGGTATTACGATCGCTAGGGATCTCTCGTGGCAAAGACGTATCAGCAACATTACTATGAAAGCAAGATCTGCATTAAACAGGATGGCACCCTATAAATATAAATCAGACCGGCGCTCTCCGTTGATGGAGTATGGCGATATTGTGTGGGCTGGTGGTTACAGGTGCCACGGCTAGATGCAGCACTAGTCTTCTTATTGAAGATGTAGGTTGGCCTACATTGGCAAGTCGTAGACGGGCACATAGATTAAATCTGCTTCATAACATTGTTAATGGACTGTCACCGCCATATATTTTATATTATTATGGATCTAGGTGGGAAAATGTTCATTTGGCTCGGATGAGAATAGGATGCAGTCTACTAAAATCCCATCTACACTATAACCTGCGTGTAGTTGACAATCCTCGGTGTCAGTATGGTTATCCACGAGAGGACCCTCAACACAACCTTTTTAATTGTCCTATATATGCACCAGCCAGCAATTATTATTAGAATCAGTAAATTTAGCTGACTTTGACATTCATGCAACGCTTTATGGTGACTTCACCCAGGAATTGACGGCAAACGAAATCCAGCTAAACGCAATCCGCCTGTTTATGCGTCATATTAAACGTTTTAACTACTGTCGATAGCTCAACTTAAAATTGTGTATGCCATGATGCTTTTTTTTTACTCACTCACCCACTGTAGTAATGCTCGGTTGTGCCGTGTTTGCCACGTGACGATCCCAAGGGCTAGTGCCTATTATTGTATTTTGTTGAAACCGATTAATAAATGTACCTTTACATGTTTGGGAATCCAATAAATATGGCTTATTTAAAAAGAAAATATTGACACAAACATGTTGACGATCTTATTCACATGAATGTAGGACAAATCCTCACCCGACAAATGCCCACCAGACAAATGCTCACCAATAAAGTAGGAGAGTGAACAAATGCCCACCAAGAAAAAATATTAAACTAAACAAAACATTGAACTAAAGTTTAAAAAATTCCCATTTTTTACATTTCCAATTTATACGTTGTAATATCACTAATTTATATCGTCCTTTATAAATTGTATCCATGATTCCAATCATAGAATATTGACTCAATTGGGGGCTTCGTTCATTGCAATCATGATTCATGATTCAGAATGTAAATAAATGAAAATAATTCGTTTAATTTTGTTGTTTATTTCATTTATTTATTTTTATTAATTTTTTCTTGGGCTTGGTCGGCGAAATCTCATTGTATTGATGAGCATTTCTCCGTGCACCAATATACATATGTATTCCATGTGATAAAACACACACCTGTGCTTCAAGATATTACCTTCTCAACAACCTAGTATAGGCAGAAAAACGTAACTTTGTTGAGACCATTAATTCACCAAGTTTACCAATATCCTAGTCAAACCACAGATGACTTAAATGTCCTGCCATCAGTGTCAGCAGTTGAGAGTTATTAAAAATTTTGACATTGTCAAAGCATTTTTTAGTTAAATTTATTTTGATAGTACATATTATCTAATGCAGTAACATAATGACTTGAGCGATAAGTAAATAACATGCGAGAATAAATATGAAGTGGGTCCAATATTAATCGTGATGTTTCTACACTGGGTGGAGGTGAGGGGGGGGGGGGCATTTGTCCAAGACGTCTCGGCTCCGGAAAAAAAATATATTAATGATAATTTATATGACAATGGTATGTTGTAGTAATGCGCAACATCAAATCAGTCAAGCGTAGGCCAATCACTGGCACGACTGAAAGAGGAAATATCAATTGATTGATAGTTAATTGGCCCACATCCCGTATGTAGAGCTAGCTTGGGGTATGTACGCTTCAAGCGCTGTTAACGTACACACACACACACACACACACACACACACACACACATACCGTCAGAATCCGTTAATCCGGACACCGTTTATCCGACAAATCCACCTTCCGACGCATTATTGTCTGTGAGGGAATTAGCTCCATTATAAATGACTTTAATCCGGAAAAATCGCGTTCCGACTCCAACACTTCATTTCGCCAACATAATTACAACCGTCCTTGACCATACATACCAACACACGATGCTTCAATTGCCTGTGGCTATCCATAGCCAATAATAATCATTCATGGCTAATCACAAACACAAATGTGTGATCTTTCCAATGAGACTATTATTTCAGCTCAACGATTGTGTCTTTCCAAAGGATTTGACACAATATTTATCAAGATATAACCCAATGATTGAGCTGACCGATTTTTCAGATTTCAGAGATTTTTTAGCATGGGTTTCAATGGATTAAATAAATGATTTTAAAATTAAACGTTTAGCTGAATGTAAATTGATTTTAATGAAGATTCTTTAAATATTTAATGTAGCGTTTTGGAAATATTAGTTTTATTTATACCTGGGAACCAATCATATACGTATCACCTGTATATTATTAATTAAAAAATGTTATTACATTAGAGTATTACACCCCTTGACATTTAAAAACAGCTGATTTCGAAGAAAACATTCACTTTCAATACACGATATCATGCATAAATACCAATGTTACAGTAATAGGAATCAACCATTGGATTATAATCTATATGATCATTGATTAAATCCATTCATATCGTCATGTCAGCTGGCAAAAGTTATAAAAAAATAAGTTTGAACTAGACAGGCGGACCATAACAGCCATGCAAATCGCGCTAAACGTTACTCGGTTTAGTGGCATATATATATTGGATGATGTCTATGCTATTCCTATTAAATACAAAATTATGATCTACCCATCATGGACTATAAATAAAATACAAATATAGGTGGTAAATAGCCTATATACAGATTTTCAGTAAGACATTTATCGGCCACTACACGCGTAAATCGCCATGCAACACAGTGATTCTTAAACTTCTAACCCGAGACCGTAGTGTGAAATCCAGCCGCATGGTGGCAGTAGGGGTAATTAAATCGGTCTATTCTTTTCATTTTAATGGTACTTTGTTGTATCCATTTTTCAAATTAATTACCAACGCATGAGCAATAATTGGCGAAATAACCCTGTTTTATTAAGACACGGAGCATATGCGATCCCAGTCTCTGATTGGCTGATGACAACCAACAATTAATTTCATCTTTTATTTCCACCTTCTCCTTCATGAAAGAATCTGTTTTGTGTCAGGCAATGACTGAAGATAGATACTCAATTTTGCAAAGAAATTTCTGTGAGCTTTTCTCGGGGCACCCTTCTTCTTCAACCACGTTGACAGTGTGCAAAACCCGGAAAAAACATATTCTTGACCAATTTGAGTCTTAGCTTTCACTTTTTTGTCAACTTCATCAAGAATTGCAACTTTGTGTCAATAGATACTGGCTTACGTGTGCTAGCCATTGCGATATTTGATTATTTATTACTTGGTTTGTATTTCGGGGAGAATCCCCAGGCTGTCACTTGATCAGCACAGCCTGTGTTGGAGTGTTGAGAATAGCTCCTCCCCCCCCCCACTCACAGGGGAGCAGTACCGAAAGATTGAGCTGAAATACCCCGAGAGTGGTCACTGCCATTGTTTTACGTCCTCAGGGGGTCTTTAACGTTCCCCTTTGTTTTTAATAATTCAGTGGGGACGGCAGCGCCAATTAACGTGGTCAGCCACCCACGATGTTGTGAGCCGAGAAATTAATCTCTGGAAAAGTTTCGACCTCTTGCTGGGATCGAACCTGTGATCCTTGGCACCAAGTGCCGGGTGCTTAATCGCTAGGCCACCGGAGCTCACTATTTTTTAAGTTTTATTTTAATACTGATAGAAAATTGTCTGTTTGAACAGATTGGCAAGCCAACCAGTTCGCAGTTTATCATACACCATGATACCCTTTGAAGTGACCTGTGTAATATTGGTTATTGCATCTACGATTGCAATGATTACAATTAACGGTCGTTGGACTGACTGCCAATTAAAATTTCAAACATTGTATTTCGTTATAAACAGCGTTATTTATTTTGCTTCACTGCTGCTGGGACCGAAAAAGCAGGTTTTCGTTGTATAAATTTCGTTATATCCCGGTTTCTTTACTATGGAAGTGAATGGACGCTTGGCCGGACCAGCTAACAACTTCGCTTTAAGATACCATTTCGTTATATCCTAGTTATTTATAACCAACATTTACTGTATATACATATTTATGTAAACATATTAGCTGAATGTTAGCACATTAATCTTGTCGTATACAAGGTTTTAAATAATTAATTTACCGGGAAACGTCTGAAATATAACAATATTAACACATCAAAACACATTAGTAAAATGTGGGATGAATACATCGGACATATATTTAGTGTGGAAATGTACCATAGCCTAAACAAATCCTGGATTAGTTATGTGAAATACAGACTTTGCTAACAATGGCAACTAATATAATATTATTCAACTCTTATAAAATCGTAATTAATAAAAATCATCATAACTCAGAATTAACAGGAACAGGTTTTATTTTTCATTTGGGATATACAACAACAAAAGAACTTTTAAATCATTATCTCGAAGTGCGATTGTCTTATTTGGTAGTATAATTAATTTTCTAGTATTAGTTATACCATTTCCCTACACATCAGGTATGGCCTGGACTCACTCTATATATTTTATAATAAAACTTCAATGAACTAATAAATTAATGAATGAATAACGCTAAACAATTTCTACGCTTTGAATTGCCATATTGGTCGGTCTCTTTATTCTAGATTATTTCTGACACAATGAAGTTTTCAACAGGATGAGTCTTACTGCTACTGTTATCTATTAATGATTCGCCACACAATGACCAATAATAAAATTTTGCACGAGTATATGAGTCAGCAACATATGAATCTTCTAGTTGGAAGAACTTCTAAATGATTTGGAACAAAGTGAACCAGAATATGGTTTCTTACTAGTATGATTCATTATATATTGTTTCATACTGGAAACTGATTTGGAAAAGATTGAACACAAATATGGTTTCTCACCTGTATGTGTCAGCATATGTCTTTTAAGTCACAGGCAAATGTAAATGAATTTGAGCACAGTGAACAGGAGTACGGTTTGTTATTAGTATGAATCAGCATATGTCTCCTCATACTACTAACATGGTTATATCATTTGGAACACAGTGAACAGGAATTTGGTTTTTTACCAGCATGAATCAGCATATGATGATTGACACTATAAGCAGTTTTGAATGATTTAGAACAAACTGAACACGGATATGGTTTCTCACCAGTATGTGTCAGCATATGCTTTTTTAAGACCGCGGTAAATATAAACGATTTTGAACAGAGTGAACAACAATATGGTTTCTCACCAGTATGAGTCAGCATATGTGTTTTCAAGTAGCTGGCAGATTTAAATGATTTTGAACAAAGTGAACAGCAAAATGATTTCTCACCAGTATGAGTCAGCATATGTGTTTTCAAGTAGCTGGCAGATTTAAATAATTTGGAACAAAGTGAACAGTGTATTTTTTACCAGTATGGGTCAGCATATGTCTCTTAATATTACCAACACATTGACATGATTTGGAACATAGTGAACATGAATACGGTTTGTCATCAGTATGAATCAGCATATGTCTCTTCATAGTACTAACATATTTAAATGATTTGGAACACAGTGAACATGAATACGGTTTGTCATCAGTATGAATCAGCATATGTCTCCTCATAGTACTAACATATATAAATTGTTTGGAACAAACTGAACACGAATATGGTTTATAACCAGTATGTGCCAGCATATGTCCTTTCAAGTGGTGGGGAACTCTAAATGATTTAGAACACAGTGTACTGGAATATGGTTTCTCACCAGTATGATCTAGTATATGTGTTTTCAAGTGGCTGGCAAATCTAAATGATTTGGAACAAAGTGAACAATGACGGTTTTTGCTAGTATGAGTCAGCACATGTCTCTTAATATTACTGCTAAATCTAAATGATTTGGAAGACAGTGAACAATAATAAGGCTCCTGACCAGTATGAAACAGCATATGGCTCTTGAGGTTGTTGGCATATCTAAATGATTTGGAATACTGTGAACAAGAATATGGTTTTTCACCAGTATGAATTATCATATGACGATTCAAATTGGAAGCACTTCTAAATGGTTTGGAACAAACTGAACACGAATATGGTTTCTCACCTGTATGTATCAGCATATGCTATTTCAAGTGATGGCGAACTCTAAATGATTTTGAACACAGTGAACAGGAATATGGTTTCTCAGCAGAATGAGTCAGTATATGTGTTTTCAAGGAGCATATGGCTCCTAAGACTTCTGGCATATCTAAATGATTTGGAATACAGTGAGCAAGAATATAGTTTTTCACCATTATGAATCACCATATGACACTTTATATTGGAAGTAGTTCTAAATGGTTTGAAACTAACTGAGCTTATATCTCTTTATAGCATGAACGCCTTTAAATGATTTCGAATACAAAGAACATGAATATGGTTTCTCATGAATACAAATCAGCACATGTTTATTCCTGTTACTAGCAAATCCAAATGATTTGATATACACTGAAGAATGCAAATGATGTAGAACACAGTGAATAGGATATATCAGTGTATGACAGGTTTTTAAACCGGTACACGATTTCTTTTTTTATAAAAGTTTCGACCTCTTACGGGGTTCGAACCTGTGATCGTTGTCACCAAGTGCCGGGTGCTTAACCGCTAGGCCACCGGAGCTCACTGTGCTGGGGGTAAATTCCCCTTCATATACCTGTTTGGATGTGTGGGAGGGAATTTTAGTGGGGGATTGTTCTCACCTCAGCCAAGTCAGCGGTGATTGGATCAGGTGACCTACGGGGTCTACCGGACAACAACGCTGACGGTACTGAGGGGACAATTCCCTATATATATCTGGATTTTTGTAGATTTGTTTGCAGAATGGAGTGGAGGAGAGTGAGGTGGTGGTTCTGAGGTGTATTATTTCGAGGAGTGTATAGTTTTTGTACAGTTTTGAGTAGGTTTCAAATGTAGAAGTTCATGTTCAACTTCCTATACAACTCTTTCCGCAACTGGGTTTTTGTTGATACTTGATGCGACCGTTTTCAATGGCTAATCTCTGTTGGTGTAAGAATTCATCATTGACGAGTGCGCGAAACCCAGGTGCAGGATCACTCCTGGTGACAGGGATGGGACCATCCATTGGTCGCAGTGGAACACACAAGTTGACCAAGGTTGCTCTCAGAGATTCTTGACGTTCATTGTCCACTAGATGTGCGGCCGTGAATGATGTGTCAGTTCCTCGGAGTACCATGATTAATTGATGCTCATGTTTTATTACATCGGCTGCGTAAGATACTCCAATAGAATCGGGAGGATCTGTTTTATCCTGGGAATCGACTGTATGTAGAGTGCCGCACACTAATGACATGAACTAGAGACCTGGTCTATTGATTTGTCGACATCTTTGGCATAGAAGAAGCGTCGGAATACCAATTTTAATTGGTTAGTTGAAAGATGATTCAGTTTAATATGTAGTGCCATAACCAGTCCTTCCAGTACAGATCGTGGAATGATGATAGTTTCTCGCATCAGCGCTAAGGGATCACCTTGTCGAACCACTAGCAGGCCATCTTTCGCAATGCTAGCAACATAAAGAAAACGTTTAATATATTTCATATTGGTTAGTTTACGAGAGGGACGTGTACCCTGTGAGAGGTGAGCGTGTGTGCGACGAAGATCGCGGCACTCAGACTACGGTTACTTGAAATTTCTTGGATAGTACTTGTTGAGTAATCTCGAGACTCTGAGTGTACAGGACTACTAGCTATTGAGTTCATACCCCGGCTTTCTTAAGTTAGATCATCATCACTAAAGTCATCACAAACAACTTGTCTAGCTCTTGCCATGAATTGTTTATCATGCTCTGGCGAAATGTTTGATAAAAGAAATTGCTGGACAAATATTATCTTATAGCTGGTTTCTCATTGGTATCTAAACACAGATAGTGCCAGGTGCTAAGTGAGAGGCCTTGTATGTATAATGTTGAGTATAACAATCTATACAAAATTTATTTGAGTGTATTAAAGTGAAATTATAATATACGTACATGTACTGTATAACCAAAATAAGTCCATTCAATCGTCACTGGCATGTTTTCTAACCGTAATTTCCCAATTAGAACAGAGATAATAAAATACAACATTAAAATATATTTTTAAAGTAGCGTAGACGACTAAAATGGCAACAATAACATTTGTAACATTTTCCTTTTTATTGTTATTCAAATTAGATAAAATATATGAAAATAATGATGATAATAATAATGTATATTTAATAAAGCGCCCTTACTAGCAGGAGCCATTCAAAGGCGCTGTACAATCTATATATAATATAATAATACCCCAAATAATATGTCTGTAAAAAACCCTGTAAGTGATTTAAAAGACCATAATTATTTATCGGTGAAAGCGACCTTGAATAGGTGTGTTTTTAGAACAGATATAACATTTTCAACAGACGACGCATTTCTAATATTTGCCGGCAACTTATTCCACAAAGTGGGAGCTGCAAAACAAAACGCACAATCACCATATGACTTGAGCCGAGACACTGGCACCTGCAATAGTATCTGACTGGATGACTTTCTAATGGACACCAGTTCACACAGGTATTCTTGCGCCATATAATTAATAGATTTATAAGTTATTAATAAAATCTTGAAATGGATACGCTGTCTAACAGGTAGCCAGTGTAGGTTTTGAAGAATTGGAGTGATATTATCATATTTTCTAGTATTTGTTACAATGCGAGCTGCACTATTCTGAATTCGCTGAAGGCGATTAATGTTATAATCAGATATGCCATATAACAGGGAGTTACAGTAATCTATAAGAGATGTAACAAAGGCATGAACTACAGTTACAAGTGATTCTTGTGTCAAGAATGCTTTTAATCAGTTGATATTCTTAAGATGGTAGTTGGCAGCTCGGCATACCGATGTGATAAGTTCATACATGTTAAAGCATTGGTCAAAAATAACCCCTAGATTTATTATTGACCCATTAAGGGTAATCGAAGATGCACCCATCTGTAATGCTGGTGTCTTTAGGGATTTAGATGATTTTGAGTCATCCAAAGCCGAATATCAGCAATACAATGTTCTAAATTCTTCAAAGAAGAGGAGAAATTTAACTCATTGTCAGGATCCAGTGATATATAAAGCTGTTATATGAAGCGGAATAAATGTGGCAACGGTCTTAATATGTGATTTGCACATTTTCACATATTCATTGTTAAATATATATTTAATGATAGAAACACCTTACCTATCACTTACCTCTCACACTGTATTTATATAATTTTCATGGCCATTCCATCGCCCCCACATATGTTGCTTCAAAATAAATGTAGAAAATATTCTACCTTTAGAAAATGTATTAAAATGCGGTTTAATCAGGTCTAAATGATATGTATCTACGAGAGTAGAAGGCTTTTGTATTTTTAGATTATAGAGAGGCGTGTTTCTGCAATATTTACTAAACCCGAGGGATGATTTAAGAAGTCGGGTTTGAATTTTATCCAACTCATAAAGATGATTTTTGTTCAGTGTATAACATCGGGTAGCATATAACAAAATTGGTTGGATTGCAATCTTCCATTATGTGACCCATTATAACTGGCGCTAAACCGCCCTTGCAAAATCAGATTGACGGCAGGGCACAGAAAACTTTCCTACATAATTTTATTCCAGATTCAATGTGATCGTAATTATTATTATTAGATCAATTAGCACATATAAGCACGTTATGTTTTATGGCTGTGCTAAAACACTGCCGCCTAAAGACCATTCAGGGTTTTTAGCAAAACTAGTTTTATCAATAAGTATAATACAATGTGTCTTTTTCGGATTAAACCGCATACCGTGGAATGAAATATATTTATCAGCCACATTGATAAGTCTTTGCAAACCAGTTACTGTAGAACTTGTCAACAAAACATCGTCACCGTAATACTATACGTTATATGGTGTGGTATCAATTACCTCCAATCGTATTTGAAAGTTCGGCCATCATGTGTTGATAGAAAGCATTAAACGAACAGGCGACGAGAAACCTCCTTGACGAATTCTATTACTCAAAACATTATTTCGTCGAATCTGGATAGTGATATCTTGATACCAGGAATATAATAAACGCCATCAAATATCAGGCAAAATATAAATCCACCTATCAAATAAAACTGAGTTTTGCATCAAACGCATTAATCCCGAATTAAAATATACACGAAAAGGTTTCTATTTCTTCAGAACGAAGGGTTGTCTTAATAAGATTATTCTACTGTAATAGCCTAAGGTTAGAATATACATTTTGTCGTATACAAGGCTAAGAATGATTAATTTACTGGGAAGCGAATGAGAAATAATCATATTAACACGTCAAAACATATTAATAAATTAAAGATCAACCACAACCCCGTACATGTAAGATGAATACAACTGACATATATTTAGTGTGGAAATATACCATATACCGAGAAATCTATATGAAATATAGACTATATGCTAACAATGGCAACTAACATAATCAAACTCTTCTGATGGTGAACTTATGAACCGTCATTAATAAAAATCATCATAACTCAGAATTAACTGGAACATGTTTAACTTCTCAGTATAGATATAAAACGTGAAAAGAATTTTAAATCATTTTCTCGAAGCATGATTGTCTTATTTGATAGTATGGTTTAGTTTCTAGCATCAGTGATTTAATCAATATGAACCGGAATATGGTTTCTTATTAGTATGATTGATCATATGTTGTTTTATACTGGAAATTGATTTGGAACAGAGTGAATATGAATGTGGTTTTTATCAATATGAGTTAACATATATTTCCTGAACTTGTCAGTAAATGTAAGCGCGTTTGACCACTCAACATGAATAACATTAGTCACCAGTATGAGTGGGCATATGACGTTTCAAATCGGAAGCACTTCTAAATGGTTTGGAACAAACTAAAGTCGAACACAGTTTATAAGTTGAATGTATCAGCATAGATAGGTGTTTTCAAGTGTTGGACAACTGTAAATGGTTTTGAATAAAGTGAACAGGATTATGGTTTCTCACTAGAATGAGTCAGTATATGTGTCTTCAAGTTGCAAAAATCATTGAATGATGTTGAACACAACGAACAAGAATATTATTCCTCAGCAGTGTGAGTCAGCAGATGGCTCTTAAGGCTGGTGGTATATCTAAATATAAAAACAGAATTTAGTTTTCCACCATTATGAATCACCATATAACACTTCAAACTGGAAGCAATTCTAAATGGCTTCGAACACACTGAACACAAATTTGGTTTCTCACCTGTATCTGTCAGCATATGTTTTTTTAAGTGCCAGATAAATGTAAATGAATTTCAACACACTGAACACGAATTTGGTTTCTCACCTGTATCTGTCAGCATATGTTTGTTTTAAGTGCCAGGTAAATGTAAATGAGTTTGAACACACTGAACACGAATTTGGTTTCTCACCTGTATCTGTCAGCATATGTTTTTTTTAAGTGCCAGGTAAATGTAAATGAGTTTACGGTTTTCTCATTCTGTCCCACTTCTAAAATCTCTTCACTGGCACTCAATCCCGCATCATTTTCAAACTCTGCACTATTGCCTATCAAACTCTTTCTTCTGGAAAACCTTCGTATCTACTTTCCATGCTTTCTCTACCATCCAAGCTCAGAGAGCTCCGTTCTTCTGGTTTTCACTTGTTGTCTGTTCTCAGGGTTAAAATTCATGTTGTTGGCCCTACTCTTTGAGATTAACTCCCTAAACATGTTAAGTCATTAAATAGCATAGTTTCTTTCCACCACCATTTGAAAACTCACCTTTTCAGACTCGCTTATCCTTCCTAAGTTTCCATTCCATCTGATCATTTGTTGATGAACATTGCATTGTTTCTTGACTATGAGTTTACCCAACCCCCGTATTAAGTATGCCACTGAACTAGATTCATTTCAAGGATATTGGCGCAATAGAAGTTATGTAGTTAGTATTATTCATAGTACTAACAAATTTATATGATTTGGAAAACAGTGAATAGGAAAACGGTTTGTCATTAGTATGAGTCAGCTTCTGTCACTTTATACTATGAATGTCTTTAAATGATTTAAAATAGAAAGAACAAGATGGTTTATCATGTGTACAAGGCACCATGTGTTTCTTCCTGTTTATAGCAAATTAAAATAATTTTGTATACACTGAAGAAGAATGTAGTTTTTCACAAGTATCAATCAGTGTTTTTAAACTAGTACACCATTTTTCTTTTCTTTTACTAGCTAGATTTTATTGCCGTCGTCCATTTCTTCATTATGACATGTCATAGAACTCTTGAAGTTGGTACTTTCAACATTACTCTCCTACATATCAGATACTTCTGTCATTCTACACCTGTCAATCTGCAATACATCAAACCAAAAATGATTGAATATAATAATGAAGAAAACTATCAAGCAACTGACTTATGCTAATAAATAGAAAACTCAACTATACAGATACCATGCGTACACTTGGTTAGTAATACATACCATATAATAAATTAACGGTCAGAATGGTTCATCATGACCAGTAATTTAATCAACTCCCAGGCTTGATTCGTCTCGGGATGTACAGGCATGGACCGTTTTACAATGTGTGTATGTACAAATTCACCGGATTCCGCCCTCTTGGGTTTAGTCACCAGACAAAAGAGACTCAGTAGCCACTAATGTGTGACCTTCTTCATCAGAAGTATCTACTTCTTCAATGCCAGTGTCGAGTGAATTCATAGCAGTATTAGGCACAGCGTCTTCCCCAACGACCTGTACATTGTCAATCTAACGGGTACATCGGTCACATCAAGTGGCAATGAATCTATGAACAGGAACAAATTTCTATGAAGCCTTCTGGTTGTATCATCACCTGCTTCCCTCATGACAACGTAGACTGGAACCTCCTGGTTCGGCTGTTCAAGGATAACATCGGGTTCCCATTTGTCACTGGTTTATATTTCCGGTAAAATGCAACGATATTAACCAGTATACGGTCGCCAGCTTTTACTACAGCCACACGCTGTCGTTTGTCATAATGCTTCTGGTACGATTACTTGGATGCATTAGACGCTAGGTTATAGCCATGATCCAGGCGAGTCTTCAGCTTCTGCATGTACTCACCATAATCTTGATGCTGGTCGGACTCACCAATAAGACCTAATACGGCATCTAGGACGTCTACCTCGACATTAATTCATATGGTGTGAAACCAGTACTGTCGTGCTTCGTGCAATTATAGACATGCCCAAGTGGACCAACCACAGACTTCCAATCGGTATTCTGGGATGGTTCCAACGAACAGAGCATGTTCAACAGTGTTCTGTTGAAGCGTCCTAGAATTTCGCTTCCCGTTGGATGATACGATGTTGTTCTTGACTTGGCACTTCCGATCAACTTCCAGAGCTCTGATATGATCAGACTCTCAAAGGCAGCACCTTGATCTGATTGAAGTTTCAGAGGTATTCCATATGGGACTATGAAGCCATTAAATAAGGACTCAGCTGTAGTTTTGGCGGCATTATTATTTGTTGGTATTGCAATAGTACACTTAGTAAAATGATCAGCTACTACTAGAATATTTTGGTAACCACCTTTGAAAAGTTCCAAAGACAAGTTATCCATACAGACCGATACGCGGGGTTGCGTGGTGTGGATAATGACCAAAGGGGTTTTAACAGAAGCCTGGGTATTCCGTTGGATACAGCATTCACATGACCAAATCAATTCTTGCGTATTAGCAACCATGTTAGGCCAGTACACACGGTGTTTCAACACGTCTGTGCTACGTTCTCTGCCTAGATGTATCATGGCTTTGACACGGAAAGCACTGGGAAAAACATGCTGTAACCTCTCAACATCACCATCAGTGACCTTGCGATATAAAGCACCTCTCCTAATGATGGGTTTGTGTATTATTCACGTAATAGCATCTTGCCTTCCCTGCTGATAATGTTATCAATTGCTAACTTCGATTTATTGGTAATGGCTTGAACAAACTGACCAATTACAGCATGACGTCGCTCATGTACACGCCAATCCTGGGGCACAATATCATTGAGATGTCAATGTTACCTGGGCAATCATTTGCAGTCATGCACAGAGTCTCAACGTAGGGCTGAACGATCTGCATACCACATAGGGCACGGATCGTTTCCTTCTGGATCTTGATAAAGCCCATATCATCTTGGTGGGGGTAGACGTGATAATACATCTGCGTCACTGTTAGATTTTTCCAGATTTATACCGGCTGGTAACGTTGTATGAACCGAGAGCGAATATGTACTGCTGACACATGGCATCTAACTTGGCTTTTTGCAGCACACAAATCAGAGGGTTTTTGTCAGTAAAGACAACAAATGTATTATCAATCAAGTAATCGGAAAACCTCTGATAATTGGCCATTTTAGTGCCAAAAATTCTAGTTTATGCACTGGGTAGTTTCTTTCTGCTTTGAAGCGTCCTCTGCGGTATAGCTAATGACTCTATCAAGTCTGTCAACCTCCTCATAGAGAACTGCACCAAGTCCATTCATTCTAGCATCTGTATGTAATGTGAAGGGCTTGCCATAATCTGGGTAAGTCAAAATTGGTGAAGATGTTAAGATTTCCTTTAGATTGTTGAATGCTTGTTGTTGTTTACCATGCTTGAATTTGTGGTTGGTGTCATTAACCACTGGTTACCGCTGTTTTGACTTGCGCTTTCCTCTGATATTCAGAAGAATTTTGTTAAAAGGCCGAGCAAGGTTGGCGTAATCCTTTACGAATCATCTGTAGTATCCACTAAATCCTAGGAATGTATGCGTTGAATCAGCATTAACTGGTATCGGCCAATTACGAACTTTGTTGACCATATCAGGATAAACTTCAATCTCATCAGTTGACACTATGTGCCCAACATAGCGAACCTTATCTTGGAAAACATTGCACATCTAATGATGCAATTGCCTCTACTTGTTAATAAATCAATACTAATAACAAGTGTTCACATTTATTGTAGAACATTGTTCACAAATCATATAGTAATATTGGCTTTTGTGGAAATATGTGTAGTATACCATTTAATAATACTCTGGTACAGTATATTTATTTAAATATTGAAACTTCAGGAAACATTTTACAATATAATATAATATATCAATCAGCGGACAATTAATAATTAACATAAGTAAGGAAATCCTGATTTCATTATATGTGCAGGGATCATTTTAACCAAAAAAACTCTGTAAGACTAAAATAAATTATTCAAAATATATCACAGCACAGACAATCAATTCACAGTGCAGGAATGTCGTTTCTAAATAGTTGCCATAATAATATAGAATACCTGAACTACTAACTAAGTGCAATAACAAAAAATAAATAAATATCACCAATTCTGAATAAACCATTCTAACTGCTAAATGCCTAGACTGATTCTGTTAATAGTTCATTTTTATGAATTCCTTAGCTGTGTCTAGGTCACTACACATATGGGTGTATTGTTCTGGTGTAAGCTTGACACGTTTTATGATGTCCTGGAATTTGGCGAACTCAATCAGCGAGTCTTCGCACCCAGAGGGTGTGTATTCCTGAAGAAACAATGCCGGCGAAATGATTACTTTAAAATAAACAGCATACACTTGAGCTGATAATCCACTAGTCAGTGATTTTGACACATTGTCAGAAAACAGTACAGAATAATTACCTCCCCACAGAATATCAGCTTAACCCAGTGTTTTCCACGACCATCCTCATAGAGCTCGAACCTGAAATCGGCTGCATAAGGCGGCCAATGGTCCACAGGATCGCCGAGTATTAACATCAAAGGAATTATAGAAGTGTCATGACATGAATATAGATGAAGCTTCTGAGTGCTGCAAGCAATATAAATAATAACAGAAACTGCATGATTAATATAGCTGATGGTGTGCATAGGCCCTGTGATAACAGACCAAACAGTAATTCTAGCTGCCAGTGCATGTCCCAATTTAAGTGTAGATTTCTGTCAAAGGGTATTGTATTACTGAGTAATATATGGATCTATCTATGCAGTCGTAGTATTTTCTTTGAGTACCTTCTGCTTAATGAATACACCAGAAAAGTGCTTATGACCTAAACTTATGTATACAAAGATCCATAAAAAAACATGCCTGTTATCACCCTCGATTGCTGCCTTCATGTTATCTTCAATCGTGTGATATAATTTTCCTATGCCCAACGGTTTGGCAACTGCCCAGTGGCTAGAAAATACAATAAACATAACTGTAATTAGCAGTCACCGCAGTCAATTCAATTCCAGAATTGGAATTGATGGTCAATTCTAATTCCAAAATTGGAATTTATATTTACAAAAAATGCAACTGGAGCTGATAAATTATGAATTGAAGTTTCCTACAAAAAGTTAAATCCACAAATTAATTGACCATTTA
Organism: Paralvinella palmiformis; assembly: GCA_025642065.1. Classification (NCBI taxonomy): domain Eukaryota; kingdom Metazoa; phylum Annelida; class Polychaeta; order Terebellida; family Alvinellidae; genus Paralvinella; species Paralvinella palmiformis. Next base: position 554,773 of record JAODUP010000185.1, read on the forward strand.
TTTTTTAATTCAGAAATATTTGTTACATGAAAATCCTACTTGGAATATAAACTACTCAAGAGTAAGCATTAAAGGAGATACTCAGAGTAGGTACTCGGAGTACCTACTCGTGGTAAAAAGTAGTAGGTAAAAAGTCTGCAAAAAACGAATTGGAATTGATACATTTGGAATTGATATATTTGAAGTGGAGTTGACCAAATGGAATTGAGTGGAATTGGAATTGCCAAAATGGAATTGACCCCATCTCTGACCACGGATGACCTTTAAGTGAGTGCGCTTTATTAAATCTATAATATTATTATTATATAACAATGCAAACTTATAATAGAAAATAATATCTACTCAAGCAGGCTACATTGATTAAAGCACCTGTACTTTCACTAGTACAGTCCGTTATTGCAAACGAATAAAATCAACGTACTTTTTGTCTCCCGCAATGTAGTAATGGACACCTGCAACAGCAGCTTTTGCAATTTCATTCTCCAAATCAAGCATCCACTGTTCAACATGCAGTCCATGTGCCTAACATTAGCAAAACATCATATTTACTAAATCCAGACATTGCAGCTGTGTATATTTACCAGTGTGAACAAAATATGTGAATGATTAAAATACACTATATAACAGTAAACATCTTGACAACAATGAATTAAAAAAACATTTACTGTCCAACATGCAATACAACAGACAGGATTTACAAAGGTGTCAACCTGGGAAACTAGTATCTGTAAGATTATGACAAAAAATCCTTATGATCTGAAACAATCCTTACAAAATGTCAACACCATTATAAAGCACAATTTTGGCACAGGATCTCGCTGTACACTAAAACAATAAAATACAACTTATTGTGACACAAATCATTTTTTCTCACACATGCTCTTTTTCATCAAAATCATAAAACTGCATAAGGACTGCATCGTATGGCCTTAAGCCTGTGCAAATCACAAAAATCTGTAAACCATACAAGTTGACACCTCTGGATTTAGTGCGATATCAGATCATGGAGATGTGCGATTAGATAGATTTTATTTGAATGGTTAATGCCATTCAAAAGAGTCACCTTTCTTTAAACCTGTGTACTGACCTTTCTAGATGTCATGTGATCAAAAACAATGACCATGTCCAGGTCATAAGTGATTCCTAAAAAAAAGGAAGACTATGCTTATTCTTCATAGACATCAAAAAATCAAACTTTTAGCTACTTGGAATATCTTAATAATTCCAATCATTAATTTCCAAGCGAATGTCAAGTCGAGCCAATAAAGTTCACTGAACTAACACAGTTTACTTGCCTGTAATATGCTTCACTTTGGTCAACACATCCTTGTACTGGGCATTCTTCAAGAGACCTTCATTAATATTTTCAACAATCTGCCGCAGTGTTCTGCAATTTCTTGTATTAGGCATAAGATCCTCTACTTGACAATTCCTAGTTGATATGATTAGAGCGCCTACGTGGCAGAATTGTAAACTTTTATTATTTCAAAATCCATGTTTTATTTTGTATATAACATGATTTTCTAAAAATATTAAACATACGTTGACCCCCTGTACTGTATTTTAAAATGTTTTATATACTGTTTGGGCCTACTGAAGAGACACAACGTTTTTGGATTGTGTCTTGAATAACTGAATCTGGTAATAAAGAACCATTGTAAAGGCCATGGAATGTTACCATTTTCTCTGAACTGCTCAACTCCAAACATTCCCGCAACAACACACTGCAAAGATTCTATAGTCCTATTAATGTTGGAAGAACGAACACTGAAAAGATCAGACATGATGGCCTATTACGTGTGTGTGAGTGTGTGTCTGTGTGCGTGCATGCATGAACATACTGATGGATGGATGAGTGTAAGCCTGTGAATCAAAGTGGTGACTGTTCTTGATACCAGGCTCCTGTACTTACAACACTTCATCTCTGTTAAACTGTTCACCAACTAACTTCAGCTCATCGACATAGCGCCGCTTTAGTCTCTGACCTAAATTGTACATCTGCTGTTTACCCGTCGTAGTTAACATCCCGCAATACATTCCTCCCTAATATAAGACAGGGAACAAACAACAACAGAACAGAACTCGTTTAAACAGGCACATCTTAATATGACTACTAAATAATACTTTAAACGTAGGTCGATCATACTTCAGCACATGTCAAGAACCTGCTTATGACGTTACGCATCTGTAACAGAGTTCTTATATCATGTAAGAAAACATTGTTCTTTATGTTGAAATAAACATTGCTCATTCCCTGCCAACTATTATACTCTGTAAGCACTCTGACCAACAGCTTTTAATTACAAAAGGACCCCTTTTCAGCCCATCTGCAGCACTTTTAATGTCCACAATTCTACCTGTTGTATTTTCTTACAGATAAATGTGCGAACTTGTACGGTATGGTTGGTAGTGCATTTCACAAAGGACTTCCAAATAATGTGTTGAAATCTGGGTGCTTTCTGTGTCAGTAGGCTATTTCACTCATAACTGATTTTGCTTTGCTCTAACATCTTACGGTAGGCCAGTTAGCAGGGTGAGAGATAAATTACCACTTACAGAGGAACATCACGTTTTAGGTATTGTACTTACCTTAAACAGGCGATTAGATGACTTTTCCTCTGGACTTAGGCATTGTACACGTTCACCTGTATCCAAATCGATTACTTCATATGGCAGTTCAGCATGAGGTAATGGTGCATCATGGATGTTCTTATCATAGGTTACCTGAAGTTAAGGAATATCCAATTAGTCTTGGTATGTACCAATATTTCTTAACCATCGGCTTTGTTTCTAGAAAGATGCTTGAATTAACGTACCTCCTCCACTCCATCAAAATGCCGTAATGGTGTTCGTGCTCCATGCCTGAAAAACACTTGAGCATTCAAGAGCCTCAAGGTTTCGTTTTTTCCAGTGCCGGGTTCAATGTTTGTCTGCTCTGATGTCATTCTGGGAATATCTCGAATATGGTCTTTCCAAGCAATTTCACTAAATTACCTGAAACAATCAAATAGTCAGCTTCCTATATAGAAATAATATATATATATATATATATATATATATATATATATATTATACTGAATACACATATATATTATAACGAATACACATCCCGGATACAATTGTCGGGAGTGGTTTTTATTTTTAAAATGTAAAATGTTCCATTTCAAATGGGGCAAATATTATTTAAAACACTATTTTTCCTGTGCTGTATATTGTATACTATTATGATAAATATAAAAAAGGTAACTATGTGTCAGGTAATTAGTTTTTCCCAAGTTAAAATGAACTCTTTTATGTTTGTGCTCTAGGATTAAGGTACCTAATGTTTATCTAACTCTTAAGGATGAAGGGGCGCCTCCGTGGTCTAGCGGTAGTGGGTTGGACCACAGATCACTACCACCCGTGTTGAATCCCGGTGTGGGCATATCTGAAGGTTGTTTCGTCTTTCACTTCGTCTCATTACCTTTGGAGGTGCTCGGCCTATTTAGCCTACCTTGTGCACAAAAGTGGCCTTAAACATCAATCATCATCAATCATCTTAAGGACGAAAGTTGTGATTGGCGAATCCTTGAAGCTTTTCATGTGTTTGTTCCGGGCCGTTCGTGTATGACCCAACTACTGGTGACGCTGGAGCTATGGTCCAAAAATATTAGACCACTCCGACATAGAGGCTGTGTTGAATAAGCAACAGGCTGGGGATTCTCCTCGAAAAACAAAGCAATATAAGGAACCAAATTTCTGGATCATTTTGGTTCCAGTATATTGGAAACACCACATGTAATTGTTAACGTGGTAAAAATGGTAAATTATTTTTTTGAGGAAACTTCAATTCCATTTCCAATTCAAGCCCATTTTTTTTAAAATAATCAATTTCAATTCCAGAATTGACCATCAATTCCAATTCCGGAATTGAATTGATACCATGTCTGGTTAGAACACCAAGGCATCCCTCTAAGTTACTGATAGGTTACCGCTTAAGCTCATAGTTAGTAGTAGGAGAATATCAAAATGTTTATAAATAGGAAATTTTAAAAAAAAATCTACAACTTTACATTACTTCATCTGAAATCATCAAGTCTCAGAGCCATATGTAGAATAATATCCTTAAACCACCCCCACTCTTCCATGGTTAGGTTTGTAGGCAATCATTTGATTAAACCGTCAACGGTATCTTGTTGGAGAACCGCTGATGGTCAGTCGATGTGCTGTGAGGCCTTTAAAGATAATGATTATGTTGTTTGATTTATTTAGCACTATATCCAGATGTGCTGTTCTAAGTGTGCTTTTAGATTGTTATTATTATTATTATCCCCGACTCAGACCTGCTTCAATCTAGCACAATCTTCTACTGCTTAACTAACGTATGAAATCCCATTTTTTGACAATGGTAAATATAAGTTATCGATTCATAAAATAGGTGTCATTACAGTCGCCAAAATCTGATTGTAAATACAGAAGAAGAAACATCTGAATTCCAAACAGATTTTCTAAATGTGCTCAATTCCAACTTTATAAATGGCTAGTCTAAGAATCTAGTCACAATGGTGCCATATGAATGTTACATTGTCATTTTAATAGCATGGCATTTCACAGCGTAATTTAATAAAATGATAAGCTAATATATGTCATCCAAAACGAATATATATGAGAAAAGCACATACGATCAAAGTAAACTGTGCTTAAATATAAAACAATCACATGTATATGTATAATAACTAGTTCACAAAATCCTGAAATACAATCCCACATTAACTGGGGAAAGTAATAATTTAAAACAATTGCGAATCAAGTATAAAAGGAACAATACAATTTGATTATTAAATTGTTTATATAATCTGTAGGATATATATATATATATATATATATAAATCCATATTGGATAAATTCAAGATTTAGTTTGGCCATTGATTTAAGTACCAAAGCACTTTTATGTAAGCACTTCAAACCAGTTGTTGAAAGCAAAACTCTAAAAGCTACTTTGGCTTTTCTAATGTTAAGGTGTAAGACTTTGATTATTTCAAATCAACAGCCATGTTATATTGCAATTACCAAGAAACTACTTTCATGCAAACAATTGTGTCAAGTTTTAACACATGAAATTCTAACTCTAATTTTTAAAACAGCTATCTAACGTATGAATTATTTTTAGATTTATTCTATATTTGTACAACACAAACTATTGTTCTGGTCAGTCCTGTACTGTTAACCCCCCCCTCCCCCATTAACATTCTGGTGAAATAACCCTGTAATGTGGGAGCCAATAATATGACCAGTCCTCTTTGTGGTCAGTAAATATAAATCAAAGTATTCAAATGAGCCCTGCAAAGCAGTCAGCAATTTCTGGGAAAGCCAGCAGTCAGTCACAACCCATTGGAAATTCATTGTCACTTGGCTTCTAAAATCTGTGGCCCTTTGTTGCCAATCTACTCATTTCAATGAAATCCTAATTCAGCGAATACCATTGGCCAGTATAACAGAAGGTAAACATTTTACACTGGCTCAGATCACACAGATATGACAGTAAGAGGTTGGATATTTATTGGATTTTTTAGCAAGAGAATACTTTACTTAGCCTTGGTGCAGACCCTTGAAGTCTATATCCCATAATTACAGAAATTGGTCAAATTTAACCCTATTTGAACATTTGCTCTAGCTACTTCAATATTGGTAGGCCCTTAAACCAGCATAATAATGACCGTTAATGAATAGCGAGATCGATTCATAATTGCGACACAGTTTAATCCCGAATCAGTTAAATAAGAAATGTGAAGATTATATAGCAACACCAGTAGAATATTTAAATAACTGAAAGCCTTGTCTGATGTAACCAACTTCAGCTTTCAGTGGCTTTCTAGCCAAAGCTCTCACAATACAGCACTCTGGGTGTCATGATTCGAATAAGATGATTCATATAAATATTTATTCAATGATAACCTTAATGAACCATGACAGTCTGCATATGAAAGTGGTCATAGCGCTAAAACAGCACTGAAAGAGCCCTGAACAGCCTGGAAATGGCATTATAATGTAGATTGATCAAGGTAAGCCAGTGTTACTTGTTCTTGACCAGCCTACTGCATATTAGGTTTATCAGGTAAAGAACTTATATGGTTTCAATCCTGTTTGCAGCAATGCTCCCAGAGAGTCACTGTTTGTGGTATTGTATCTGATGTTCAATTATTGTTATCTGGTGTACCGCAGGGTTCAGTTTTTGATCCTTCTGTTTTCACAATGCATACACGTTCTCTTTGGATCACTGTGCAGCGACACGACATTCAATATCACTTGTATGCTGATAACACATCGCTGTCCATGTCACTGGATACTGACAATGTGTTGAGTTTTTCTTCTTCCTTGAAGAGTTTTAAGCTGTGGATGACTTAAATTCCTCTAAAATTAATTGATGATAAAACAAGGATAATCAAAAAGCCAAATAGCAATGTACAGAGAGAAATCCTTCTGAGCATTAGCTCCCACTCCCAGGCTGTGGAATAAGTTGCCAAATCATATCAAGAAATATTTTGTAAGGTTCTTATAACCAACTTATTTAAATTGGGCTATTTATAATATATAAACTAGTTTATGTATAAAATGTGTTTGTGCTACATGAGCTCAGAATATGTTTTAATTATGTTTTAAATGTAAAGTGCCCTAGAGCAATTAGCGTTGAATAAAGCGCTATATAAAACACCATTATTATTATCTATTTGGCTTCAACACATTATGTTAAATTAAAAAAAAACATCATCATTACAGATTGGTATATCTTCCATCACCTACACAGGGACGCCTCTGTGGTCTAGCAGTAGAGTGTTGGACCACAGATCACTACCACCCGTGTTCGAATCTCGGCGTGGGCATCACTGAAGGTTGTTTCATCTTTGACTTCGCTTCATTACCTTTGGAGGTTGCTCGGCCCATTTAGCCTACCATGTGCACAAAAGTGGCCATAAAACACCAATCATCATCACCTTCATCATCATCCCTCACCTAAACAGCCTCAGTAAATAATCCTAGGGGTTATTTTTGACAAATATAATAAAATTTGTATGAACATGTCCCATCATTATTTGCCTGCTACCATCTTAAGAACATATACTATGTAAAAGCATTCTTGAGACAATAAACACTTGTTACTGTGATCCATGCATTTGTTATAGCTCATATAGACTAGACTGTAACTCCATGTTATATGGTATTTCTGATTATAATATTTATCATTTTCAATTAATTCAGAATAACAAATACTCAAAAATATTATCATATCACCCCAATTCTTAAAACATTACATTGGCTACCTGTCAGACAGTCTATCCATTTCAAGATTTTAATGACAATCTGAATACCTGTGTGAAATAGAATCCATTGGAAAATCTTCCCAAAACTCTGATCATTCAGTCAGATACTATTACAGGTACACATGTTCTAGCTTAAGTCACATGGTAATTTTTCATTTAACATTACAATTCCACTTTAGGGAACAAAAAATGTAAATATTGCTGTTTTATGGCCACCTTTGTGCACAAGGTAGGCTAAATGGACTCAGTGATCTCCAAATGTAATGAAGCGAAGTGAAAGATGAAACACCCTTCTGACATAGTCCGCTTGTGGTTTTAACCGATGTGCTATAGATCTCTGGCCAATCACACTAACTGGTTATACCATGGAGGCACTTTGCTGGTAGATATTAGAATAGTATTACCCATTGAAAAGTTTAAATCTCTTCTAAACTTTTATCTACTCTCAAGTTCTTTCACCAACAAATAATGTTTACCTTACCAGGGGTGTCATGTAACGAAGTAAAACTACTTCGTTACTCTACTCGAGTAGGGTTTTTTCCAAGTAACTGGAAGTAATGAAGTAAGGTTTCAACTAACTATTTTTACTTGTAATGAATCAGTAAATTTAAAATATTTACCCATTAAAGTCATCAACAGTACCATTCAAAATACTGGCTAACTAGTGACTAGCGTAATATTTTGGTCAACAAACAACTTGTTCGATAAAAATATATTAACTGAAGATCTATAGGTAGAAGTAAAATAACTAATGGCAATAAATAGTTAGATTAATGATTAACTGCCACTATATTTATGACACACTGAATTATGTACATCACTCATAATAAAATATCTCCATATAATTATAATAGTGAGACAAAACATTACAAAAGCGAGTTGCTGCATTCAACTTTGTTACACTAGTGTGCGCAAGCACACACACACACACATTTTGCTTATATCTGATATTAGTCGTGAACTCCCGACCCACTTTAATATTATAATTCTGATAAGTCTGGTGGCTTACCTGTCAGTGCCTCAGGCTCAGAGGCCCAGAGGGGTCAAATCTTACGAATTAGATCTAGACTTTGGAGTACACGCTAATCACATATCAGGCAGTCCGTCTTAATATCATATCATATTGAGACTTTTCCATTATTCATCGACAGATGTATATTTCTCGGTTTAATTTTTACTATATAGCAATCGTAGATCAGCTAGACTCTATATCGCATATGGCGAACAGAGATCGAATAGCTTTAATTATTGAATCATGCGGGCGATAATACCAGAGTCGTATTATTATTATGCTCACCTGTGTAAGTTAACTGGTCGTCATTTAGAAACTGCTTATGTCACCTTTCTTTAAATAATTTTCTCCTACCAAGTCATGTATTGGTGATATTAGATCAGATAGCAGTGATGGTATGTTTACGTTTACAAATCAAAGTCCAACTTCTTTTGGGACAACGTTAAAGCTTTCCTCATGCTATAAGAGAGGGTGCCCGCATGGTTTACCCATATAACTATAATTCTATGGTCTTAAAATTCTATGGTCGTCTAAATAATAATAATAATAATGACAGTTTTTAACGTGGCTGGCAACCTCAAATGAGGGAGACGCATATTGTCTGTAATTTATAGCTTACTCACGGATACTAATTCTAAATAAATTTAGAATATATGGCATATTCGGTGGATGATGATGTTTTACGGCCACTTTTGTGCACGTGGTAGGCTAAATGGGAGGTAATGAAACGGAGTCAAAGATGAAGCAACCTTCAAATATGCCAACGCCGAGATTCGAACACGGGTGGTAGTGATCTGTGGTCCAACACGCTACCGCTAGACCACCCTGGCTGGATGAACAACTCCTACTATAGTGCTACGGCCGAAGCATGAATCTGCAATCTCCCGTACAGAATGACCATAGCGATAGGTAAATAGTCTCACGTACGCTCTACCCACGAGGCCAAAGAGATAGCGTGGTTGACCACAGGTATATAACACATGGGTTCAAACCCCGACTGGACTATATCAGCAGGGTGTTTCATCTTCCACTTCGCCTCATTACCTTTGGAGGTCAGTCGGACCATTTAGCCTACATTGTGCACAAAAGTGGCCGTAAAACACAGGGTTCCCACGCGTCCTGGAAAATAAAAAAATCATTTTCTAGGTCCTGGAATTTTACAAAATCAGGAAATGTCCTGGACAAAATACTGCCTGTGAAAAAATCCAAGGATGAAACATCTCACACAACAAATATTGGGATATGATCATATAACCTAGAACGCTTAGAAAATTGTTGATAAAGGCGTGATCGCCTTTCTATAGGCCGAATCTATGGTGTGTGTGTGTGGGGGGGATGTATAGTCGCTATTGTGATTTAGTCAGACAGCTAACGTGAATATAAAATAATATTTCATATAGTCTTGGTTTATACAGGTGTTAGTAAAACTCACATTGTTTTCAATAAGGAATTATATATATATATATATATATATATATATATTCAGAAGCCGTCCATCTAAAACGAGCGTCCCATATAGGGTTGCCTAAAAATTCTGTAAATTATATATATATATATATATGTGTGTGTGTGTGTGTGTGTGTGTGTGTGTACAGTTAATTTGTATAATCAGGCTATATGTATATTTTCAGGTAATCTTTATTAAATCTCAATTAGCAATAGACGTATTACCTGTTTATACAAATTAACTGACACGCACGCACACACACACACACACACACACACACACACACACACACACACAGACATACACTAATAACATTTTGGAGGCACGTTATACTGGGAATAAACAATGTTACATCATCTGCGTGAATATAAAATAATATTTCATATAGTCTTGGTTTATACAGGTGTTAGTAAAACTCACATTGTTTTCAATAAGGAATTATATATATATATATATATATATATATATATATATATATATATATATATATATATTCAGAAGCCGTCCATCTAAAACGAGCGTCCCATATAGGGTTGCCTAAAAATTCTGTAAATTATATATATATATATATATATATATATATATATATATATAGTGTGTGTGTGTGTGTGTGTGTGTTACAGTTAATTTGTATAATCAGGCTATATGTATATTTTCAGGTAATCTTTATTAAATCTCAATAAGCAATAGACTTATTACCTGTTTATACAGATTAACTGACACGCACACACACACAGACACACACACACACACAGAGATACACTAATAACATTTTGGAGGCACGTTATACTGGGAATAAACAATGTTACATCATCTGCGTGAATAAAAAATTAAAATATTAATGGCCCAATGGCAACTCACAATTGATCCAATTGGAGATCTAATAACAGATTGTTAATAAATATATTAAATAATATTGGCGACAGAATTCTACCCTGGCGGGTATACCTTACGTAACAACAAAAGTGACCCTGAAGTTTTTATTCTTGTCTGAAAATATGATAAATTCCAGAAATTTTTAAAATACTGAATGCCAGTTCCGTTGTGTAGAGGACGACTCAGTAAACCAATCAAATTAAAACAATCAAAATATTCAGAAGACTATACATGATATGTAATGCTATATATAGTTAATCAAATACATGAAATATATGTATATGTGATATTAAACGAATTTAGGCATTAATTTAGACGCATTTATTGGGCCTCATATACCTCTCAAGTATACAATAAAGCTTATTATTAATGTGGATATATTCTTTTATTTGAAAAAGTGCAAATACTTTGTACCATGGGCATCAGGCCTCTCAGGTGAACAATAAACCTTCTTATTATTTTATTATTGTTTATATTTATCAACATATCTGCTTAGGGTCAAGCCAATTATAACGTTATTGAAATTATAATTTGCACACACACGCTATAAAACGATGTCTACATACGTATGTATATGTGAATATGTGTGTGCTTGGGTGTGTTTAGGTGCGCGAATAATAACAGCTATATTGCAAGAAGGCGAGTCATAATCGATGAATGTACCTATAAAAATATGTATTATATAGTATTTTACGCCGTTTATCTAGGTGCTGCCTCTAGTGAATGAAGAACTAACAATGTAGTTGTTATTTTTCGCAACGGAATATTATTAACGAAAATAGTTTTCGACTGGAACAACGACTGAATTGTTTTTATGTTTGGTTCCAGGGTAACGATTTTTATATGAACGGATTGAAGAGATAAAACCGAAGGATTTATAGAAATAAAGATGAAAGGCAACAGAATGTTTATGCATACAGATGAAGCAAGCCAACAACCTATAATACAACCATTGAAGTCCATGACCGAAGTAGAACGATGGAAACCTGGGTTCGACTTACTCTGCACTGCGAGCATCCCCCTGAAACATCGCAAAGTGGAGCTTCCGTCAAGACCCCGAACGCTACTTTGCCATGACATGAAAGGTGGCTACCTAGAAGATCGTTTTGTACAAGGAGTGAAAACGACCGACTGCTACCGCTTTTACTACTGGTGCAGCGTCGATGTGTTCGTCTATTTCAGTCATTATTTCGTTACCATTCCACCGCCGGCCTGGATAAACGCCGGCCATACTAATGGCGTTCTCGTCTTGGGTACGTTGATAACGGAGTGGGATTCGGGGAAGGATATCTGTGAAACATTCCTGAGCAGCGATGCGACCAGGCGGTACTTGGTAAACAAACTGGTCGCCATAGCCAGCTATTACAATTTTGATGGCTGGTTGATTAACATAGAGAATGAAATTTCGGAGATAAACGTGCCAAAGCTGATCAGATTTGTGAAGGAATTAACCGAGGCGATGAAGGATGCGATATCTTCGTCGCTGGTGATTTGGTATGATAGTGTCACTGTGACGGGGAAACTAGAATGGCAGAATGAATTGAATAGCAATAACAAACAGTACTTTGATGTTGTGATGGAATTTTCTAAATTATGTTTGGAAAGAAGGAAATTTGCAGAGATCAAGGCAAACAGCTCATCGGAGATACTATGACGTCTATGTTGGGATTGATGTGTTTGGCCGTGGTGTAAAGGTGGAGGTGGATATAATACTATTGAAGCAGTACAAGATGCTAGAGTTCATGGCCTATCTATAGCCCTGTTTGGCCCTGGTTGGGCATTTGAGAAATTTGGAAACGAAAACTTTCTTGAGAATGAGAAACAATTTTGGGAGTTAGTTAATGTTGGCTGTTCGCATCGATACATTTTGTGTTTGCCATTTGCATCAGCCTTTTGTCAGGGCTGGGGAAATAAATTACATGTGACTGGCGAAGTCGTCGCTGCCAAGGCTTGGACTAATATGAGCCAACAGTATCTACAGCCCATTGGACCTCAGCCTGGCTTGACCTATGACCAAGATATGGTATTTTGTGGTGGCGGCAGCCTGCGGCTTACATGCACTGAAACCGAGAAATCGGTAAACACTTTTAAGTTGTTCGACACAGCTATACCCATCTCAGAAGGCTCCACTATCTTTGTGTCTTACACATACAATACTAATTCAGGAGTGAGATCAGCACTGATGATTGAGCTATTCTCAGATCAAAGACATTACCTCATTATGAGCACAGGATACTCAGAAGATCTTTTTATAGATGCTAGTCCATATCCAGCAAACTGTATCAGTATTGAGCACTTAACTGATGATCATAAACCTCAGTTCATCCTTGAAGGTCATCCCGGGTCAGCAGAGAAATGGAAAACCGATTGGTTCAAATGGCATCCAACAGGTGACTACCAAATTCAGTCAGTATCTCTTCTGCTTCAGTGTAATGGTCCTTACACAGTTCCGAACTCACTGTGCCTAGGTAGTCTAAGGCTGCTGACACCAAAAGACCTCCAACTTCCTGCAGTCTCTTCACTCAGAGCCATCGATATCTCATCTAGATTTTCAGACAACAATATCGCTGTTACAACATCTTTGACGTTAACATGGAAATGCGATTTAGACATGGACTACTTTATTCCTTATTATGAAGATGATGACCAATGGGTTGTTCTTGGGCCCACAAGCACTCCAGTATTTAGGATATGTAACCTGGTGCTTAGGAGAGCATCATGTAGGTTCAAAATTCAAGGCATCTACTGTGGTGGAGCTAGTATTCCTTTGGAATCTGCACCCAGCATTTTAGTCATTTTTGAACAAAACAGTTACAGCATTTCATCTTCAACTTGAAGTTGAAAAAAAGTGTAAATATATATATATATATATATATATATATATATAGTTATTCATATTGTATATATACATATATGGTTTGTGAAGTGATGTTAATATCCAAGTTAAAATATATATATCAGATGAAACTATGGAGAGATAAAACCATTTGCTGTGGAACTAATTTTTATGAATATTTCAGTATTTGAAAACTATAAAAATTATACCAGACAGCATTTCCATGAGCTAACCAAAATGATCATAAAATGTTACCATTTGTTGATCCTTCATAATATAATAAAAGGTTTCACCTCTCTATAGTTGAGGCTTCTAAAGCCAGGGTTGGAGTACAAACCATCTTTGACTGGCTTGGCCAAGCTCAGCAGGTTAAATCCGTGTTATATTAGAATTTACTCAGGAAATAATATATCAGTCCACAGGTTTATGAATAGTTAACTTGGATGCACGTGCAAAGTTAGAATGGCATTATATTTTAAGATGCCAACATTGAGCACATATTTTTGGCAGGATGTCTTGATATCCGCAAATATAATAATCTCCCACAAAATATTAATTACACGTACTTAATTTCATGTCTTGCTTCAACAAAACTAAATGGGGTTGGGTAATGGGTTTGGTGTAGAGAAAGAATCAGCTGAGCTTGTCTTGTGCTATTAAAACAATTTGGTTGGACGTAGCCAAATTGGTGCACATTTCTGTTTAGTGTATTTATTGTATGCAGACATGGGGTTTTCTACCAAATTATTTAATCCACAAATTTTTTAATTCAAAAATATTTCTTCCATGACAATCCTACTTGGAATATAACTATTCGGAGTAAGTATTCCAAGTAGGTACTTGTGGTAAAAGGTAATAGGTAAAAAAGAGGACTTGGAATTGGTAAATTTGATGTGGAATTGGAGTTGACCCCATGTCTGATTGTATGTACATTTATAAGTTATAAATAACAGTGTTGTAAATGATAAAACTGTTATTTATATGTTTTATATTGATAGTTAATGTATATATCACTTTTCACTTGTTTTATTTCATCACTTAGTGATGATCTGTGTATGAAAATGTGCTAAAACCAGCTATAGCCAAGTTTAGCTGAAAATGGAGGTTAGTCAAACTCTGGTTTCAACATGTTTAAACCAAGGTTTAGTCCGGGGAGAAGGGGGAATGTTGATTAAACTGCGAAGTCTACTTAAAATTGACAAGAGCACATTGGCAACTTTGTAGCAACATCTGTATCATTAACAAAGATATGTCTAGTCAGAGAATAACATGATTGTCTCTGGATTGGTGGAATTATAGTTTCAAATATCAACGATATCAAAAATAATTATGAGATCAGCTCATGGATGTATATTTATTTTTTATGTGTTTTCTTTTTATACATATTCCTATTTTTTTGAAATGTTTTATATATATATATATATATATATATATATATATATGCAAGCAAATAAATTAATGAAAATGTTGCTGTGTTCCTTTGTTAAGATTAAGATTATAAACTCTCAATTTGCAAAGATGCTTTCAGTGAAACACAGTATCTGATTACTCCAGTAATGATCTCGCTGTCTATATCAGTATACAGGGTTTTCTGATCATATATCTCATCTAATGTATGCTGTAAATGTAGATGCTAATCAATTTTGACTCCTTTCAGTCATCTCTTCTGACCTATATGCTGGTAACCACAGTACCGACGAAGACAAATTAATGGTTCGGGTCATACCTAGCCCATGCAGATTAAAATTATCCAGACATGAAAGTCTGAACATATTAGATGGTTGATTGTAACCTATTCGTTACCTTTGATATGTAAATTTACTTTATGTAGGTAAAATTAATTATACGTTGTACAGCTCGTCAGGAAGCAATAATTGTGGTGTCATCACAAGTCAATAATATGTTTATTTATCATTCTGCTAAAACCTCAACTAATCTGTTGTTATCGGGAGGCGAACATTCTCCGCATGAAACAAATATGATGATGATGGTTGATGTTTTACGGCCACTTTTGTGCACATGGTAGGCTAAACCGGTCGATAAATATCATAAATGTAAACTGAAAGAAGGTAAAGTCCTATTCATCGGTCACGTGCCATAAACAGCAACAACATATTTATTTTCTGGTCCACGCTGTTATTGTTGACAAAGGTTAAAGCCCGAAACTGGTGCTGCATTATATCAGATATAGCAATGTCACCATTTTCGAAGAGAACTTGATAAAACGGCACTAGAATGAAATATCCCTTTTTATCGTTAATTATTAGGACCTTTCACAGTCGTGTTTGTTCAACTGTTGTACCATACTTTAGCTTTGAGCCCAGCTATAAAACAGACTAGTAAAGGAAGGCATTAATATATATATATATATATTATACAACCTTTTCATTAGGAAATAGAGTAGAGGACCCGTTACAAAAAGTAGGCACCAGCTCACCTGTAAAAACACCGCGACATCATTGCCGAGGCGTTGCTGGAGGGAGGTAGGGGTGCGGAGGTTGGCCGTGGCTTAGTGGGAGTCACACTAACGGAAGGGGGGGGGGGATAAAGGATCTCCCTTGCAAAATTTTGGAAAATGGAGTATTTGGTACAGTCTAGGCCACATTTTCGCGAAAACCAAAGTAGCCGACCGATCTTCTGCTGATAAAATAGGCGGCGAGGGACTATAATAGACGACGTAGGTACAGCGTCGGACGTCGGCTGCTATTGAAAAGGCTATATATATATATATATGATCCACTTGACAGGTTGACGATTACCAAACTTGGCCACGAGAATCAGCACGATGTTAAGATAACAAACATATATGATAAACCTTCAGATCCATTAATTCTAGAATCAGTGGTTTGCCGCTCAGTCAAGAACAAAACTTAATTTGTCCATTAGTGACTTCGTTGTATCACATAAAGTTGACATATTACTTATAACTGACTGGGATATAGCTAGCCACTGCGAATGATGATCGTGTACTATAATGATATTGTTCCTTCTGGATATGGAATTATCTGCAGAGCACTATTTAGATCACGACGTGAAGGTGTAGCTGCAGAATTTAAGCAGTGACTCGATGTGAGGCGTATGAATTCTACACAAAATACTATGTGAGCAACGGTGACAAACAATTTATATTGTGCTTCGTATATAATGCTCCCCCAATCAAATAGAATAATTTCATAGTGAGCTCCGGTGGCCTAGTGGTTAAGCACCCGGCACTTGGTGCCAACGGTCGCAGGTTCGAACCCCGAAGAGGTCGAAACTTTTCCAGGGATTAATTTCTCGGCTCACTACATCGTGGGTGGCTGACCACGTTAAATGGCGCTGCCGTCTCCACTGAAGTATTTAAAATAAGGGGACGTTAAAAACCCCATGAGGACGTAAAACACTCTGGCAGTGACCACCCTCAGGGTATTTCGGCTCCATGTTTCCGTACTGCTCACCTGTGAATGGTGGGGGAGGAGATTTCTCAACCACTCGAACATAGAGGCGGTGCTGATTAAGCGACAGCCTGGGGATTCTCCCCGAACAACAAAACCAAACCATAGAATAATTTCACGAACACGGTGCTATTTGATCAATGGGCTTCTTATCTGGAAGAAGTTTTTTAAAAACCTGTTAGTCATCACAGCATAGTATAATATGCAATAACTGCTACACCCATCACATAGATCTATGCCTTCTGTCACTCGACAGAAACTGATCTACTTAAAGCTCATCGTGACATGACCAGATCTCTAGACCACAAGCAGAGAGCTTAAATATAGAGACCAAAGACTATTTATAACAAGACGTGTTACTTCGCGTTTTAACATGGGACGTTATTTTGAATTCATGGAGCGTCAGGGCCCTAGTGACCGGAGGTAGATTGTCACGGACAGCTCCTTTCGTTAACATGGCGCCTTATGGCACTGGTTCATTCTGCGCTGCTTTCGGCTGGGGTAACAGAAAAATTATGCACAAATAAAGACATCCCCGGAAGGAAATGAAAGCTAGTGTAAAGGATATTTAAAAAAAAGCATACCAATTTGAAGTAGACACGCCCCTACTTGACATGACCCAAGCAGGATCTATCTAGAACTATATTTGTTTCAGACAAAATCTGATTAAATTTTATTGAACAAAATCAACCTATATTAATCACAAAATGTTTATGTAATATATACATAAGCTTACATGTACTGGAGCCACTGAAGATGTTATATTTTACTTTATTATTGTTAATAATATAATTGGACTTGGAATTTTTTTCTTCTAATTACAATAATTATAAGTAGCTGAGTACTTATTGATATATATATGGACTTCTATTTATAATTTAAATGTTATGAAATTAATTATTAAATACCTCAACTAGTGGTAGAAACATTCATTTTGTTATTTTTTCTATTGACAGAAGTAAAAGATGAGTTATTAATTGTTGTCGTTCAGATATATGATGAGGAAAGATTTAAATTACTCGAATACTAATTGTAGAATGTATGATATCCATTTCACTGAAACGGAATTCATGAACCAGACAACTTATCTAGAATGCTATTCCAACTATTTTTGATGTACCAAATCCACCGCATGCATCCACTGAAATCAAAGAGGAAGGTATTAACAGATAGGAGACCTATACAGGAGACAGAGCCAGCTGTGATGGTAATTAATATTTATAAATATTAATGGTGAAAATTGGTATTATAAAATTAATTAAATAAGAAACAAGGCATCAAACTCATGAAATTTTGTCAGCCCATTTCATATCTTAATACAAAAAAGGATTACCAGCACTGAATTAGTACTGGAATGTTCAGCTGATGTGCTTTAATTGGTATACTTCTCTTTATAACATAAATGCATATCAAATCAAATTCTTTAACCAACTTGAAAAAAAGGGAAACATGTGTTTACACATTGTGTATGCACTTGGTTCAAGTCATTATTTTACAAGGTATTGTTCTGCTCCTTAACATATGGTGACCGTTATCTCGGCAAGTCTGCTGCTTCTCAAAGGAACAACTTAACAGCGATAAGCTAGACAGTGAAACTCCCTCGATCGATTCAAGAAGATTGTCGAGATAATTCTTTGACATCGCTCTTTCCAGATCATTTTATTACTTTTTGACATCATAATTTAATTTCTTTTACTCCTGTTAATTGTTCTTCTGGCCATCGTTTCTTTAATCTGTAAGGCACCTTACACTAATTATTGTCTAATCCTATAGGACCTTATATGAGCAAATGTTGAATGAAAGTGACTCGAGGTATCGTTTTTCCTTAATGACCAAACAGATATTTGTCAAGTACCTTCATGTGCGTTGGGTTATTGTGAACGAGCGAAATAATTATTGTACGGAAAGGCCTTGGGCAAAAGTACAAAACACAGACAAGTTTATTCAACAACAAATAATAAAGCTAAGAACCTGTTTATACTATAAACCATTGAATAATACTTTATACATTTTTAAAGCATGATGTATGAAACTAGTAAGATTTATTATGCCATTTTTATTTTGAGATGATTTTAAGTTGTTGAATGATACTTTGATTTGTGGAACATGATTTGACAAGTACAATAATAATAATTATATAATAATAATGGTCGAAATGGCAGTTTTTAACGTGGCTGGCAACTTCAAATTAGGGAGACGCATGTGGTCTGTAATTTATCGCTTCCACACGGAGACTAATTATAAATAAATTTAGAAAATATGGCATATTCGGTGGAGAAAACCTTGCCAGTTGCCTGTTTGGATGAAAAACTCCTACTATAGTGCCACAGCCGCCGAGGCGCGAACCTGCGAGCTCCCGCAGAGATGGACCATATAATCATAGGTAAATAGTCTCACACTCTACCCATGAGGCCAAAGAGGCGGTTTATAGTATATAATATTGCTAAAAGGTATTATTCATCTTCAACTATATCCCGGAATACATATTAAGTTGCTTGCAAGGGGTTAATTGATATTGCCATGCGGGTAATGACATGCTACACACAATGGACACAAATTGAGTCTGCTTTTAAGAATATAAATATTGCTGGTCAACACTTTTTTAATCTAAAAAGCTACAAATTCAACAAATACAGTTTTCTCACGAAATCAGATGGGGAAATGGCTGCCATACACGTTTAGCACACAATAGTCTTCTTATAAACACACTTAGAGTTGACCAGAATACATGTTTGCTACACTTACCAAAATATATCGACGAAACGCTGCAAGTAAACATCCACGTTTGGTCCTTTTATCGAATATCCTGGAGAAGCTGGTTGTTAAGCGGTTGGAGACCCATTTGAGTAGTTACAGACTGCACGATAATCTTCAGTCAGCTTACCGTACCGGTCACTCTACAGAGACCATGTTCCTGAAGGTCCATCATGACATTGCTGAAGCTTTAGATAGGAAGTGTATGGCGGCATTAGTTCTGCTTGACTTATCTGCTGCTTTCGATGTCATAGATCACAAGATCCTTCCAACGCGCCTTGAGCACTCGTTTGTAGTAACCGGAAGTGCCCTCTCCTGAATCAAATCTTGTCTGAGTGACAGATCTTAGTTTGTTGCCATAGGAATGACGACAGCAGAAGGTAAGTGCCTGGGGTGCCACAAGGATCGGTACTTGGACCACGTAAGTACTGTTTGTATTCAAAACCAATTGGTGCGATATGTAGCCGACATAATTTGCTCTACCACTGTTATGCAGATGATACCCAGGTTTATATGGCGATCATGCCCAAAACAACTTGGTCCGACGTTGCAAAGAAATTGGAAGCTTGTTTGGCTGATATCAGTACTTGGATGAGTGCAAACATGCTTAAGATAAACGAAGAAAAGACAGAGCTCATTATCTTTAACCCAAAACCTAAGGTTAGGATGAATGAGGAATTCAGGTAGGTGATAATACTGTTTATGTAGCATCGTCAATGAAGAACTTAGGAGTATATTTTGATACATCCCTGACCATGGAGAGGCAAGTAAATGCAATATCCAAAGCCTGTTATTACCAAATTTGTAATATTGGTCATATCAGGCGGTACATCACATTGGATGCTTGCAAAACACTGGCATACGCCCCGATAACTTCTCGGCTAGATTACGGCAACGCTTTCCTGTATGGTCTTCCAAGCACACTGATGACACGGCTACAGAAAGTACAGAATTCTTCTGCCAGGTTAGTCACTCGCACTCATAAAAGAGAACATATAACACCAGTTTTGAACTCCCTGCATTGGCTTCCGATTATATATAGGTCGCAGTACAAGATTTTGATGTACACTTTTAAGGCCCTTCAAGGGACTGCCCCTCAGTACTTAGAGGAACTTGTCGTTCCGTATCAGCCGACAAGGTCTCTACGGTCTGAGTCTGGAGCACTCTTAGCCGTACCAACAACACGTGGAGTGACATACGGTAATAGATGTTTCAGAAAGCCTGCTGCAACCTTATGGAATAATCTTCCAGTAACCACCAGAAAGTGCAAGAACCTTGATACCTTCAAATCAAATACCTAGCTGAATATATTATGTATTTGGCTGGAAATAATTGTATTTTTTAAGATGTAAATCTGTTACATCCATAGAATTATTTCTTGTCAAGTCCCGTAGAGTAACCTTCTTACAGTTTATATAGAGCGCTATATACATTTTGTATATTATTATTATTATTATTTAAACGCGTTAAATTGAAAATGCAACTGTTTCAGTTTTGATTGACAGTTCCTGATACTATTAAGCTTAATTTACTTTACAATATATTTCACCTACTGATACAAAAAAATGAACCATGTATTATCCGTGTACATACGTATAGATTGTCCGTGAAATATTGGTTCCGACACATTCCATATAACACTTTTTGCTGCGATGTCGGGGGATCAAGAGCAGAATTTTTCATGAACTTTTATTTATTTGTTATTTTTAATAACGCTTGTTTACGATGTTCGACATTTAAGATATATGGTGTGATATATTTATTACGAAAAACAAGGAGATTGTTTATGTTAGCTTGTGTTACTCAGGGTAATAAACACTGCCCAATAATAATATACAGAGTAAGGCAACAACGGGGAGCGTCTCTAAGTACATGTGCTAATAAACCTATACCAGGTTCACAGGCATCAAGGACCCCCCCCCCATCAAGGATAACAAGTAATAATACAATGAACCACGCTATCTAAATAAATGGAATTGTTTTAAATTAATTATTAAATTTTCTCCACAGTTTCGTGAACTAAAGTGTAAAATATTTGAGAATTCGAGCCGGGCATGTAATCGTAATGTATTTAAGATTGATGCGACTGGAAGTATTTATAATCGAAACTATCTGTCCAGCATCCAGGATATCCTCTCTGACACCGGGTTAAAGGAAGACGTGTATGTTATCGGGAGAAGAATTACATTTCGGGTTTCTGATCAATAACATACCCACTCATTATTCCAGAGATTTAGATGGATTTCCCTCGTCGTGATATGGTAGGGGACGCTTTCAAAAACTCAGAATTACATTTCGGAATGCAGATTGTTTAGCTTAGTTGGCCTATTGTTACGTTCGTCGTGCTGGGCATAGAAGAATCGGTGAAGGCAATATGGAGGAATGGGATTTTTCTTTATAACTGGTAATTCGCACCCATTTTCCTGCATGAACGTGTATTGCGCGAAAACCTTTGCCCCAATATATTACTATTAAAATAAGTCTATCGAATGACGGGAAAGATTACTTACTAGGGTTCCAACAGCGGGCACGCATCTCGTTGTTTGACGGAGCTATTTATTGGTTTTTAGATACTTCTGACACAGTCCCTTAATGTTTAGCTAGCTGTCGCCATATATTAAGCTCGCAGTGAAGACCAGTTATTCAAAGCGGAAGTGTCAAGTCGAAAAGCCATAAGGACACCCTGAGAACTTTCTAACCCGATATAGCTGTCTTTAGGGGTAAACCAACGACAACAGCAACAATGTCAGGTAAGAAAACATGTCTTGTTAAAATGGCTATTAATTTAAAGATGCGAATTTTAGATTTTATTTGATAACGATTCGATATTATCTATCGTTGTCAGTTAAGTAAGTTTATTCTCCATTAATCTTCAATGCTTGAAGTATTTATTTTCCATGTTCATTTTCAGCACGCGAAGCCGTTTTAGCCCGCAACGCCGAAATGTATAAGAAATTTAACAAAGGGGATCTAGATGGAGTGTCCGCGGCATACACGGAGAAGGCGGTTCTCTATGAGCATGGAGAAAATCCCGTTGTAGGTCGACAAGGTGAGTAGTAAAATGATGTACCATATCAGAGTCTGGTTTGGTAGGGAGACACCGCTGATGCCCTGTTATGGCAGTAAATAGAATAATGTACGAAGTTGGCTCATTCATATTTCGTCCCAAAAACCGTATATAATCTACTTATGTTATATTCCCGGTAATAATTGAACATTTACGTCCTTATGGGAAATATTCTATGGCGTCCATTGCTTAAGTTCAATACAACAGCTTCGTTTAATTTACCCATTTACCAGTGTGGCTATATCTAGCAGGTTATCACGGGTTACGAGCTTGTCAAACGCTTTCATAAATACATATACATCTCTATAAAATACGCCGTGAAATCCGGTAGATTTTCAGCCATATATCGACTGAGGGTAATTTTAGGCTCATTTCAGCGACCGAGAAATAATAACAGTAATATCACTCTAGAACGATGGTGCTCATATAAAACAAATGACCATGTGAGGTTTTTATTTCTGCTTCTGTTGACATTATTGTCATCTTGTTAACGGAGATGACATTTAAAGAGGTATATCTAGCTCGAGCATTCCAGTTGTGCAGGTGGTTAGTCTGTTGCATTATGCTAAAAATAGAACGTTATCGAATCTTTCTCATTGGGACATAAATGCTCGCTTAGTGGTTGGAGCGCTGCGCCGCAAACCTCCACGTTGTGAGTTCGAATCATGGTCATATCTATGTTTATTGGATACATTTCCTCGGCCATATGCACCACGTGTGACCAGTGCCAAAGATGAACAATTCAGCTCGTCACTACAATGTATGTACTACAAAGTATATTAATTTTGACGAACGTTTATCTAAGGGATCGTTCTAATTGTAATAATTATTTCAAAAATTTTAATTTTTACGAATTTTGTTTTATTTTAAAGGGGGTCGTTCAAGTAAATAAATAATTTTTTAGCGATTTTTCTTAACTTTTCATGAGAAGAATTGTTACAGTAAATAGAATCGAGCCTTTGTTCTTGAATTAGCGAGTGTTAGAGTGAGAACTAGCTCACGCACATAGAAAAACACACACACACACACACATATATATATATATATATATATATATATATAATAAGAAAATAATTAACAGATTATAGTACCTTTTAGTTATTCATGTAAAATGTTAAGATAATTTAACTTCTGCCTATTTGTTTAAAACTGGAGTAATTTAGTGGCCCCTGATTGCTAGAATTGATTGTTAATATATGGAGAAAAAATACTTAGGAATGAAGCAATGTTCGGTGTTGGGGAGCGAAGATTAGTTCGTTGACCAGTTGGTTTGTTATTCATATTTGGGACATTTGGCCGAGGGGTAACTCCTAAGGCGGAAAATACCCCACAGGTATAAATTTGTTGTTGTTAAGGAGAGATACATTTAGCAATGATGACATCAAAAATAGTCAAATCCAGAGTATCATCTATGGAGGTTTTGATTTAGCAATCGATTATTTAAAATTTACGACATACATCGTTTTTCCTAGAATTATGTAATAAATATTGATAATTAGAGATTAAATGAAATGGTCTATGTATACCGACAAACTAGTGCATGTATGTGTATGTATGTGTGTGTGTGTGTGACTATGGGGGGTATTTGTGTGCGTGCTTGTGTATGTGTGAGTCTGTACGCACGCTTGTGTGCGCGCGAGCGTGCGCATGTGTGTGATAAGTGTATGTGTGTTAAGTGTGTTGTTTTACCTTAGTTGTATAAGGCACTGGCACAGGAAAC
Source organism: Paralvinella palmiformis (assembly GCA_025642065.1). Taxonomy (NCBI): domain Eukaryota; kingdom Metazoa; phylum Annelida; class Polychaeta; order Terebellida; family Alvinellidae; genus Paralvinella; species Paralvinella palmiformis. The sequence continues at coordinate 579,217 of JAODUP010000185.1, forward strand.
CAACCATTCATCGTGAAAACAACACTCAGACGATTCAACTTGGGATTGAGTCAATAAATGCTACATAAATTATAATAAATCTACGTATAAAGTACCACTTAACATCTGTGCTTGATACCTACCAACGTTGGGATCATTCAAACATCAGTATTGGCTGTTGAAATATCTCTCTTTAAATTTGCTTGTCAATCGCTGGAAGAGCAGCGAGGCACCGACCGCCGTTTGATAAGGAGCTCGGCAAAGACCATAAAAACGTAATTCAAATCGAAAGGACTTTTTATTACCAAAAACCCGAAGTGAACATATATACAAATCGCCACATTCTCTGTCCATCCCTAAAGCTCTCCATCAGATACTCATCTCCGGTTCGTTTATGTCCGCTGTCGGTCGGACAGCCCCCCCCCACGTTCGTGTCCCGTTTATGGGCCTGCTCAATCCCCCTCTCCGGAACTCATCAGTCGGTGCTTGATTCGAAATGATCAAATCACATCAAAGATCTATTCCCGCGGATCAACTGGAGTCTCCTCTCCCGGCTGGAAATACATATGGTAATTGCCAGGATTAGCCACCCTCATCTTCCGATGACGTCACGTACTTTGCTACACGTTCGGGAGCCTCATTTGAGAATACCTCCCCCCCCCAGTCGAATGCATAATCGATCTCAGACCAATGAATAGCAATGGCTTATCGATCAATCGCTAATAAACCGCGAACGCACTTATAACCAGCTTCCCGTCGTCTATATGTGGGAGATGTCTGACCTACCGCTTGGTTTATTTGACCTTCGTGCTCGTTTCAGCCATTAAAGCCAGCTTGGGGAAGTTGGCTTCCACGGTTAAGACCATGGAGTTGGAAAAGTTGGAGTTCTTCGAGCAGTTCAACGACAACACGGCATATACTCTGGACTTTACCAAATGTCTGGATTCATCGGGAAGAACTGTGGCCAGATACAAGCAAGTATATTATGTATATAGCTCCCTCCCACCCGAAACGTGCTGCATTATATATATATATATATATATATATATATATATATATATATATATCTCCGTCTCTGTCTTTATCTCTCTCTACATTTGTCAGTCATTCTGTATGTATCTGTGTCTGCGAGCGCGCGCGCGCGTGTGTGTGTTATATATATTTCTTAAATGGGCTTTAACCTGTAAATATCACCCAAGCCATATTGAAGCATTTAATCAAATTGTCAATGAAATATATATTTACCATTCGAATGATTTCAATAAAGAAACGTTTCGTTTTAGGGGCGCCCTTCTATGGCGCAAAGTCGGTGGAACCTGGCTCATCGACCACGACATCTTTAACGATCTACCAAAGTAGGATGGCAGTGTGAGACTAGAATTTAAAAAATAAAGAACTTATTAGGCATTTATATATTCGACACTGAAGATGTTCACAATAAGTAATTTCGGATAACTAGTTGTTGTTTTTGTTGGTGTTTTATCTAGATGAGATATTTGTCCGACGTACATTGCCGTAGTTATCATAAGTAGTCGTCGTATTTGGATAACTTCTGTAGACGACCCTTAGACGATTTTATAATTAGGCGAAGAAGACATTAGTGATGACTGTGTATGGAAAAAAATTATAATACGAAGCTTATATGTAGCACGCAACGATAACGTTCAAGTGTAGCAATAGCCATTTTAGCGGATGAATAGAATAAATCCTTTGTTGCTCCTCTTCGATGAGTTAGTGTCTGTGATGATTGCATTTACTGTACATCAAAAACGTGCTTTTGACAATCTCGAGTTATGGAATATCAGTAGACTATAGACTCATCTTGGACTATTATAGTATCGGGTTTGTTCGTGTCATTGAGATTGGTGTCGGTTTAATATATCATTTGTGACCTAATTGGGTCAATAGAAATGCTGCCAACAAAATACCAAAAAAATTTGATTTTCTTCCAAGACTATTTATATTTGCTGATGGGAACAGCCGGAGTTGATTGATGCCGGTATAAAATAACTTTGTTCATACAGTACTCGGATGAATCTGATATGTTCCCAATTATTCCACGAAGCTTAGTGATGTTAAATACATATCTAGAATGTTGGTTGTTTCTTGACGAAGTTCCTAGCAGATGGCGTCCTTGGATTGCGACGAAAAGGGCTTTTCTAGTAAAGATGTGAACATCTGTGAGCGTGATGATTCCATTTTGCACAAAAAAGACCTCGCAAATATTAGCCACAATTAAAAAAAGACTAACAGTAGTAGTACCATCGGAAATGGGGTCGATATTTATTGGAAGTATGCATCAAACTATGTTAATTATTCTCTCTTTTTCTTTCTCTGTGTGTGCTTGAGTGCATGCTTGGCTGACTGCGTGCGTGCGCCTGTTGCTACTATAATAGGAGTCATTTTGCAGGGATATTTTCACCAAAATACCACATGTACTGTGTATGTAATATAACTCTTAAACGATAGAAACTAACCCCTCAACCATATTTACGGGAACACGGAGTCTAACAGTTCTGACAGCTGTCACTTTCAGGATGTTATACGTACTCAAGGGGTCGTAAATAAAATTCTCCATATCAGGAAAAACAAATCCAGCATTACCTGCTATTTTTACCATCACATATGGCCAGGATTCACAGGTTTTTAGACTGGTAGCATGGGCCAAGAAACATTTACAAAACTATCAGACAGGAATTAGACAACCAATCTTAATGTTTGTTCCGTGTATTATGAGGGGTTCATGTAACCCAAATAAGAGATAATTTATTAATAAATCTCTTCGTTCAGTGACTCCATCAACTAAAGAACAACACATTAAATCTGTGCTTCTGCAACATCAAGTGATGCAATTTAGAATGCGGAATTGTTTAGTTGGCCAATAATCAAGTTAAAGAAATTTTGCGGTTTCTGGCGAACGAACAGACACAATTGGATAAAATCCGTTCCACAATTAAATTGTTTTAAAAACATCACCTCGATTTTACTCTCTATTAGCTGTTGCATAATACAGTGCCTGGTACGCATATTAACCACGCTGATGCACACACATACACACACACGCACACACGAGCGTATATATATATATATATATATATATCGAAGTATAGCAAAATAGCAAATGTACCTGTCCTACGTTATATAATTAACTCGAGTATTAATATGTTTACTAACTACTTTTACAGTTATTTATCATTGGATAAAATTAACTTTATTTTTTCTCAAGAATAAATACATTAAAATGATTTGAAAGTAATTGTCATTTTTATTTCAAGTCTGTAATTACATAAAACGCCTAATGGACACTCCCGCATCACACAACAAAAACGAGTATTGTTACCTAATCCCTGTACTAAGTGCGCCACTGAGCTCGATTATTATTATTATTCTATGCGCACTATGTTTGGTTTTACCAATTTAGGGTACTACGTGCATGCAAGAAGCGTAAGTGTTCAAGAATAATTCAGGCCGTCACACACACCCATGAACGCACACAAACATACACAATAATAATAATAATAATAATAATAATAATAATAATAATAATAAAATAATAATAATAACAACAAAACAATATATAACAATATATATATATATATATATATATATATATATATATATATATATATATATATATATATATACGAGCCTTTTCAAATCATCCCTGTACAACAAAGCCAAAAACATTTTACAATATTTGGAGGGATGCATAAAAAAATTCTATCTGCGGCCAGTTTCATTTCTAGCACCGAGATGGATTGTCCCAGAGTCCGCATATCAATAAGAGTTCAGTGTAAATGAAATTTAGTGAGAGTATTATAGGTTCTTTTTGTAAAGTCATCTTATATTGACACTTTATTAATATTGAAAAAGAGACCCAAGTGATCAATTATAAAATGATCAAAACAATGTGGAAGATAATTTGAGAATGTCAAGGCTCAATTAGTAATAACCAACAGAAATAGTAAAAGGATCTATTCGTTTCATAAATGCTGTAGTACAAAACTGTTATGTCCGCATTTTAAGCATCAGCAGGTCAACTATTTCAAATTTAAACAAATTCCAGAAGAGTCAGCGAAGACTGTTTTCGAAAAAAAAGGTGTCTCGCTGTCTCCAAACAAACTAACTATTTCTAGCTGTCGTCGACTAGGAAGTTCTATGACTGCCGGTAGCTAATATTTACCATTCACTAACTGGATATTCAGGATCGCTGACATGAATACAGTACGACTTTCTGTGCATAATTTCTACCATCCGAAGAAAGAAACTTAATTGATGCATTTTGATATTTATTACTTTGTGGGTCTATCTTCGTTATATGTAGATGGTAGCTTTATTTTTATGATATGATATCTGAATTATATTACAATCATGATCATTTCATGTTAAATTGTCAATTAAAAATACTAATATTTTAAGTTATATTGATTTAAAAAAATCTATTTGAATCAAACATTCTTTCGTGATTATGAGTGGCATATTTAAGTTAATCTTTAATCGTACTGTTAAAAGTTACGGTAATTTTTTTTCAAGATAAGTTATAACTGTTGATTTGAGTATATATATATATATATATATATATATATATATATATATATATATATATATATATATATATAGCTAAAGTATGTTCACGATATTTTCATTTTGTTTTGTGTAAGTGTTTAGAAATAGTTTTGTATAACATTAAAAAATATTGAAGTTCCTATGAAAGATTATCTAGAAAATGGTAAACAAACGTCTAATACTGAAACAATGAAATGATTCTGTCAGATATTTACTAACGCATTTACAATTTTGAAAAGAACGGTGATCAGGATTGATTTGTGCACTGCAATATGGACAACTGCAATTAGTTATTTATGCATCAATAAGCATATCACAGACATGCTGAGTCAGTCACTGTTAAAAATTATTGACCATTGCAGTGGCGGATCTACGGGGGGTCAGAGCAGGACCCCACACCTCTAGTAGAGATCCTCCGTCTTTAAATGCAATATACCATTTGGTGACATAATAACCAGTAATAGTACTACGAATTTATCATTCTTAAATAACCACACATTGAGTATTGTGTAATGTGTAGCATTATTATTTAATAGACAAATAACAATTATACTTCATTTTATAATAAGTTACTTAGTATAAAATAAGTATAATTGTGATGTATCTGTTAAATAATAATTTAGTGAGTACAATTTTTTGACAATTCTCGCAAGAGGCAAATATTAGCTGGAGCTTGCACTTAAGCAATATGGCCCCGATGCTCATCACTTGCGTTGATGCTATGGTTAATCCACATGTTTATCCAGAGGTTAATGAAAGTCGTTGGAATTGGGATCGGAACACCAAAACTACCGCTCATGGTTTGGAAAGTAGTCTGCAAAGGATTGAGTTATTATTGGCTTGACAGTATTGAAAAATAGTTTGGATTATTTGAAAGGTTTGTCAGCTAAACTACAAAGAAGATATATTGACGTCTTTGAGACATACACAATGATTGACAATATCAAATCAGAGATTCAATGTTTGAGGGATGACATTGGTCTAGAATTCCAGAGATGGTACAACGAAGAAAAGCAGCTGACTTCATATATAGGTAATGTAGAGGAAATGCCAAGGGTTCCAAGGGTTCAGTGTAATCGGTCGAACGTAGCTGCTGATACACCTCTTCTTTATTGCGAATTGGCATTCCTTTTATTGATACCGTACGACAACAGTTGCAGAATCGTTTCTCTGTAGATAACTGCTGGCCAGTGAGTAGTTTGCTGAATCTAATACCATCGTTAATGGTAAAACTAGGGATGCCTCCCAAGAGCAATTTGAATCATGGAATGACGGCATGCCAAATTCCGAGGTCATTAGATAGCGAGGTATCCAGATTGTTCCATATGTGGTCCAGACAGTCTGACAGGATCGATTTACCTGATACTTTGATGAAATCCTTAGTATCTGTAGATCCAGATTTCTTTCCGAACATATAATTTTACTGGAATTATAATGTACTCTGCCTGTCTAATCTGCGGCAGCAGAGCGTAGTTTCTCTGTGTTGAGGTAAATCAAAAGCCATTCGAGGAGCCGGATGGCTGACACAAGGTTTTCCGTCTTAACATTAATCAAAATACATTACAGTAAACACATCGATTTCTCAAAAGTTTCAGATAAGTTCATTAAAGAACACCCTAGACATTTGATTAAGGTGAGCCTTTTCGACTAACTGATGTAGATTTACATGAAGTAATAAATATTTTAAACATCACTGTTTCTTTCTTTCAAATATGTATCTTGGAATAAATGGTCAATCTGTTTATGACTGAAGCCACTTTCATGTTTCTAATAACAAATCAATTAACCCCCAATAATCCTAGCAATCTCTATATACACTGAACCAATCACCAAGTCTCATACAATGGGTCTTTCGTCACAGGAATGTCTACTTTTGCCAGTATTTATAAACATTATACGCTTCAAACATACGGATTTTGTAGTGCTTCAGAAGACATCTAAGTATTAAGTGATTCCATTTTTCTTTCTATTCCCTCCTCGGCACTTCGTGCCTCGTATAATGGCTTCACAAACAATCCTGGATCCGCGCCTGCATTGTTCAGCAATCCCTAAAACTGGATGCAGTAAAAGGCCACCTTGATAAGCGCACGTTTGTTGAACATAGCAATGCCACAAATTCCACAAATCCACAGGGAGCGTATGATTGGTATATTCAATCCGGGAACGCTCCAGACCAAAATAGCTGCATCCATTCGAGACAACTTCACGATCGTTTAAGGTCAGAAACCTCCCAGAGAGTTGATGAAACATTTGACCTTCACAAGCGTAGAATATAGAGGGAGAGCGATCTTTGACCACGTCCTACAGACAGGAGTCTGGACTTGATTGACGCCTGATGATGTGTTCGACGGACGTGGGCACAAGCTCGGATACGGTGATCGTTAAAACGTTGGAGACGTGTTCTATTCGCGGATGAATCCCATTTTCAGATTAATCATGCGTTCAAATTGTTTATTTCAACATTCATATTACATCATTTTAATGACACTCAAAGGTACATAGAATGTTTAAAAGGAGGATGCTTGAAGTATTGCTTATATAATGCGCCCCCTTAAAATAACATTAAACATAAATTCATGACAAATAAAAAAAATAAAAAATGGCTTGGAATAGACTTAATTATGTTTTCATTATGTAACAACAACGACATAAGTCAAACGTTGAGTCTATTATGACATCGTGATGGAGAACGTTATTCTGACGTGAACATTGTGAACCTGGTGGCTCATGGTGGTGGGATAGTAACAGCATTGATAGGAATTACTTAAAGACAGCGACACCCAGCTGCATCTCATTGTTAGCAACTTGAATGGTCGGCGATATCTCGATGAAATACTCACCTCCATCGTTGTCCTATTCAACCATCGTCATCAGCTGTGTTGCATGGATATTTGCTCAATAGGAAACATGTCTCCTATTGAGCCATTATGTGCTATTCTGGATCGACGAATTATGTTACCGCAACCATCGCCTGACAATTGCCGGAAACTGTGCGCATCCATTTTAGAGGACTGGAACAACTTCATACCAATAACTATTGACTACTGCTTGCGCAGATGTGTTGCACTTAATGCAGCAAGCGATAGTCGTCCACGATATTAACTGCTTAATTGTTACTTATCACGTTTATATCATTGTTTAACGTAAATACGTAGCTCCAAATGTTGGAATAAAGTGTTCCTGGAGTGTTCCTGAAACCCCCATATAGCACCTCTGTTAACAAACACAAGATGAAAAGTACCGAGATCCAGGGACGCTGCCGGATCTTGGCCTTAGCTAAGCTCTCTCTTACAAAACTCCAAACTCATGTAGTCTCGAATTTACTTTATTCCTATATATTCTACAAAGTCTATATTCGGAACTGTACAAAAACTCTCCACTCCAGAACCAGAACTAAAACAAAATACAAAAAACTATATAATATATATATATATATATATATATATATATATATATATATATATATATATATAGGGAATTGTCCCCTCAGCACCGTCAGCGTTGTTGTCCGGTAGACCTCGCATAGTCACCTGGTCCAATCACCGCTGACTTGGCTGAGTCGAGAACAATCCCCCACTAAACATTCCTCCCTCACATCCAAACAGGTATATAAAGGGGAATTCTACCCCCAGCACAATCAGCGTGTTGTCCAGTGGAGACTCGCATGTCCCATGATACCATCTCCGCTGACTTGGCTGTACCATAACAAACATTCACTAACAAATCGTTCACACATTCAATCCACACCCCGAAAACATTAATGCAGTACAAACCCAACCAAACCCGCGAATACGACATCTACACCCGAGCGATCAAAACAACCGGCTGGCCACAAATCGCCAAGCGGCAAGGAACGGGTGACCACCAACTTCTTTCGAACATCAATCAATCGGAGCACTATGGTTTCACACCCATTTGCCCCCACAATTGGTCAGCCACAAACCGGTAAGCGGCACGAACGGGCGATCATTAATTCTTCCTAACATCAATCAAATCGTTAACCGGCCATGACTTTACAAAGAGAGAAAGAGAGAGAGAGAGGGCGAGAGGGAGAGAGACATCCCATCTAAGGCCTCATTACATCTTCCATTCTAACCGGTCAAAATCTGGGTTATGTTAACACAAGTATTATTTGTTATGTCTGTTAATCATCATTTGTCAGTAGTCTGCTTTAAAGTAGGGCATCTAGCTATAAAACTTTGGGGCACTCTCAAAATACCTGCCATTTTATATCATATGTACTATACTCTGCTTTTATATCATATGTACTATATGATATATTGGTGTTGACAACGTCTAGATTGTGTACGCTTCGTAATATCGGAGTGCTGCTTCTTTCACTATAACAAGACGTAATCGGGACATTGTTGAACAGGTTAATTTCATCGTCCCCGGAGATGTTGACATAACCCCTGAAATGTCAATTTAAGACTTTAGCAAACTGTTAAATGACTTTTAGCCAGAAGGTAGTCATAACCTGGAGTCAGTGGAACGTGGTAGAAACTATTTTATTACATTCTATAGTATTTCACAGCATTCTTCTTGAAACCAAAAACAGAAATGTCAGGTGAGGAGATTTTAAATAACATTATTTTTGTAAAATGTGAGTCTGTGTGTGTGTGTTATTTTGATCTATTCTGTCTTTGAATGACTCGTGCTAATAAGGGTAATTAAATATTATTGTTATTATTATTTTCCCATAAGCTACTTATGAATGAAACATCCACTATTTTCCCAACCTATAAATCCAGCCCGTGAAGCAGTGATAGGTCGCACCAACGAGTTGTATGAGATGTTTAACAAAGGAGAGGCAGATGCTCTAGCAGATGGCTATACAGAAAATGCGATGCTTTATATCAATGGAAATAATCCTATTGTGGGAAGACAAGGTAAATGGGTAATTTGACTCAATGACTAACATGATCTTAACACGCATCATTTCTACATGTGGCATATGATGCCAGGATCCAAATAACTTCCATCCTGCGATGTTCTCGTCTTTTTCAGCCATCAAAAAGTCCTTTTCCGAGTTAGTTTCCGTTGTTAAAACTATGGAACTGGAGAAGTGGGAATACTTCGAGCAGTTCAACGACAACACGGCTTATACACTTTCTTTTACCAAATGCTTTGATCCTTCGGGAGTATTACGTGGCAGATACAAGTAAGTATTTAGAGTAGATCTCTCCCACTTTCTCACACTCATTTTTCTGTCTGTCGGTTGTCTACTTGTTTGGCCGCCAATCTCCTAAAATACCGTACTGTTTTCTGTCTCTCGTTGAAAATAAACCAATATTTATAATCTCACCCTATTTCATATTTTGTTTTCTTCGTTTTATTCGACTTATTTATTTATTTACTATTAGCTCAATCAGACCTTTTATTTTCTTTATCTATTGTGATCAGCATTTATTGCTACAAACGTTTGTATTTCGATTTATGCAAAAGCACTACAGCTGATTATATATCACCTACCTTATATTTATCATAATTAGAATGATAACATATAATTACAGAGGATGTCTTCTCTGGCGTAAAATTGACGGAATCTGGTTCATAGAAAATGACATCTTCAACGAACTTCCGAAGTAAACTGACAATGATGACACAACTATTAGAACGTCTGAAGACAGAGTTATTATTATTATTATTATTCGTAGTGTAATAGGATGATATTTTGGTAAGAATTTTGTTTGTAGTCTACTATATCAATTAGTCATTTTATTGTCACTCATATTGATATAATACACTAATAGTTAATAACTGGACATAATAATATTATTATATCAATTTACCTTCATTGTATTATTGTTTACCTTCGCGAGCCATTATTAGAGTTAAATTGTTTGGATCTTTTTACCCTTTTTGTAACAAGACATACACGGAAGTTGTTTATAGCAAAATTCACTGCATCTGCTAATTTTAATATTTTTTAATTATTTTAGTATTTCTTGATTGGTATTTCTTTCAATACGTTTTGTCGTATATTACCTCATTCAATTTGAATTTCACTTACATGACGATGAGGATTATCAGTCATCCTTATTATATTGAAACTTTCATATTTCATATGCTGGGATCACTTACAATCTTTATCGATGATATATTGAAGCATAATGTTTAACATTCTTTTTTGAGCGATGGAATACAGGTAGCCTATTTTAGGTGTAAAACACCTCATTGACCAAAATAATAAAAATCCTTGTAAATCACACGGTACATAAAATAATACGAAATATTATAAACACATCAATCTTCGCATATGCTGCTGTTATCAACGAACAAAAATATTAATTCTTGAACATAATAAGAGATAGTATACTGAATCTTAGTTTACAGTGTAAATAAAAGACGTTGAAATAATAGGGCGCCTCGTGGTCTAGCAGTAGCGTGTTGGACCACAGATCATTACCACCCGTGTTCGAATCTCGGCGTGGGCATGTATGAAGGTTGTTTCATCTTTGACTTCGTTTCATTACCTTAGGAGGTCGCTCGGCCCATAAACTCTTAAAATCTTTCTTTTACTCCTAACTAAATCTGCTGCTAAAGGTATATGCCAAGGCGTACAGTGAAAATGCTAATTAACCTGGATACCATTACCGTATTCAGTTTATTTCGATACTAGTTTGTTTGTATGCATATATATGTTTTAACAATTAGTACGTTCTAAAATTGAGAGAACATAAACTCTTAAAATCTTTCTTTTACTCCTAATTAAATCTTATCGATATCCTTGTATGTTGGTGGCATACACGCAGTTTTATGCTTCGCTGAAGCAGCTAAAATGGTTAATGTTTGTGCTGCCAACATACCAGGAAACTATAAATGCATGTTTAAATTATTTTTTGTTTTATATGTGTAATTAGTTTATTGCGGAGTTATATGTTTCACCGCTTTGTCTGCTGTCCAAGGTGTGCTATTGAATATTTAAGCATAAAATGGAATTATAGGGAATGTAATGTGTGTGTGTGTGTGTGTGTGTGTGTGTGTCCTTTACATCCCAATCAACCATGATGCTGATATAGTAACAATATCAATTATATTTGTTGACAATATATTACCATGTTTCTTGTGTATATAAATGAGAGAGACAATGTATAAGCATTGTTGTCAATTGAATAAATATGTTTACACCAACCATAATGAAAACTAATGTTATCCAATGTTGGAAATATTACGTTGATCCAATGTTTATTAAAAAAAAAAAACTAATTTCATCATATTCGTCCAACGTTGAAATCCTAACGTTGATCCAATGTGGCAAACATTACGTTGATCCGACATTGAAATCCTAACGTTGATTCAATGTGGCAAACATTACGTTGATCCGACATTGAAATCCTAACGTTGATCCAATGTGGCAAACATTACGTTGATCCAATATTGAAATCCTAACGTTGATCCAAAGTTGCAAACATTACGTTGATCCAATTTTCAAATCCAACCATTTTTATAACATTGATACAACGTCCAAAGACAACGTTGATCCGACGTCTAGTACATGCCTGGAAGCGGGTACGTGAATAGAAGCTGCTATGAATACCAACCAAACTGGCATGTGCTGAGTTGAGTTGTATATCATCAACACTGTAATCACACCTGGGAAATGTGACCGAGGTGCGACTACATAAAGAAACAAATCCCACGAATACAGACATCGGTCGATTACGAACCCATAGCCTGTTCGTTTGCGGTGCAGCGTTCTAATCATTGTGCTATAGGATCACTCGTATGTCAATCACATAGAAGCTCCCAACTCCTGTTTGTTTTTTGAGAACAGCTCGGAGTACAATAAAGTAACAGTAAATACTTGGCAGTTGATTATATATAATCTGTGTTCCACTCTACAAACGTTTTTCCTCTCATTATTATAATTTAGAACTCAGTTTAAAAAAAGTCCAGACTGTAAATCGAACATATGCTAATTTTATGACAATGGCTCATCAAATTCAGTTTAGCAAGTCATCATCAGTTTTGAAAAATATAGTTAAACTCATAATGTTACTATAATGAAAAAGATTACTATTTACCAGATATGATGACTGCAGCAAAATTGATATATTATCATCTTTGTATGATATTCACATACTCATTATTATATCATGACAGACTGACACCCCGCCAAACTACAAGTTTAAAATATATTGGCATATATGGCACAGTTAATCTATATAATCAGGTAATATGTATATTAACTGAAATTTTCAGGTAATCTGCATTAAGTCTCAGTTAGCAATACACGTATTACCTGAATATTTCAGGTAATATACATATTACCTGATTATACAGATTAAATGTAACATATATGCAGATTTTAAACTTGTTAAATGTCAGATGTCCAATATCAGCAACAGACGTACGGGCGATGATTGAGGGAAATTAAAACAATGGCTTAGTAGGTAATATATTTTTTGTAACTGATTGTAAGAAACACAACAATTAATTTACTAAAACCGTAACAATCTTCCGTTTTAACGCACAAACGTTACGACTGTGTGTTTGGAGAATAGTGTCATGAGTGCCTTTTGTTGCTACGATAAGGGATATAAAGTTATCTGCCTTCTTTGAAGCATCTTAGTTTTGATGTTTACCGATCACCAACCCCCAACCCCTCTCTCTCTCTCTCTCGCTCTCTCTCTCTCTTTCTCTCTTAATAATGTTAGCGTGGGGTAGAATGGTCAGTCTTTATCTTGACCTTTCCTCCCATTAACAACAATCATCCTCCAGCACTAATTACTTCTGCAGCAGTTTGTAGAATAGTCAACTTCGGTTAACATCACTGCGCTTAGCAGTTCTTATGGGTTGTCAACAGCTTCCCCCAAGATATCTTTGTTTTAGACCATATTGAGAGTGTTCTATTTGAAACGCCTATTAGATTCTGCTTGCAGTCATATGTCAATAGAGATTGGTTTACTTCGACTAGTATATGCATAAAGAAAATCGGCTTCATCCATTTAAGCAGGTTTATAAGCCCATCAAATTAGTTCGCAATTAGTTAATATCTTGTATATTTGGATATCGTGTATATTTGGATATCATGTATATTTGGTGTATGAATCGTCTCTCCTAGACAAAAACCAGGTAAACTTTATCCCTTCCTTTTAAGTTTGTATTTTAATCTGAGATAACTTATCATCCATTCTAACAATCAGACACACCATCAATAATGCTACCAACAAACATTACAACAACGTTTATTATATTAGAATATCTAACATGAGAAATTTATATTTGCGATATGCTTATCATATTCCTCTAAACATCAGCGAAGTCTAACAGAGATGTGTTTTTTTTCAATTCAATTTGTCATGTATGATTTTGTAATACAATTCGTTTAATTCCTTTTTCATAAATATTATTATTAAATAAACTATTTACAACCACAATGTATGTATTTCGATATGGTGAACCCGTTGAAGGTAAAATTCAAATAAGTTTATAAACCGATAATTTGGTATTTTTACGTTCCTACGATAAGGCTGACACATAATTAGAGCAGTGACCTAAAGGTTTAACGTGAACACAATTGACAGTTGACCTAGTTTTTGTGAATAACAACGACATATTTAGCTGGCAAAATATGAACCGGTCGTTTAATACAACCCAAATTATGGCCTTGCTACTGGCACCATAAATTGATCGCTGTAAGCTAGATAGGTGTGATCCTGATGTTATTTTCTACTCCCTGTATTTTCTCTATATTCTTGGCTAGATTGTTCATGGGGTTCTGGAGTAGAACCTAAATACCAGTACAAGAGGTAATATTTTAATACGAAACTCTAAAGGCTACCAGTGTTTGTGTGTGTGTTTTATTGATGTACTGTTATCAGCTACCTCAGGCTCCAATGGTTAATGGCACTTTAGACTCTGCGCCAAATATATACTCTCACAAATATACACTGTGTGTGTATGCATATATATATATATATATATATATATATAGTGTGTGTGTGTGTGTGTGTGTGTATGTGTGTGAATGTGTGTATATGTATGATACACAGAACATCAACCTCACGTGTAAATACAGTTATTGGTCATTGTAGAGTAGGTAAACTGGAATGTGTCTAAGCCAGTTTTATTGCCGTGAGGGTTGTCCTTATATCAAGTCGTTGAACCAGAAAAGTCATATCATAATTTGTATAGACATTAAAATATTTAGTTATAATTTATCTGTAAAGCCTTTAAACGGGTCATACCTTTCACATTAAATCAGCTTCTCTTTGGTTGATTCTTTATTCCACAAAGAAAGAGTGTCTGTATAAACTATAAATGACTTTTGCCACATAGAAACATATGATATTGCCTCGTAACACATTATTTAAGATTGTTTGAATTAAAGTTTAAATTATCTAAAAATAAAACTGGTCGTTTATTTGCTTTCAGGCTAAGTATGGATAAGCCAATTTTCTTTGCCAGTTTTACATTTTACATGTCAGCCACTCGGGTTGTCCATGATGATCCAGTATATTAATATCTTCGTTGGTGTGATTATTTAAGTGAAAGGACAACATCCCAATAAAATATTGTTTAAAATTATGTACATATCTCTTAGCTCCAATATCTTTGAATGCAATTATTAATAAAAATAAGTGAGAGTCAATTCAGATACGTCTTCATCAAAATATAACATTTTTTTCAATATTACCTTTAAAATTTCTATGTTTTATAGTAGATAATATGTTTTTAAACTTTTACTTAAAGCGACAGCTAACCTTCATTTCATATTTTCAATACTAATAGAAATATGTCTACCCAAATTATAAGTTAAGGTAGAATATAAACACGATAAATCATTTATTCAACAAACCAGTTCAAAGTGCTAGTTAATCAACTATTAATGGTCTGTGGGACACGGACCTGATGTTCTTGACGTATGACGTCACTTAACAGAAGCGTTTTATATGACTCGCTTATAACAAGGTTAACAAATGTCAACAAAACCTAAAATTTATTCCAAACAGCCTCGTATGTTACTGAAATAACTAATGGAAACTATAAAATGAAATTCCTTCAGAAGAATGTGTTGTTCTATTGTAATAGAAACATCTACCGAGCTGTCGGATTTGTGTAAATGAACCAACGATTATGTTGGTTAGTAGTAGTTAGTAGGTTGGATACGAGGAGAAGTAAAGTCACAATGATCTGGATCAAGATGGCTACACGATCCTTGTTCCAGTTGACGAAAGATCACCCGTTTTCTCCACCCGCCCCGGATAATCTGGCAACTGAGGAAGCAGCAATGGCGACAGTCTACCCATTTGGATTCTTTCTTTATATCTATAATATCAGGTATAGTTCGTGATTATTATTGGCAGATTGTGAGCTACTTTCATAAACATCACATAGTTAAGTTATATCTCAGGAGTAACTGTTACTTTATTAAGACATTTTTTAGGAAATAAAAAAGTGAATTGAGGGCACTAAGACTATAATTTATATACGACAAAACGAGATGGCTAAAATCAAATCGTTTCTAAACAATCATTATGTTAACCCGGAAGTTTACAACTGCGCGTTATGACTGACAAAAATATAGCACGTCCGTCATAAATATCCAACAATTTAATAGACGGGTTCACGGTTCCAACATATGTGGTCATTGGCACAAGGTGAAGGCCAGTTTCAGAACGAGGTTGACCCAATTTTTAGTAAACAAACCTTTTTTCAAGTGTTTATTATGGGAATAGCCTATTATAGTTCATTTTTATTTGATAAATGTTAAGTATGACCATGTCCTAGGACTATGAAAATCTGAAATTTTTTATAGGCTGTAGATCTAGATCTAGCCGATAATAGCGCATTAGGATTAAAGCGGTTCCGACATATATTTAAATATTACTAAAAGTGCAATATCATAACAGTTTCTAACTAATAATCATTATAATGTGATATCTTTCCTCTTTTACAGAAAGTTAAGTTATGCCAAACAAACGGGCGATTAGTTTAATCCGTGGAAAAGGCCGTAGCACGCGTAGTCGTGGACAGGGAAGATATCTGGTTGCAGGTATAGTTTAGTAAAAAATGAGGTCGAAAAGAAACCGGTACCATCAACTGATCAAGTTCTTTGATGACCATCATCAGTCCTGATGATGTACCTAATTTAGGCAGAGAGTCTTTTTATGCTGTGGTCGCCCCTAGCTTTGAAGCAGTTCTTGCAACTGGGAAACATTTCACATGAAAAATAATTTCCAGGTAGATATATTAAAATAAAAGTTTGATATTATTTTAGTACAACTATTTCTGTTTAATTGTTAACTTACGTTAGTGATTGGTAGATAGATTTTAAAGAAATTGGATTAATTCAACTAATAATCAGACATGCAATTGCAATCAATTGTTATATTGATATCAGTAAATCCATATTAAATGTTCAAGTAATGTTTACTTCATAGTTCTGTTCATAAAAATAAATATTAGTATTCAGTGTTGTCTAGGAAACATTTTCAGCACAACACAAAGAAAATAGCTGATAAGATTTGACTAGAACAGAAATAGCATCAATCAGTATTACTTCTTTTAATATCTATTACTTTGGTGTAATCATTTTGGTGGTTGGAAATAAACATTTGGTGCTTGAGCTTTTCAGTCTGGTGTTTGGGTTTTAGTAAGTTGCACAAATATTGCTTTGCCAACTGATATTATATTATAAATACAATATAATAACAAAATAGCCATTAATACTGCTGTTCTACATGTACATATTATTCCTGGTGCAAATATAACGTTATTTTTCATTAATGTAATATTATGCAATATTTTAGCATTGATCATTTTATACATCTCCATGTATTCACTATAAATACAAAATACCTTCTATCAGTTCATGTATATAGCAAGACAACATTTAGTTGTAAACAAACATCATTTATCTTGAAAAACTAAACTTTCATATGATATTCAAGGATGTGCATTTGTTGTTTAACATTCAGAGCTCTTTTTGCCTGGGAGTCTGACATTCAGGTTGATCTATCTGTGGGGCAGTCCATGGGGGCGAATTTCAATGAATAGAAAGAAATATGCAGGATGGCACCATATTGTAAGACCCCTTTACATTGAAGGAGATGGACTGGATGGGAGAATCTGCTTGTGTTAACTGGCCCAGTCTATACTTCATCGATATCAGCACATATCTGAAGATGAAGACAGCGGATGGCCTTTACAGCAGATTATGCAATGAGTACAAGCAAGGAACCTTTCTTCTTTTAGAAGACGTTGTTCTCTATCTCATGTGAAAACAAAATGTGCAATATATATTTTTTTTTATAATCAGATACATATAATAGGGATGCTAGAAATTAATTTGGCCATATATAATATGTATAAATTGATGATGTTAGTGATAAACAGCTAGATAATTATGCAAGTATAAACTTGCACCATATATGTCGGCATGATTAATTATATATATAATATGTGGAATCCTGGTATGAGGGAATGCTTTTGTAATAAACTGGCTTAACTATTAAGTTTTAAATTATTTTCAATATTTGGTATCAAATTTTAATTCATTTGTATTATAATTATTTGTATGAAAATAAGCATACATGCATATATCACATCATGTCTTGTCTGATGCACATCACAATGTGCATCTCTCCATTTTATCAACTAATAATCTCCACTGGAGAATTACAGTGCATAACAGTGTCTTGATGTTGAGCCTTTGAGTGCCATATTGATATTCTGCAAGAATAATATAATATAAATACACAGATCGTTTTACATACACCAGATAATGACATATTGTATTATCCTTCATTCCTTGGGCTTGGATCGAGTTACATGAACATACTACATAGTCATAGACTACATTCCATATCTTTAGTTTGCACAAACCGATAAAGTTTTCTGGTATCGTTTTAACCCCATAACTTAAATAGATAATAGGCTATAACTAGATCTAAAACAGAAATTAGCGAACGAAAATGGGCGATAATACAGAATACAAATAATTGATTGGTTCGATACTGCTTTTGAGTCACCAAAATATAATCTTGAACGTCTTCTATCATATTGTTTTGGGTTCAGAGTCTACAGCATCTGTAAATAGAGCCACAACTCCGCGAATAGCTATCCCAAAGTAAACATCTATAACATTCATTCATGATACACAATGAAACACGTGCGTTCGTTTACTCACCAAGTCGAATTAGGTCAAGATGGCCGCCAAACCGTGAACCCGTCTATGAACATGTTGTTGATGTAACACTGAAAATTTTAATAACAAATTATATTATATATATATATATATATATATATATATATATATATATATATATATATATTTTATATATATATATATATATATATAACTGGTTACAAATATGAGAGATATGTAATACGAAGAGTCAGTTTTAATATCTGTGTTATCTCACACTTATTACACAAAACTACTACTGAATCCAGCCACCATGTTAAGGGATAATTTCAAATACTCAGAATTGTATACCCCAGTTCGAAATTCGTCAGTGACTAATGTCTGATTGAGGCCGTTTTTTAAATGATTGAAATTCGTTGTTTTGTTGTTGTTGTTATTGTTTAACCTATTTTCAGTCGAATAATAGTATCGCATTCAGGTATATCCAACTGATTCGAGTGATTAACAAACCCATATTGAAGGCAGAAACTCCGATTTATATTATTTTGACTTTGTTCACTTTGACATGTTCCCTAACCAACATTGTACTATAACCATTCTCAGACAGAGACCTACCCACACCTGGAAGTGGCTTAACTTAACGCAGTAACAGGTTCGCCATCTGGATATTGGGTTCTATAGGACAGGCTGAACTAAATACAAACAACAACAACAACAACAATGTCAGGTAGAGATATCAAAATGTATTACTCTGTTTTGATCACGTTATTGATAAATTTTGTATTATTGTTTATTGATTCTTCAGTAACATTATCTTGTCGTTTCCTTGTCTCGTCTCCAGCCTTTGACGCCATCAAAGCTCTCACATCCGAGATACACAAGAAGTTCAAAGATGGTAATCTAGATGGGATTCCAGCTAATTATACGGAGAACGCAGTCATTTATATGAACGAGGAAAATCCCATTATTGGGAGACGAGGCGAGTAAATTCCTTCGCTAAAAGGACCACTGATCCTACCTGTAATTAATGACAATACCAAGATTAGCGCTACCTCGGAACTGTTCGTGCACAAACTGTTTATGAAACGGCCATACAACAGTTGGGTATAATAATATTCTAGGAAATGTAGTACCATGCGAGCGCTGTTCAAAAGTTGTTCTTCTTTACGAAGGCCAAAGTAAGCGAAACACCCGACTAAGTTATTTTTGTATAAATCATAAGCAGACAAACAGGGGAAAATAGGAGGAAAAATTAAAAAGATTAAATTATTAAAAGATTTATCAATTAAATAACGGAGACTGGAGTGATTAAAGTTAAGAACGAGATGTAAAACATTAACACGAAACTGTTATTACACTTTGATATTTAGTAAATTGTTTTATCAAGTAGCAATGGGAACAGTTAATGAGGGATGGTTGTAATGAATTATAAACTCTTGTTTATATGGCGTTGAGGCTATATTATAATCGTATATACGAGGTTTGTTGCAACGGGATCGAGTTGAGTTATTTCGCACCGAGTAAAACAGGTTATTGATTACATATCGGTAGGCTTCTAACTGTCAACCTTGGTAAATAGATAAGTCTGTTTTCATTCAGCAACCTGTCAGTATCAATTAGGACTAATTCATCAATATTATCATATTTTCAAATATTTGTCACTATGCGAACTGCTTTATTCTCAATTCGCTGAAGCCGATTGGTGTTATAATCAGATATATCATATAAAGGGGTGTTACAATAGTCTATACGAGATGTTACAAAGGTATGGACTATAGTGCTTCTTGTGTCAAGAATGCTATTAAGCCGTGGATGTTCGTAAGATGATACTAGATAACACGGCATACTGATGTGACATATTCATACATGTTAATAAATTTGGTCAAAAATAACCCCTAGATTTTTTACTGACCCATTAGGGGTAATCGAAGAAGCACCCATCTGTTAGTGCTAGTGTCTTTACTGATTTAACACGCTCATGCGTCTCGGAAGGAAACTGTTCAGTTTTCTGAGGTACACCAAAAACATTCAAATGAAATGTTGTAGTCTCTTTTGAGGCTAAACCGTAACTCTATTTCTCGTCTTTCGTCATTAATTCCTGGCAGAATATTGACAAAATACATAATTGTAGTAATTCTTTTTATGGGAAATAAATGCATACTTTGTAATTGAGATGATTGGTCCACATCCTCGAGCCATTACCAATATTGCTTTGACAGCATGATATAGACAATGAATATTCATTAAATGCTTACCATATGTTTAGTTAGGAACTGTGTCATAATTATCACGGTTCTTATCAATTTCTTTGTGATATATCATACACATTTTCCATCAGTCGAAAGAAGTCTGGTATCACGGAATTTTCCTAATTATTTATCTGTATACTATTTATTTATATCCATTGAAGGTAATTTAGATTTCCTATAATATGGTGATACGAATTGTAAAGTCAGAAAACATATTTGAGTGTAAACACGATACAAATCTTAGCACAGAAAACAATAACAAAACTTTAAATTTCAGCGTCTGATCAAAAAGGAATCAATAAATTATTGCAATTTGATTTATTTAAAAACGTTAGCCATTTATCCATAAGTTTAATCAGTAATTATCTCGATAAAGTAATATAATATAATATAAAGTTACTGAGTCGAGCCGAAATACACTCTTCCTTTTCTACACAACTATGTTCGATCCCCAATCCGTCTGAGACAGCCTGAAACAGTTTTGGACTAAGAGTAAAAGAGAAATTTGCAAATATTTTGTTACAAATTGGTGTACCTAGGTAGAGAAACTCGTTACTGAAATACCTTGTTATTGAAAACTGTATTAAAGTCCATGGATATAATTCTTGCAATGATAGGTTATTACAATGGTGGTTTGTTTCTCATTTAACCAACCCTACTCGGTTATATTTAATAAAGTTGTTGGCCATAAAATATGAATTTGGGCCCATTAACGCTAGAAGTTTGCCAATTTTTCTATCCCCTTACGTTGCTGCGTCATTTTTGTCTTTTCACGTTACATCATATTTCAGCCATCGGAGAGTTGCTTACAAAGATGGCGGCAAAATTCAAAGCGATTGAAGTAGAGAAATGGGAATTCTTTGAACAGTTCAATGACAACACTGCGTATGCCCTTGGTATCACTAAGCACGCGATGCAGCCAGATGGAAAAACATTTCGCAGAAACAAGTAAATAGTCTCCGGAATGTCTCTTGCATGCATTTCTCTCTCTCCGCTGCGCTCTCTCTCCCTCACACACACACAACACACACACACACACACATAAGCACACACACACACACACACATAACACACACACACACACACACAAAAAATATATATATATATATATATATATATATATATATATATATATATATATATATATATATATATATATATATATACACACACATACACACCCCTATACAGCTAAATATATTTGCGTCTTTTTTGTTTCCTCATCCAAATTATTATCTATTTTATTTATATATGAAATATACATTACAGTTTTCATTCAAATTATTCTTATTGATTCCAGGGGTTCCATTCTATGGCGTAAAATAGACGGGAAATGGTATGTGGATAATTACGTCTTCAACACCATTCCACAATAGGATCTTTACGAAAATTTCATTCACGGGATCTGTTCTATGTTCCGACAGCCCCGTATCCATGCACCCTACTGTTCTGACAGCTTGGAATTCCGATAACCTAATTTTCCGATCGTCCACTCTTCTTAGAAATATTTTCGTTAACTTTGATTCATTCAAAAATTCGTTCTATGCCGCATGACGTCCATCTCTCACAGTGTCGAAGGCACACGTGGCAACAATGCAGATTTCGAGTTAAGAGAGATATAGAATAAACATTCGAATTATTGGCCTTTCTGAAGACTCAGCTAAAGAAACAATGCCTGTATCTTAGTATACACATATAAATATAAATAATGTACACTTTTGTTTTAGTCGTACGCTATCAGTAATATACGTTGTTTATATTGTCATAATTTTTCAGTCTTAACTAGAATCAATATAATTGTTAATTATAAAGTTTTACCGAACTCACAGAGGTGTTGTTCTATATACTTATCTATTTACTCAACAACCATGTAATGAAATTCTGTTATTATAACAACGAACATAATATAAAATAAGTGATTAGAATAAATCTTGTTTTAATTCTACTGTTTTGTTTAAG
This sequence comes from Paralvinella palmiformis, assembly GCA_025642065.1. NCBI lineage: Eukaryota > Metazoa > Annelida > Polychaeta > Terebellida > Alvinellidae > Paralvinella > Paralvinella palmiformis. The sequence continues at coordinate 602,065 of JAODUP010000185.1, forward strand.
GCCTATTGTTTACAACGGACTTCTAATTAGCCGGTCCAATGTTCTAGATCGGGCTAGAAAATTTTAGTCTTAAATACCACTTACCAGGAGACTAATTTCTGAATAGGAAGTGTTAATTTGGTCAATAATTTGTCAAGTAACCGAAAATCTAAGAAATGATGGACCGACCGTCTAGTCGTACCAATATAATAAAGAAGAATAGAACATGGCAATGGTAAATATACAGGTAGTCGTCGACTTACGACCTTGATTGTTTGACCATTCGTAACTTGATCTGGTCGTAAGTCGGCCTATGTTATAATTACCTTGCGTATATTATACCGTGTAATGATATTATAATCATTTGTAAGTCATACCGTCAGTCGTAAAGTCAAAGAGGCGTAAGTTGCATAGGTCGTAAGTCGGCGACACCCTGTATCTGGGTAATTATTGAATTTCCTATTTTATGACGAACTTCCTAACTGCGGTGTATACTATTTGCTTTATATACGGAGATGATGATGTGAGGTGTTGAGGTTAGCGCCTACCAAGAAAACCAGTTCAGTCGGCCTTTGATGATGATGATTGATGTTTAACGGCCAATTTTATGCATATGGTAGGCTAAATGGGCCGAACGACCTCCACATGAGCTGAAGCGAAATCAAAGATGAAACACCCTTCAGATATGGCTACGCCGAGATTCGAACTCAGGTGGTAGTGATCTGTGATAAGATGTGCTACCAGTTATACCACATGGTTGATTTGGCCAAAGTGCTGAAGTGACAATTGTGAAAATAAATATTTTAATACTCCACATCTCCGCTGCCTAATTGGTAACGCGGTTGGCCACAGAGCTCTAATACCGGGGTTCACACCTCGGCTTTGTTATTACTGAAGGGTATTTCATCGTTCATTTGGCCTCGTTACTTTCGGCGGTCGCTTGATCCATTTAGCATCCCACATGCCTGAACTCTGGCCGTAAAACATCATCTACGTTTAATGTTAACTCTAAATGACATAACCATCGGCAAGTGAAACATATTATAATATGGTGGCTTCATAATGCACAAATGACAATACCCTTCAATATTTATCAAACCATTACATCTCGTATCTATTAACATGATCATACAATTAAGTGGTATGATCCAGTTAGAAGTAATGTCTTGTTCAATGAGTGTAAACAAATCATATTTTGTCACTAACTATTTTTCAGCTTTAATATCTCGATGTTATCATGTCATCTGAAACATCATTCACAGAATAAAAATGCAAAACAATTATCACCTCGAATTGTCTAAACGAGATACCCGCAGAAGAATATTATGTTTGATCTGAAAACTATTCTAACTTGTAGATTTGTAAATGAGAATATGTAAACAAACTATCTGGATTATGTACGATAGAGTAATTACATCTGAGGCAAAAGAACGTCATTTAATACAAGTGTAGGAGTAATTAGTTGTGTGATGACTAAACATTAGTTGATAGTATCCTTGAGAGAGAGTCAGAGAGAGAGAGAGAGAGAGAGAGAGAGAGAGAGAAGAGAGAGAGATTCGTGCCAAGATAAAATCTTACATTAATTTGAAAAGCATATCTACAAAATATTTATAATTCCATTTGAATCAAGTTCTGTTTTTGGCCTAACTACAGTTTATATGGTACCGGAAATGATATGTGTGTGTGTGTGTGTGTGTGTGTGTGTGTGTGTGTGTGTGTGTGTGTGTGTGTGTGTGTGTGTGTGTGACTTTATACTCATTAAATAATTAGTTATATATAAACATAAATTATTAGTTATATGTAAACACAATGTCTAAACTGTCACAATTCTTACTGAATGAACACTAAGACATGTTTGTCCAGAGGTTAGGGAAAGTCGTTGGAATTGGGATTGTGACAATAAGACTACGGCTAATGAGATGAAAATGAGTCTGCAGAGCTTTTGCAGTTTTTGGATTATTTGAAATGTTTGTCAACTAAACTATAAAGAAGAAATATTGACGTCTTTATAGCTTATACAATGATTGACAATATTAAATCAAAGATTCAATGTTTGAAGGGTGACATTGGTGTAGAATTCCAGAGATGGTATGACGAAGCAAAGCAGCTGGCTTCATATATAGGTACTGAAGAGGAAATGTCAAAGGTTCCAATGATTCAGTGTAATAGTTCGAAAGTACCTGCTGACACATCTCTTCTTCATTACAAGAGATCAATTGGCATTCCTTTTATTGATATCTTACTGCAACAGTTGCAGATCCAGAGAGCAGTGAGTGCTTTGCTGAGTCTAATACCATATTTAATTGCCAAACTAGGGATGCTTCTCGCAGAGAAGTTTGAATCATGGCATGACGACCTGCTAACTCAGAGATTATATCGAGATATTCAGTTGGTTCAACATGTGGTCATGGAAGTCTGACAGGGCCGATTTACCTGATACTTTAATGAAATCTTTAGTATATGCAGGTCTAGAACCTTTTCCGAACATTAGTATTTTACTTGAATTAGACAAATTGGCCAGAAAATATGAACGTCAACCTGACAGTGAAACAGTTTATACGCAAGTTCAGTAGTTATTTAGGGACAAATTGACCAATCTAACTGATTATTTGTATATCAGGGTAGATACTCTAGTACCTAAAAAATAGTATGGTGTACGTTATACTTCACAGTTTCTGAGGAAAATTGGATTATTGAATTACTGAGATGGAGGAATATTTAACACCTGGATGTCTTCTCAGTGGAAATGCTTAATGATATTCATCACTTAAGGAACGTACATGATTTAATAACATGTGGCTAAGTTAGCTTTTTGAAACTTAAAGCAATTCTTTGATGCCTCATACTTTTTAGATGATTCTAATAACTATGACATTATTAGTGAATCTATCTGTTTTATCTTGCAAATTATACATAAATTAAACATTTTGGGGACATAAATGTCGTAATTGGTTTGTCTTTACACTGATCATAAACGAGCAAAACTATACAAAAACACAAATAGCCACACACATTTGTATTAGGTCAGTACAAAGCTCCATCCAACACAACTTTCCAAGTGAAAACAAACAGAACCGAATATTGTCATCTAGATACCGTCTAGTTAGAGAATAGTATAACAAATCTGTGCTCAATTCCATACAGACACCAGATGATATGTGACTGTTTTATAATACGAGGGATCATAATCATCACCATACCCGCATTACTCGTCTAGACATAAACAAATGACACTCTGTAGGGATTGTTTATTATCCAACTATTTTACTAGATAACATTATGTTTATACAAATGTTTTATATTTATACGAATATATGACGTTTACACAAATGTTTTTACGTTTACAAAGGTTTACAATTATGTTATGTTATATTGATTTTTTTTAAATAATATTTTTGGATCAAACAAGCATTCGTTCATGATAATGCGGGATATATTTAAGTTAATATTTAAATATATTATTAAAAGATACAATTAATATTTTCAAGATAATATTCAAGACATATTAGCTAAAGGATATTTTCTTTGTGTTGTGTGAATTTGTTTAATTATCTTTGTATGACACATGTATAAAGAATAGAACGGATCCCACTTAAGACTAACTAGAAAATGGTAAATAAATGTGTAATACTTGTATGTATAATTATTGTTGTTGTATGTGGTTTATAATAATGATATAGTACAGTTCACAAGTTCAGCTTTTTGTTTTACTATTTGATATACAATATTAGTATACCCCTCTTACTATATTATCTCTCTATCTATTCTTTATCAAACTAGCTACAGATACATGCGCATGCCGGTGAACATATAAATATATTGATAATTCTACAGATTATAAACTAGCAGACTTACGCATCACATATTAAACGCCTAATTGTGTCAAAATAAATATATATCAGAAGAAATAGATAGAAGCTTATATGAACACTAACAATTATAAAATTGTTATATCATAAGAAAATGAATAACGTTTACACGTGAATAACGTGTATATATATGAAGTAACACTGAAGTGATTCTGTCAGATACCTACTAACGCATTTCCATTTTTGAAAAGAATGGTCGTCAGGATTGATTTGTACACTGCAACGTGTACTATTGCAACTAGTTATTTATACATCAATGAGCATAACACTGCTCCACTCAAGTGTGAAATGCTTGGTCAGTAACTGTTCAAACTGATTGATCATTATTTAGTAGCAATCCCTAAAACTGGATGCGGTAAAAGGCCACCTTGATAAGGGCACATTTGTTGAACATAGCAATGCCACAAATTTCAGAAATCCACAAAGAGCGTATTATTGGTATATCTAATCAGAGTGTGTCCGTTTGAGAAGTTAGACAACTCAATATTTATTTCTCGGCCATAAGCTGAGCGAGATGTCTCGTACTTTTAATCCTCCACACATCCGTAGACCATGTATCACAACTCCAGATCAAAATAGCTACATCCGCTCGAGACAACTGCAGTAACCTCCTGGAGAGATGATAAAACATTTGACATATACACAAGCGTACAATATTTGGACAAACAGTCAGGAATCATCTGAGAAGGAGAATTATTTCTGACCACGTCCTTCAGACAGGAACCTGACTTGACTGAGGCCTGATGATTTGACCGACCGACATGGCACAAGCTCGAATACGGTGACCATTAATATGTTGGAGACGTGTCCTAATCACGGATGAATCCCATTTTCAGATCAATCATGCAGATTCAACGTTCAAATTTTTATTTCAACATTCATATTACATCATTCCAATGACACTCAAAGGTACATAGAATGTTGAAAAGGAGGATGCTCGAACCATTGTTTATATAATGAACCCCCTTAAAATAACATTAACAAAATTATGTCAAATTTTAAAATAAAATGGGCAGAATATACTTATTTATATTTTTATGAAACAAAAACAACAGATGTCGGACGTTGAGTCGAGTATGGCATCGTGACGTTGAACGTTATAATAACGTGAACGTTATGAACCGAGTGACTCATGGTGGTCGAACCGTAACGGCATTGTTAGGAATTACTTAAAGACAGTGCCACCCAGCTGCATCTAATTCTTAGCAACTTGAATGGTCGATGATATCTCGATGAAATACTCAGCTGCATCGCTGTCCTATTCATCCGTCGCCATCAGCTGACGTCACAACAGGATAATTCTCGTCCCCGTGCAGTCGGGATGTGTACGGAATGTCTGGCATCTGAAAATGTCCCAATCTTCCCAATACCTGCTTATTCATCAGACAGAACTCCTATTGAGCCATTATGTACTGTTCTGGATCGACGCATACGTTACCGTAACCATCATCTGGCAATTTCCATAACCTCCGAACATCCATTAAAGGGGACTAGAACAACATCAGACCAACAACTATTGACTACTCCTTGGTCAGATGTCTTGCACTTCATGCAGCAAACGATAGTCGTAAACGATTGACTTGTAAATATCTCATAATAAACCACATTTACCAATGCTTCATTCATCAGCGACTGTTTTTATCAGATAGTATTGCCTATTCAGATTAGATTCACTGTAAATTCACTGTAATTTACTATTCTTCAAGATCTGTTATTTAATGTATATTGTTAGTTATTGCGATTTATATCATTGTTCTAAATGTCGGAATAAAGTTCAGAGTTTATAAATAATATAATATAAGAACATTACAAAAGTGTTCCTGAACCCCTAAAGTACACCTATCAACAAACACAAGATATATATATATATATATATATATATATATATATATATATATATATATATACTATCCTTCTAGCCTTATTAGATCTTCCATTCTAACAGGTAAAAATCTGGGTTATATTAATACAAGTATTATTTGTTATGTCTGTTAAACATCATATTTCAGTAATCTGCTTTAAAGTAGGGCATCTAGCTATAAAACTTTGGGGCACTCTCAAAATACTTGCCATTTTATATCATATGTACCATGCATCTAATATATGGGTGTTGACAACGATTTTGTACGCTTCGTTATATCGGCTTGTTCTTTCTTTCACGATAACAAGACGTAATCGGGACGTAAACGGGACAAAATGTTAAATGACTTTTAGCTAGAAGGTAGTCATAACCTGGAGTCAGTTTCTTCTTGAAATCAACAACAGAAATGTCAGGTCAAGAGATTTAAAATAACATTCAGTTTTATTGCCGTGAGGGTTGTCCTGGTGTCAAATCCATGACCCAGAAAAGGTGTATCATAAAATATTTATTTATAATTTAATTTTGTAAAACCTATAAACGGGACAGCAACATATCTTAAACTGAAACTGGAAGTTTATTAGCTTTTTAAACTTATTAAGACTGAGCCAATTTTCTTTGTTGGTGTTAATCATTAAATGTGATTTTAGATTTTAAATTAACAAGACCATTTTATATGGTGAGCCACTCAGGTTGTGATGACCCAGTATATTAATCTCTTTGTCGGCGCGATGACTTGAGTAAAATTATACGATCTCGACAAAATATTGTTAACAATTATGTATATAGCTCTTAGATCCAATATCTTTGAAATTAATTATTAATAAAACGAGTGAAAGGCAATTCAGATAGGTCTTCATCAAAGTAACTTTTTTTCAATTTTACTTTTAAAATTCCAATGTTTTATATTAGATATTATTTTTTTAAACTTTTACTTAAAGCAACAGTTTACCTTCATTTCATATTTTCAATACTAATAGAAATATGTCTACCCAAATTATAATTTAAGGTAAAATATGAACACCATAAATCATTTATTCAATAAACCAGTCCAAAGTGCTCGTTAATTGGCCATTAATGTTCTGTGGGACACAGACATGATGCTCTTGAAGTCTGACGTCATTTATCACAAGCTTTTATATGACTCGCTTATAACAAGGTTACCAAATGTCAGCCAAACCTAAAATTTGCGAACTAAAGCGTATTTACGAAGGTTACATTATAGTTATTCCAAACAGCCTCGTATGTTACTGAAATAACTAATGGAAACTATCAAATGAAATTCCTTCAGAAGAATGTGTTGTTCTATTGTAATAGAAACATCTACCGAGCTGTCGGATTTCTGTTACGATGGTTAGTAGTAGTTAGTAGGTTGGGTACGAGGAGAAGTAAACTCAAAGGGATGACTAACGCAGAGCATCTATGACCTGACTTGATATGGATCAAGATAGCTATACTATCCTTGTTCCAGTTGACGATAGATCACGTGTATTTTCTCCGTTAAGTCGTACAATCGGGCATCTAAAGAAGCAATAATGGCAAAACTCCAGTCATTTGGATTCTTTCTTTATATCTATAATATCAGGTTTAGTTCGTGATTATTAATGGCAGATTGTGAGCTACTTTTATAAACATCACATACTTAAGTTATATCTCAGGATTCACTTTATTACTTTATTAAGACATTTTTTGCGAATTAAAAAAAGTTAATTGATTGCACTAAAACTGTCCTATTTCTATACAGGAATAAGAAACTTAAATCAGTATTTTATGTACGACAAAACGAGAAGGCGAAAGTCAAATCGTTTCTACACGATCATTATGTTAACCCGGAAGTTTACAACTGCGCGCTATGACTGACAAAAATATAGCACGTCTGTCATAAATATTCAACAATTTAACAAACGTTTGGTTGATGAAAGATTGAGAATAAATAGGACGTATTTAATAACGAATTATTTCCTAAATATATAACTGGGTTACAAATATGAGATATATGTGATACGAATACTTAGTTTTTTTATCTGTGTTATCTCACTTATTATACAAAACTACTACTGAATGCATGCACCATTTGAAGGGATAGTTTCAAATATTCAAAATTGTATTCCCCAATTCGAAGTTCGTCGGTTACTAATGTCTAATTGGGGGCGTTTTTTTAATGATTGAAATTCGAGATGTTGTTGTTATTGATTAAACTATTTTCAGTCGAATAATAATATCAATATATAAAGTAATTTTTTATTAGTTAAATACTTTATTCGTGACATGTACATGCGTCTTGGACATTTCGCAGTCAGGTACATCCAGCTGGAAGATTCGAGTGATTAACAAACTCATATTGTAGACAGAAGATCCGATTTAAGTTATTGTACTATAACCATTCTCAGACAGAGACCTACCCACAACCGAAAGTGGATTAACGTATCGCAGTAACAACTCAGCCATCAGGAATTTGGGTTCTATAGGAAAGGCTGAACTTAATAAACAACATCAACTACAACAACAACAACAACTATGTCAGGTAGGGATATCAAAATGTATTACTCTGTTTTGATGACGTTACTGATCAATTGTCTATTATAGTTCATTTAATTATTCGGTATTATTATCTTTTCGGTAATATTGTTTCTTCCGTGTCTCGTCTCCAGCCTTTGACGCCATCAAAGCTCTCACATCCGAGATACACAAGATATTCAACGATGGGATTCCAGCTAATTATACGGAGAACGCAGTCATTTATATGAACGAGGAAAATCCGATTATTGGGAGACGAGGCGAGTAAATTGCTTCGCGAAAAGGTCCACTGATCCTACCTGTAATTAATGACAATACCAAGATTAGCGCTACCTCGAAACTGTTCGTGCACAAACTGTTTATGAAATGGTCATAAACCAGTTGCGTAGTATGACATTCTAGGAAAGGTGGTACTATTGGAGCACTGTTCAATCGTTTTCAATCAAATTGAAGTTGGTCTTCTTTAAGAAGGCCAAAATTAGCGAAAGACCCGACTAGAAGGAAAAATTAAAAAGATTAAATTACGAAACTTTTGGTTTAAAAATTGAAGTTGTTCCTCTTTAAAGACATGAAAATATTTATCAATTAAATAACGGAGACTGGAGTGATTAAAGTTAAGAACGAGATGTAAAACATTAACACGAAACTTTTATTACACTTTGATATTTAGTCAATTGTTTTATCAAGTAACAATGGGAACAATTAATGGGTGATGGTTGTAATGAATTATAAACTCTTGTTTATATGGCGTTGAGGCTATATTATAATCGTATATACGAGGTTCGTTGCAACGGGATCGAGTTGAGTTATTTCGCACCGAGTAAAACAGGTTTTTGATTATATGTCGGTAGGCTTCTAACTGTCAACCTTGGTAAATAGAAGCCTTTTCATTCAGCAACCTGTCAGTACCAATTAGGTATAATTCATCAATTTGACTGATGAACGTAACAGTTGGCATCCGTGCAGCAGAGTTCGGCTAAAATGGTAAATTGTACACGTCAATAACCTCAAGTACAGACTAATCAGCGTACTGAGAACATACTGAGGCGTGACGAATAAATAAAATGTTTTTACAAATTAAATCTGACTACTACAGCATAGTAGATGGATGGGTGGATGGATGGAGCATAACGAAATGCTAGCATATACTAGGCCACTGAGTGTCCTAGATTCAGTTCAACTGAGGTACAGTGAATGCGCCAAATTTTAAAAGATCCATTAAAATAAACCTTTGCTACTGAGATGATCCAGAATATGTTAGCTATAGAGCAATGGTGTTTTGATGTGTGAACAGCTTCATACGGATTACAGATTAGTTGGTGGATCGGATATAATCATGGAGTAGCCTGGACTTGCGTGTACTGGCGATGTGTGTTTGTGTTTGTGTGTTTGTGTGTGTGTTTTGTGTGTGTGTTTTAGGATACATATAGAGAGGCACCAGGCACAGAGCATCAACATATCTAAACATCCTTAGAGACCTACCTCCATAAATCTAAATACAAATACAACTATACATACATTAATCTAAAAATAAAATGTTCCATACCTCCACATATTGATAGATGTGTGCGTATACCTAAGCATGTGTCTGGTCTACTCATCAGCCTGTGGGAACCAGCTAATTCGCTTTTCGTACGCGACAAATATGTCACGCCCACAGGAAAGCGTCTAAATGCAAGCTACGTAGAAAAGCGGAAGCACGTAAAACATACCATTTGAAACCACAACTCGCAGCAAACAACACGTGCGTGTGGTTCAATGGCGATTTACTGCATACGTATGATAACTACATTCAACAGTAATTTTCTGTGGTCCAAAAGTAACCCGTATATAAAACATTCTCGAACCAGAGTGAAAATAGGCCTTCAGCGTGTTAACCAACATTATAGTTTTTTGACCACGTGAGACAATGTACATCAACTCCGTATGGAATCCGTGAAGTGATTTAGCTAAAATAAAAATAAAAATTAGCAATAAAGCACAATGGATTATTACTGGACTAGAACGAAATATCGTCTCAAACCTGAATAAATACTCTGATTTAAAGTTAAAACATGTATCATTGGATTAGAGGGATTCAGATCATTAGGTAAGAAAGAATGAAGCCGGATAAAGCTTGGCTTGTGAGAAAAGGTACAGGGCTATGTCAGTACAATGTCAGTTTATCCTACCATATGTCAGAATACAGACCAGTTACTTTGGCCATAACACAAAAGGCACGGCTCCAGATCTCGTGTGACTAAAGGCAATGACTATGAAGTAGTGTCTTGTTGAATATACTTAAACAAAGAGTACCCGTTGTTGTACTGAATGATCCATTCTGTGGATTAACTGCCTGAGAAAAAAAGTTCCAAGATGGCATTCTGTACTGAAAATAATAATAATAATAATAATAATAATAATAATAATAATAATAATAATAATAATAATAATAATAATAATGTAATAATAATAATAATAATAATAATAATAATAATAATAATAATAATGTATATTTAATAAAGCGCCATTTAAAGACGTTGTACAAATAATATGTAATATAATAATACCCCAAATAATATGTCTATAAAAGTATAAGACATTTAAAATATAATTATTATTAATCTGTGAAAGCTACCTGGAACAGGTGTGTTTTAGAGACGACGCATTTCTAATATTTGCCGGCAACCTCCTATTCCACAAAATGGGGACTGCAACACTAAACGCACAGTCACCAGATGACTTGAGCCGAGACATTGGCAACTGCAATAGTGTCTGACTGGATGACCTGAGTTTTCGGGTTGACTTTTTAATGGACACCACTTCACACAGGAATTCTGGCGCTATATCATTAATAGATTTATAAGTTATTAATAAAATCTTGAAATGAATATGCTGTCTAACAAGTAGCCAATGTAGTTTTTGAACAATTGGGGTGATATGATAAATTTTCGAGTATTTGTCGCTATGCGAGCAGCACTATTCTGAATTCGCTGAAGGCGATTGATGTTATAATCAGATATGCCATATAACAGAGAGTTACAATAGTCTATACGAGATGTTACAGAGGCATGGACTATAGTTACAAGTGCTTCTTGTGTCAAGAATGCTATTAAGCCGTGGATGTCTGTAAGATGATAGTAGACAACGCGGCATACTGATGTGACATATTCATACATGTTAATACATTGGTCAAAATAACCCTTAGATTTTTTACTGACTTAATAAAGTCGTTGGCCATAAAATATGAATTTGGGCCCATTAACGCTAGAAGTTTGCCGATTTTTCTATCCCCTTACGTTGCTGCGTCATTTTTGTCTTTTCACGTTACATCATATTTCAGCCATCGGAGAGTTGCTTACAAAGATGGCGACAAAATTCAAAGCGATTGAAGTAGAGAAATGGGAATTCTTTGAACAATTCAATGACAACACTGCGTATGCCCTTGGTATCACTAAGCACGCGATGCAGCCAGATGGAAAAACAATTCGCAGAAACAAGTAAATAGTCTCTGGAATGTCTCCACCATTTATCTGTCTCGCTCTCATGCTCTCTACAACTCTCACGCTCTCTACAGCCAAATATATTTGCGTCTTTCTTTCGTATACCAAATAAGATGACATTTTTCCTCATACTAGTTTTTATCTATTTTATTTATATATGAAATATACATTACATATTTCATTCAAATTCGACTTGTTCTTATTCATTCCAAGGGTTCCATTCTATGGCGTAAAATAGACGGGAAATGGTATGTGGATAATTACGTCTTCAACACCATTCCACAATAGGATCTTCACGAAGTTATCATTCACGGGATCTGTTCTATGTTCCGACAGCCTATTCTCCCTACAGCCCAGTATTCATGCACCCTACTGTTCTGACAGCATAGTATTCCGATAACCCAATGTTCCGATCGTCCAGTATTCCTACAAATATTTTTTTAACTTTGATTCGTTAAAAACGACTGGCATTTAGGTGCAACAAAATGGACGTATAATGTGGAGGAGTGTTTCAGCAACATTTCGGCGTCGAATCGTCGACTACTGACAACGACACAGAATGTGTCACCAGATGTCTTCATCAAACAAGTTTCGAATGAATCGATTTAGAATGGTCTAAATGTGTTGTTAGATAATAACACTTTTTACACTCTAAAACTGGTGTTTCCAAAAACCAATATACTGAATATTTCCCCCGCACTGTTCTATGCCGCATGACGCCCATTGCTAACAGAGTCGAAGGCATACGTGTGAACAATGAAGATTTCGATGCAAGAGAGCGATAGAATAAACATTCGAAGTATTGGCCTTTCTAAACATTCAGCTATCGGCACATTGCCCATATCTTAGTATAGGCATATAAATATAAATAATCTACACTTTTGTCTTAGCCGTACGTTATCACTAATATACGTTATTTATAATGTCATTATTTTTCAGTCTAATATTTTTTACCATAAGTAGGTACTACGAGTACTTACTTGGAATACCTTCTTCGGGTAGTTTATATTCTAAGTAGGATTGTCATAGAAGAAATATTTCTGAATTAAAAAATTAAATGGTAAATTAATTTGTGGATTCTTTTGCCCGTTCTAAACATTGAACGGGGGTAAATTCCTAAATAGCATTTTAATTGGTTAAATACTCACCTGTGGTGCCAGAGCCAGTGTGCATATCTGATATATATATATATATATATATATATATATATATATATATATATATATATATATATATATATATATAAATCAAAGTTCTGGATGAATTTCCAGTATATTGGTAACATCACATTTGAGTGTTAACGTTGTAAAAAAAATGCAAAAGTCTAACAACAAGGCTCTTTTAGCTAAAGAGATATTTTATTATATCAAGTGGTGGATCATAGTCTTGGGTGCATCCCCACGTAAAACTGTGTTTTGTATTCATCAAAGATGTGTTTCTATTCCACTGTCCAGTAGGTGCCTGGATATTAATGTTTTTGCTTAGTTCCCCCAGTAGGGGTCAGATCCTGTATTTACTTTCACAACCATGCTGGGACTAAACCACTTACATATAGTAAGTTTACAAACTATCTCAAATGGTTATTAAAACAGTTAGATCTGGGGACAGGCTATAGTAGTCACTGTTTTAGGAGAAGAGGAGCTAGTTTTTCCTCCAGATTGGCATTCCCGGTGAGATGATAAATTAATTAATTCCTAAATAGCAATATCTCTATATAGATTACAGGTACGCTGGGTGGTGGTCTCACGGTTTTGTATGCGGAGCCCACGGAATGCAGACCATTTAGTTGGTTAAAAGCTCACTTGGGGTCCCACGATCGGTGTGCGTATATGTTAGCCTGCGTATCTGCGTATTGGTGTGCGCGTTCTCATTTCCAATTCCAATTCAAAATTTCTCAATTCCAACTCCACTTCCATTTTATTTAAATAATCAATTCCAATTCCAGATTTGGAATTGACCATTGATTCCAATTTCGGAATTGAATTGGTATGTGACTAGAATATGTGACTAGAATAAATCTTGTTTTAATTCTACTGTTTTGTTTAAGGCCTATTATTTACAACGGACTTCTAATTAGCCTGTCCAATGTTCTAGATCGGGCTAGAACATTTTAGTCTTAAATACCATTCACCAGGAGACTAATTTCTGAATAGGAAGTGTTAATTCGGTCAATAATTTGTCAAGCAACTAAAAATCTAAGAACCGATAGATCGACCATCTAGTCGTACCAATAAAATAAAGAAGACTAGAACATGGCAATGGTGAATATACAGGTAGTCGTCGACTTACGACCTTGATTGTTTAACCATTCGTAAGTTGATCTGGTCGTAAGTCGGCCTATTTTATGATTATCTTACGTATATTATGCCGTGTAATGATATTATAATCATTTTTAAGTCGTACCGCCGGTCGTAAGTTCGAATAGGCGTAAGTTGCACGGGTAGTAGTGATCTGTGATCCAAAATGCTACCATTAGACCAATGAGGGGCCCTCCTACGGTCACTTTTGTGCACAAGATAGGATAAATGAGCCAAAGGTAATGAAGCAAAGTGAAAGATGAAACAACCTTCAGATATGGTTACGCTAACATTCGAACTCAGGTGGTAGTGATCTGTGATAAGACACGCTACCAGTTGGACCACATCGTTGATTTGGCGTTTGGCCACAGAGCTCTAATACCGGGGTTCACACTTGTTATCACTGAAGGATATTTCATCGTTCATTTGGCCTCGTTACTTTCGGCGGTCGCTTGATCCATTTAGCATCCCACATGCCTGAACTCTTGCCGTAAAACATCATCTACGTTTAATGTTAACTCTAAATGACATAACCATCGGCAAGTATAACATATTATAATATGGTGGCTTCATAATGCACAAATGACAATACCCTTCAATATTTATCAAACCATTACATCTCGTATCTTTTAACATGATCATACAATTAAGTGGTATGGTCCAGTTAGAAGTAGTGTCAGGTATTTGTACCATATTTTGTCACTAACCATTGTTCAGCTTTAATGTATCGATGTTATCATGTCATCTGAAACATCATTCACAGGAAAAAAATGATAAATCCCGAGATCCGGAAACGTACAGTATTCATGTATAAAAACAGCAACAGCGGTAACAACAACACCAACAACAAAAACAACAACAGTATTAGAATTTATTGTATGATTGAGTCACATACAGAGATTTGTAAATGATAATATGTAAACAAACTACCCGGGTTATGTACGAAAGAGTAATTACATCTGAGGCAAAAGAACGTTATCTAATACAAGTGTATGAGTAATTATTTGTGTGCTAACTAAATATTAGTTGATAGTATCGTTGTGAGAGAGAGAGAGAGAGAGAGAGAGAGAGAGGGAGAGATCCGGGCCAAGATAAAACATTACATTAATTTGAAAAAAACATGTCTATAAATTGCATTTGAATCAAGTTCCGTTATTGGCCTAACTACAGTTTATATGGTAACGGAAATTGTGTGTGTATGTGTGTTTGTATATATATATATATATATATATATATATATATATATATATATATATATATATATATATATATATATATTGATTATTATAGTATATATATATATTGTGTGTGTGTGTGTGTGTGTGTGTGTGTGTGTGTGTGTGTGTGTGTGTGTGTGTGTAACATTCTATTCATTATATAATTAGTGATATATAAACATAATGTCTTAATCGCCACATTCTTTACTGAATGAACTCCACGACCAAGTTCCATTTTGTAAAGGATGTATGTCGAATTTCAAGGGTGAGGGGGTGTAACAAAGTGACCACGGAGGCGCCCCGTCTCATCATTGGAAATGTTTGATGATATAACATTATTTGATGTTCATCACTTAAGGAGTGTACGTGTTCATCTAGATATCGTTTAGCTATCGCGTAGTATAACAAATTTGTGCTCAACTCCAAACACAAATCAGATAATATGAGAATGTTTTATAATACGAGGGATCATCATCGTAATCACAGCCGCGTTACTCATCTAGACATAAACAAATACTATCTGTCGGGAGTGTTTATTATCAGAGTATAATACAAAATGTATTACGTTTATACACTATCACATATTACACACACACGCACGCACACACACACACACACACCACACACACACACACACATATATATATATATATATATATAATATGGTGGCATTTTATTATTAGATGGAAATTGCCATAGAAATATCACAAATATTCACAAAAACAATATTCCCATTATGTAATCAAATACTGTTATGACGCCATAGATTCATAAGTCAGATGAATGAGATGTTTCAGTCATCAGATAATTGGTATCAGCCGATGTTAATAAAGCTAATTATCATGCTGAATGCTTAATCCATATTTATGGTTCGGTTCAATTAGTGATGAATCCCTCAATTGGGAGATTTAGATTAATATTAGCAACGATGGAACGAGCTTGATGGATTTGAAGCACACACAAAATATATTATTCCCATAGTTTTAGCATTGACCAGTGAGGATAAACTAGTTTTGAGATGTTGTCATCCAAATAGCTTAACCCTTGATCCTCTAACTAGATTAGTAAGGAGTGATGTCATCATAGTGTATCAATATGAGTTAAATCGTAGTTAATAGAAGATATTAAAATCAACTATTTCCTAACCAAATTATTTCACATCATGCTGCTGACTTCTTATCCATTATAAGGATTAAAGTGAGTGAGTGCGTGCGTGCACCAATGCGTGTGTGCGTGAGTGAGTGAGTGGGTGAGTTTTAGTCACCTCTTTCAACGTGCAGCAGGGAATTAAGAAAGATATATCTACACCCAGAACCCGTAGACGGAACAGCATTTCCTGATAATCTTATTTCAAATGTACACAAATTCCAGAAGAATCTGTCTGTTTTCGAGAGAGAAAAGACTCTTGCTCTCTCCAAACATACAAATTACCTGTCATTGTCGTCGCATAGGAAAGTCTATGTCTGACAGTAAGTTATATTTATTATTCAGTAAATGGATATACAACATCATTGACATGAATACAGATTGACTTTCTATGCATATTTATGCCATCTGAAAAAAGAAACTTAACTGAGGAATTTTATTATTTATTTATCTGTGGATCCTACCAGGATCTCTGGTCTGTTGTGTGAACGCACAGACTATCCTCAAGTTACTGCAATATGGATCGGACTTGTTTTGTAACATCTATCTTGGATATCTTCTTTATATGTAATTGGTGGCTTAATTTGTATGATATGATGTGTATACGTACAACATCTGAGTCCTTAAAACATCTGAGTATCTTTCATACATTTTCAGTGCAAGACGTGTTTATTGATAGTGTTTCATACCTTTGGTTTTCTGCTTAGCACCCAAACAGAAATACTGGGCTAAATTTTTATATCTGTTAAACATATCATTATGCTTGCATGAATGTTATCATTAAATATTAATCAAACTTTAATAGAATTATATTATATTCATGATAATTACATGATAAATTGTCATTTGAAAATACTAATATTTTATGTTATATGAGTAGCATATTTAAGTTAAGTTTTAATCATGCTATTAAAAGATACGGTTAATTGTTTCAACATGAGTTACTATACGAAAGACTTGAGAATATATATATATATATATATATATATATATATATATATATATATATATATATATATATATTAGCTAAAGGATATTACGATATTTTCTATGTGTTGTGTGAATTTGTTTAATTATCTTTGTATGACAGATTTATAAAGAACAGAAAAGGTCCCACTTAAGATTAACTAGAAAATGGTAAACAAATGTGTAATACTTGTATGTATAATTATTGTTGTTGTATGTGGTTTATTATAATGATATAGTACAGTTCACAAGTTCAGCTTTTTGTTTTATTATTTGATATACAATGTTACGATAAGCCTCTTATCTGTCCTCGTATCTGTTCTTTATCAAATTAGCTACAGATTCATGCGTATGTCCGTGAACATATAAATATATTGATAATTCTACAGATTATAAACTAGCAGACTTACGCATCTTATATCAAATGTCTAATTATGTCTATATATATATATATATATATATATATATATATATATATATATATATATATATATATATATATATAGAAGAAGAAGAAATAGAGAGAAGCTTATATGAACACAACAATCATATTATTGTTTAATATCATAACAAAAGGAATACATGTGAATACCGTTTACACGTATGAAGTAACACTGAAGTGATTCTGTCAGATGTCTACTAACGCATTTCCATTTTTTAAAGAATGGTCGTCAGGATTGATTTTTACACTGCAACGTGTACTATTGCAACTAGTTATTTGTGCATCAATGAGCGTATTACGGCGCCACTCAAGTGTGACATGCTGAGTCAGTCACTGTTCAAACTGATTGACCATTATTTAGTAGCAATCCCTAAAACTGGATGCACTAAAATGCCACCTTGATAAGGGCACATTTTTCTAACATAGCAATGCCACAAATTTTCCACAAATCCTCATGAAGCGCATTATTGGTATATTCAATTCGGGAATATCCACTTGAGAAGTTAGACAATTTAATATTTATTTCTCGGCAATAAGCCGAGCGATATATCTTCTCCACACTGCCGTAGTCCATGTATCACAACTAGAGACCAATATAGTTATATCCACTCAACCCAACTTCACAAATTGTTGGGAATTACTTAAAGACAGCGCCACCCAGCTGCATCTCATTGTTAGCAACTTGAATGATCGGCGATGTGTCGAAGAAATACTCAACTCCATTGTTGTTCTGTGCATCCGTCGCCATCAGCTGACGTCACAACAGGATAATTCTCTTCCCCGTGTTGCCAGAATATGTCCGGAATATCTGGCTTCTGAAAATGTCCCTTCCCAGTACCTGCTTATTCATCAGACAGAACTCCTTTTGAGCTATTCTGTGTTGTTCTGGATCAACGCATACGTTGCCGTAACCATCTCCTGTCAATTTCCGGAAACTGTGAACATCCATTGAAGGGGACTGGAACAACTTCATACCAATAACTATTGACTATTCCTTGCGCAGATATGTTGCGCTTATTAACTGGTTAATATCGTATAATATCCCCCCCCCCCTCCATCATGGTGTACATTTACAAATTCAAATACTGTTTTTATCAGATATTATTGCAAATTCAGAGTAGATTCACTGGGAATTGTAAATCCAGTAATTTATTATTTTTCAAGAACTGTTATCCAATAAAAATTGTTACTTGCTCAGAGTATATATTTAGCTCTAAATGTTGGAATAAAGTGTTCCTAAAGTGTTCCTGAAACCCCCATAAAGCACCTCTGTTAACAAACATTAGAGAGAGTGTACCTGTCTAAGGCCTCATTAGATCTTCCATTCTAACATCTCACAAACTAGGTCACGTTAACACAATTATATGATATATAATCTGTGTTCGACTCTACAAACGTTTTTGTCACTCGTTACTATAATTTAGAACACAGTTTTAAAGAAAAACACAACAATTAGACTATAAATATAACTTTTTGCTAATTGTATAACAACCTCAAATTAGCAGGACATTATCAGCTTCGAAAAATAGATCTCCGGCCATAATGACACCATTTCATGATCATGAAAATGGTAGTTGATGGAAACAGCGTTAGTGAACAATCGGCTTTGGTGCTGTATAAACATGCATTATTTTTATTATTACTACTACTATTATTACAATCGTATTAAAATAATTCCGACTTCATCACACAATAACGTAAACCCGAGACATTTCCTATAATACGCCGGAAGTACTTTGACAAAAAATAATGGAATGTCTCCGTTTATAGTTCTGAGTAATGCTTGCTCGGTAAATAAAATATTGAACAGAACCTGTTACCAAATCGACAACATTTTCTCAACATTTACAGTACCGAGATTTAGTATACATTCTTTAGGTGTGAGTGAGTGAGTGAGTGATTAAATACACATCAGCTTTACAAGGTCATGAAACAATGCCACCAGATAAACGTGACCATGCCCATATGCCTATTCCATGTTAAGGTGAACCAGAATTACGTAAAATAAACACATCGCTACTTTAGCGTCTGTGTAATTACAAATGGAGTCGTAATTTGGGTAATTTCAAGGTTGGTCATAGGGGCATCCTCTCAGTGTATATAACATGGACTACATTATGTTAACCCATGGTCGGGTCTCTAGGCTTTTGGTTATTTCGAGGCCATCCCTCCAGTACTTCAACCTTTCATCCCACTACAGCTGACAGCTAGACATTGGTACGGTTAGCACTAAATAAGCACTAAAAATATTGTATACAAATATCTATATAGTGTACCTATGAGAGTGTATATATATATATATATATATATATATATATACACACACACACACACGGTTAAAATTTCGTTATAATGGTATTTCGATTTCAAATCTAAATTTCAGGTTCCATTATCAGCAACCGATTTACGGGTAATAATTGATGAAGACTGGAACAATGGCTTAGTAGACAAGGAGGTAATATATTGCTGTATCTGTTTGAAAGAAACACAACAATTAGTTGATTTAAATCATGGCAAACACACACACACACACACACACACACACATATATATATATATATATATATATATATCGCTACGGGGCAGTGCCTTTAACCAATGTAGGCCGACAGTTTGGTATTTATACGTTTCCATATTGCGGCTGACACATAACTAGAGAACACAATTGGCAGTTGACCTAGATTTGTGTAAACAACAATGATATATTTAGCAAATTATGGCCTTGTTACAACCAACATAAATTGATCAAAGAAAACTAGATGGTTGGGTAAACAACGTTTATAATATTCGGATCAAATTCCTGTCTTAATCCCGGAGTGCTTCTCTACTAACTGTATTTTCTCTCTATGTTCTTGACTTGAATGTTCATGGACCCCTGAGGTAGAACCTAACGACCAGTACAAGAGATAATATTTTAATAAGAAACTCTACAAGCTTCAGTTGAGTGTGTGTGTGCGCGCGTGCGTGTGTGCGTGCGCGTGTGTGTGTGTGTGTGTGTTGGGCGTGTGTGTGTGATATACACAACATCACCCAAATGTGTAAATCAAGTTTTTGATCATAGTTACCTTATAGTGTAGGTAAACTGGAATGTGTCTACGCCAATTTGTTTTTGCCGTAAGGATTTCTAAGAAATAAAACTGGACATTTATTTGTTTTCAAGATAAGTATGAATAAGCCAGTTTTTTGTTGATGTTAATCATTAAAACAAAATTAAGTTTGAAATTTAAGAAGACCATTTTACACGATCAGCCACTCAGGTTGTGATGACCCCGTATATTAACATATGATGACTTAAGTAAAATGATACGATCCTGACAAAAATATTGTTTACAATCATGTATATAGATCTTAGCTCTAATATCTTTGAACGTAATTATTAATAAAGTGAGTGAGAGACAATTCTTATACGTCTTCATCAAAATATAAATGTTTCCAATGTTACCTTTAAAATTCCAATGTTTTAGATTATATATTATTTTTTAAACTTTTACTTAAAGCAACAGTTCACCTTTATTTCCTATTTTCAATATTAATAGAAATATGTCTACTCAAATCATAAGTGAATATATAATAAGAACACGATAAAGTATTTATTTAAAAAACCAGTTGAAATGGTTGGTTAATTGGGACACAGACCTGATGCTCTTGAAGTCTGACGTCACTTAGCACAAGCTTTCTATGTGACTCGATTTTAACAAGATTAACAAATGTCAACCAAACCTAAATTTCCGAACTAAAGCGTATTTACGAAGGTTACATTATAGTTATTCCAAACAGCTTCGTATGTTACTGAAATAACTAACGGAAACTATCAAATGAAATTCCTTCAGAAGAATGTGTTGTTCTATTGTAATAGAAACATCTACCGAGCTGTCGGATTTGTGTAAATGACCAACGATGATGTTGGTTAGTAGTAGTTAGTATGTTAGGTACAAGGAGAGATAAACTCACAAGGATGGCTAACGCAGAGCATCTATGACCTGACTTGATCTGGATCAAGATGGCTACATGATCCTTGTTCCAGTTGACGACAGATCTCGCGTCTTTTCTCAATCCCGTCGTACAATCTGGCATCCGAGGAAGCCGAAATGATGATACTCTAGTCATTTGAATTAGTTCTTTATATCTATAATATCAGGTTTAGTTCGTAATTATTATTGGCAGATTGTGAGCTATTGTTATAAGCATCACATACTTAAGTTGTATATTCCCTTGGGAGATGAGATGTGTGCTGTGTAAACACGGGTCTGAATCAGGGATAATAATACTGTACAGTCATTCAGAACAGGGTTACCTGGTTCTGGCGCTATATAAACATGTATTATATATTATTATTAAATTATATCTCAGGATTAACTATTATTTTATTAAGATATCTTTTAGGAAATAAAGAAGATTATTGAAGGAACTAAGACTGTCCTTTTCTATACAGAAATAAGAAACTGAAATCAGTGTTTTATGTACGACAAAACAAGATGGCTAAAGTCAAATCGTTTCTAAACAACTATTATGTTAACCCTAAAGTTTACAACTGCGCCCTATGACTGACAAAAATATATCACGTCCATCACAAGTATTCAACAATTTAATAAACATATTGTTGATCCAAGATTGAGAATAAAAATTACCTATTTAATAACGAATTATATCCTAAATATATAACTGGGTTACAAATATGAGAGATATGTGATACGAAGAGTCAGTTTTTCATCTGT
Organism: Paralvinella palmiformis; assembly: GCA_025642065.1. Classification (NCBI taxonomy): domain Eukaryota; kingdom Metazoa; phylum Annelida; class Polychaeta; order Terebellida; family Alvinellidae; genus Paralvinella; species Paralvinella palmiformis. The sequence goes on from JAODUP010000185.1 coordinate 624,553, forward strand.
GTTATCTCACACTTATTACACAAAACTGCAACTCAATCCAGGCACCATGTTAAGGGATAGTTTCAAATACTCAGAATTGTATTCCCCAGTTCGAAGTTCGTCGGTAACTAATGTTTGATTGGGGTCTTTTTTAAATGATTGAAATTCGGTGTTTTGTTGTTGTTGTTAGTTTAACATAACTTTCAGTGGAATAATAATATCATTATGTAAGATTTTTTATTTTTTTATTTACTACTTTATTAAAGATATCTACATAAGTCTTGAACGTTTCACGTCATATACACGCAGTCAGATACATCCAGCTGGAACATTCGAGTGATTAACAAACCCGTATTATAGTTAGAAGCTTCGATTTAAGTTATATTGACTTCGTACACTTTGACATGTTCCCTAACCAACATCGTACTATAACCATTCTGAGATGGAGACCTACCCACTTCTGGTAGAGGCTTAACGTAACGCAGTAACAACTCAGTCATCAGGATACAGGATTCTATATGACGGGCTGAACTTAATAAACAACAACAACAACTACAACAACAACAATGTCAGGTAGGGATATCAAAATGTATTATATCACGTTACTGTTCAATTGTGTATTATTGTTTATTTATTTTTCGCTAACATTATCTTATGTTGTTGTCGTTGTCGTTTCTGTGTCTCGTCTCCAGCCTTTGACGCCATCAAAGCTCTCACATCCGAGATACACAAGATGTTCAACGATGGTAATCTAGATGGGATTCCAGCTACCTATACGGAGAACGCAGTCATTTATATGAACGAGGAAAATCCGATTATTGGGAGACGAGGCGAGTAAATTGCTTCGCTAAAAGGTCTACTGATCCTACCTGTAATTAATGACAATACCAAGATTAGCGCTACCTCGGAACTGTTCGTGCACAAACTGTTTATGAAACGGCCATAAACCAGTTGCGTACAAGAATATTCTAGGAAAGGTGGTACTATGTAAAGGCTTTTCTATCATTTTAAATCAAATTGAAGTTGGCCTTCTTTAAGAAGGTCAAAATTATCGAAACACGGGATTAAGATATTGTTTGCTTAAACTATTATTATGCCTTGATATTTAGTCAATTGTTTTATTAAGTAACCATGGGAACAGTTAATGATGATAATTTTAATTAATTATGGACTACCTGTTTACATAATCTTGTTGAAGTTTGGGGTAGAAACCCCTGGCTGTCGCCTATTGGGCACAGCCACCTGGTGTTGGCTACTGTTGTTGTGACGAATGGCGTACTATGCAATGTTTAGTATGGTGGAACCTCAGTTTAGTATAGAAGTCAATTTCGGAGGAGAAAAAACCTTACCAGTTGCCTGGTTGGACTAAAACCTCCTCCTACTATAATGTCGCGGCCGGGAACCTCCGGCCTCCCGAACAGCACGGATTATGGGTACGGGGGCCCAAGCTCTTATCCACTAGTCCATAGGGGTGATCTGATCTGTCCTTGGTATGTGTAGGGATCTTTCTGGAGAAGTGGAGTTATGATGTCTGGTAGAAATGTTGATTTCCTTATGAGCAACGCCGCTAGGTGGCGGTCTGGAAGTTTGTGGTCTTCCGGGCGGAGATGACCTTTAAGTGATCTTCGGTGCTTCGGGTAGGCTGGGCAGTTCAGCAGATAATGTACCGGATCGTACACTTGTTGACAGTGCCGGCATAGTGTTTGGGGTGACGGGCCGGTGAAGTTTCTTGTGTAAACCCAGAAACGCAGTCTTCTGAGCTGGGTATCGGCCAATCTGTTGTTAAGGATATTATGTCCAACTACAGTGGTCTTCTGATACCAATCCTTTGATGCTGATGTGTAGTCTGTGTCCTGTTTACATAATGTTCAGCCTATAGTATATACGGTATTGGAACGGGATTGAGTTGAGTTATTTTAGACCGAATAAATGTAAATGTTGTTGTTTGAGGCCACTGTTGTGCACAAGGTAGGCCAAATGGGCCGAACGACCTGCATTGGGAATGAAGAGACGTGAAAGATGAAACACCCTTCTAACATAGCCCGGCCGGGGTTTAAACGCAGATGCCATAGATATGTGGCCAATCGCGCTACCGGTTAGACAGGTTAAAACAGGTTCTTGTCGGTAGGCTTTAACTGTCAAACTTAGGTAAATAAATATTTCTTTTTCATTCAGCAACTTGTCAGTATCGATTAGGATTAATTCTTCAATTCCACGAATGAATATAACAGTAGACAGCAGAGTTCAGCTCAAATATAACACGTAATTAACCTCAAATATAGACTAATCAGCATACTCTGAACAAACTGAGCCGTGACGAATAAATAATGTTTTTTTATATAAGTGAAATCTGACTCCTATAGCCCAGTAGATGGGTGGATGGAACGTAACAACATACTGGTACATACTAGGCCACTCAGTGTCCTGGAATCAGTTCAACAGAGGCACAGTGAATGAGCCAGATTTTAAAAACAACCCATTAAAATAAACCTTTGTTACTGAGATGTCCCAGGATATGTTAGCTATAAAGAAGTAGTGTTTTAACGTGTGTACAGCTTCATATGGATTATAGACTAGTTGGTTGGCCGGATATAATCATGTGGTAGCCTGGACTTGCATGTACTGGCTCTCTCTCTCTCTCTCTCTCTCTCTCTCTGTATGTGTGTGTAAAAAATGTATTATTGGCTATCAGAGAATCAGATGATTGTGCGAGAAAGAATGAAGCCGGGTAAAGCTTAGCTTGTGAGAAAAGGGTACAAGGCAACTCATGAACCGGGTGACCTTTGCGGGACTAGTTCAGTTTATCGTACCATACATCTGGACACATCATATAGACCATTTACCTTGGCCATAAAAGAAAAGGCATTGTTATAACTCTCGTGTGACTAAATGTTATGACAATGAAGTGCTGTACTTCTTGAATATATATTTTTTAAGTACTCGCTGTTGTACTGAATGATTCATACAAGTAATTTCCAAGATGACATATTGTAATGAGAACAGCTAAGCTAATGTGTTTCGGAAACTGTTCAGTTTTCTGAGGTACACCAAAAACACTCGAATGAAATCTTGGACAAATAAAGGCATACTTTGTAATTGAGATGATTGGTCCACATTCTCGAGCCATTACCAATATCACCTTCACAGCATAATATAGACAATGAATATTCAACAAAAGCTAACCATTTGTTTAATTAGGAATTGTATCATAATAGACATGGTTCTTATCAATTTCTTTGTGATCTATCATACATATTTTCCATCAGTAGAAAGAAGTCTGGTATCACGGAATTTGTCAAATTATTTATCTGTATACTATTTATTTATATCCATTGAAGGTAATTTAGATTTCCTATAATATGGTGACACGAATTTAAAGTTTGAAAAATCTAACACAGTATTTTCTTTGACACGATAAAAACACCAAATATAACCTGAAACTTCAGCATTTCAGCCAAAAGAGATCAATAAATTATTGCATTCTGATTTATTTAAAAAAACATCAGCCATTCCTTTTCTACACAACTCTGTTCGGTCCCCAATCCGTCGGATATAGCCTGAAACGGTTTTGGACTGAGAGTAAAAGATAAATTTTGGTACAATTGATGTTCCAGGCAGAAAAACCCGGTACTGAAGTACTTTGTTATTCAAAACATTACTAAAGTCCACGGACGTATTTCTTGCAATGATAGATTATTACAATGGTACTTTGTTCCTCATTTAACCAACCCTACTCGGTTATATTTAATATAGTTCTTGCCCATAACATATGGATTTGGGCCCATTAACGCTAACAGTTTAACCATTTTTCTTTCCCCGCGTCATTTTTATATTTTGTCGTTACGTCATATTTCAGCAATCGGAGAGTTGCTTACAAAGATAGCGACAAAATTCAAAACGATTGAAGTAGAGAAATGGGAATTCTTTGAACAGTTCAACGACAACACTGCGTATGCCCTTGGAATCACTAAGCATGCGATGCAGCCAGATGGAAAACAATTTCGCAGAAACAAGTAAATAGTCTCTGGAATGTCTCCTCCATTTATCTCTCTCTCTCTCTCTCACACACAAACACGCACACACACACAATACACACACACACTCTCTCTCTCTCTACAGCCAAATATATTTGCGTCTTTCTTTCTTTCGTATACCAAATAAACATTTTTCCTCTTCCAAATTGTTATCTATTTTATTTATATATAAAATATACATTACAGCTTTCATTTAAATTCGGCATGTTCTGATTGATTCCAGGGGTTCCATTCTATGTCGTAAAATAGACGGGAAATGGTATGTGGATAATTACGTCTTCAACACCATTCCACAATAGGATCTTCACGAAGTTATCATTCACGGGATCTGTTCTATGTTCCGACAGCCTATTCTTCCAACAGCCCAGTATTCATGTACCCTACTGTTCTGACACCCTAGTTTTCCGCTAACCCAATGTTCCGATCCTCCAGTCCTCTTACAAATATTTTCCTTAACTTTGATTCGTTCAAAACGCATGGCATTTGGTTGCAACAAAATGGACGTAGTCGATAATGTGGAGGAGTGTTTCATCAACATTTCGGTGTCAAATCATCCATTACTGACAATGACACAGAAATTGTCACCAGATGTCTTCATCAAACAAGTTTCGAATGATTCGATTTAGAATGGTCTAAAATGTGTTGGTAGAAAATGGCATTTTTACACTCTAAAACTGGCATTTTCAAAAACCAATACACTAAATATTTACCCGCACTATTCTATGCCGCATGACGCCCATCTCTCACAGAGTCGAAGGCACACATTGGAACAATAAAGGTTTCGATGTAAGAGAGATATAGAATAAACATTCGAATTATTGGCCTTTCTGAACATTCAGCTAATGGAACAGTGCATGTATCTTATTATACACATAAATATAACTAATGTAAACTCTTGTTTTAGTCGTAAGCTATTAGTAATATATGTTATTTATATTGTCATTATTTTTAATATTAGCTAGAGCCTATTTAATTATTAATACTACAGAAGATTGTTGACTCACAGAGGTGTTGTTATATATAATTATGTATTTACTCAAGAAACATATAACGCAATTCTGTTATTATACCAACGAGCTTAATAGTACGTGACTAGAATAAGTGATTAGAATAAATATTGTTTTAACTCTTCTATTTTGTTAAGGCCTAATATTTACAACGGACTTCCAATTAGCCTGTCCAATGGTCTAGATCGGGATAGAAAATGTTAGTCTTGAATACCATTCAGCTGGAAACTTGCCAAGTAACTAAAAATCTGAAAGTGATTGATTGCCTATTTAGTGGTACCAGTATAATAAAGAAGACTAGAACATGGCAATGGTGAATATACGTTATTCGTCGGCATAAGTTATAATTAATTACCTTGCGTATATTATACTGTGTAGTGATATTATAATTATATGTAAGTCTTAACGCTGTTCGTAAAGTCGAACAGGCGTAAGTCGTATAGGTAATAAGTCGACGACAGGTATCTAGGTAATTATTGAATTTCCTATTTTTATTACGAACTTCCTAACTGCTGTGTATACGATTTGCCTTAAATCCGGAGACGCTGTTGTGAGGTGTTGAGGTTAGCCCCTACAATGAAAAACAGTTCAGTCAGCAAATGATGATGATGATGATGATTGATGTTTTACGGCCACTTTTGTACACATGGTAGGCTAAATGGGCCGAGCAACCTCCAACAGTAATAAAGCGAAATCAAAGATGAAACAGCCTTCAGATATGACCACGCCAAGATTCGAACTTTGGTGGTAGCGATCCGTGATATAACGCGCTACCGGTTAGATCACATAAGTGCCCAGTTGAGTTGGCCGAAGAGCTGAAGTGAAAATTGTGAAAAGAAATAGTTTAATACACCACATCTCCGTCGCCTAACTAGTAACGGGTCTGGATACAAAGCTCTAACACCCGGGTTCACGCCTCGGCCTTTTTAACCATGAAGGATGTTTCATCGCCTAGTTACTTGTGTCGTTCGCTTGGTCCATTTAGCTTCCCGCGTGCCCAAACCTTTGCCGTAAAACCTCAACATCAACATCTACGTTTAATATTTACTCTAAATGACACAACCATCGGCAAGTAAAATATATTATAATGACAAATGACGATACCAGTCAATATTTATCAAAACGATTACATCTCGTATCTATTAACATGGTCATACAATTAAGTGCTATTATACTATTATCCAGTTGGAAGTAATGTCCGGTATTTGTACACTGAGTCTGTTCAATAAATGTAAACAAACTTAACTTTGTCACGAACCATTTCCTGTTTTGGAAGTAAATTATTCAGCCTTAATAGTTCGATGTTATCATGTCATCTGAAACATCAGTCACAGGATACAAATGACAAAAATTCTCACCTTGAAACTTTCATCTGAAATTTATTTTAACTTGGCGGAGATCCGAAAACGTACGGTATCCATGTATAAAAACAGCAACAGCGGCAACAACAAAAACAACAACAATATTATAATTTCTTTTATAAATGTGTCACATACAGGGAGTTGCAAATGAGAATATGTAAACAAACGATCCGGATTATGTACGATAAAGTAATTACATTTGAGGCAGAAGAACGTTATTTAATACAAGTGTAGGAGTAATTATTTGTGTGCTAACTAAATATTAGCTGATAGTATCATTGAGAAAGAGAGAGAGAGAGAGAGAGAGAGAGATCCGGGCCAAGATAAAACATTACATTAATTTGAAAAACCATGTCTACAAAACTTGCTAATTCCATTTGAATCAAGTTCCGGTATTAGCCTAACTACAGTACATATGGTAGCGGAAACAATGAGTGTGTCGTGTATATATATATATATATATATATATGTGTGTGTGTGTGTGTGTGTGTGTGTGTGTCATTCTACTCATTAAATAATTAGCTATATACAAACATAACGTCTATACCGACACATTCTTTACTGATTGAACCTCATGACCAAGTTCCATCTTGTAATTTATGCTGACTTTGATGGGGAAATGTAAACAAGAGCAGTGCCGGATATACAGGGGTGGTGTCAGGGGGTCAGTATTCCCCAAACCTCTAAGAAATGTCAGAAACCCACCCCATTCTCTAGTAGGAATCGTCCATTTTTAAATTCAGTGTATCATTTGGCCATATAATAACCAGTAATAGTTCTGCGAATTTGTCACTCTTAAATAACCACATATTGAGTATTGTGCCATGTGTGCCTGATAGCATTATTATTTAATAGACATTTTAGTTAGTATAAAATGAAGTGTATTTGTGATTTGTCTGTTAAATAATAACTTAGTAAGTACAATATTTTGACAATTCACCCAAGAGGTAAAAATTCCTAGAGCCTGCTCTCAAACAATATTGGCCCAATACTCGCCACGAGAAACCTAAAGGTTTGTGCAAGACACGCTGGGTTGAAAGACATTCTTGTTTGAAAACATTTCGTACGCTATATGAACACGTGGTCACCTGCCTTCATGATATGGTTAATCCACATGTTTGTCCAGAGATTACTGAAAGTTGTTAGAATTGGGACAGTGACAATAAGACTACGGCTAATGACATGAAAATGAGTCTGCAGAGTTTTTTGGCGTTATTGTCGGCTTCACAGTATTAAAGAATAACTTGGATTATTTGAAAGGTTTGTCAGCTAAACTACAAAGAAGAGATATTAATGTCTTTGAGCCATTCACAAATGATTGACAATATTAAATCAGAGATTCAATGTATGCGTGATAACATTGGTGTAGAATTCCAGAGATGGTACGACGAAGCAAAGCAGCTGGATTCATATATAGGTACTAAAGAGGAAATGCGAAGAGTTCCAAGGGTTCAGTGTAATCGGTCGAATGTACCTGCTGACACACCTCTTCTTCATTATAAGATATCATTTGGCTTTCCTTTTATTGATATCTCACTGCAACAGTTACAGAACCATTTCTCTGCAAACAACTGGTGGACAGAGTCTTTTGCTGAGTTTAATACCATATTTAATTGTCAAACTAGGAATACTTCCCCAAGAGCAATTTGAATCATGGTATGACGACCTGCTAACTGAGAGATCATGATGAGGTATCCAGATGGTTTATTATGTGGTCCAGGAAATATGACAAGGTCGATTTACCTGATACTTTAATGAAATAGTTAGTATCTGTAGATCAAGATTCCTTTCCGAACATTAGAATTTTACTGGTATTATGGTGTACGCTGCTTGCAATATCTGCCGAAACAGAGCGTAGTTTCTCTGTATTGAAGGTAATCAAAAGCCATTTGAGGAGTGGGATGGCTAACAAGGTTTTCTGCTTTAACTCTAATGGAGATACATTACAGTAAAAACATCGATTCCAAACAAATTGTTCATTAAAGAACAACCTAGACGTTTGTTCAAGGCCAGTCTTTTAGACTAACTGATGTATGTTTACATGAGGTAATAAATATTTTAAACATCATTGTTTCTTTATCATAAGTATGTACCTTGAAATAAATGGTCAGTCTGCTTATTAAATATTTTAGTGACAAAATGCAAAATATGTCACACTATGACTGGGACACAGTCATATTTCTAGTAACAAATCGTGTAACCCCCAATAATCCTTTTTATACATATTATACACTTGAAAATTCGAATTTTGTAGTGCTTCAGAAGACATCTAAACATGATCTGATTTCCATTTTTCTTCCACATAGAAAGGTCGAGCTCCCTCCCCAACCCACGCCTATTCGGCACTTAGTGCCTCGCATAATGGCTTTGCCTTTGTTTAGACCCCGACCCAACAAATCCTGGATCCGCCCCTGAAGAGACCAACAGATTAAGTAATTTGATCAGCAATAACCAACTGGTTGACTTATCTTTTAGATTGTGAGTTGTAGGAGTGGGTGGGATGGAGCTGGCGTGTGGTACTCGGTTTGTGAGCAAATTGGCCAGAAAATATGAACGTCGACCTAACACTAAACAGATTGTACGCAAGTTAATTAGGGACAAATTAGTTAGGGATTATCTAACTGATTATTTGTACTTCAGGGTAGTCACTCTAGTACCAAAAAATACTTGGGTGTACATTACACTTTACACCTTCAGAGGAAAGTTGGAGCATTGGATTAGTGAGATGGAGGAATCTTTGGGGTTAATACCTGGTATGTATTATCAAGTGGAAAGTTTTAATTATATAAGATTAATTTATCTTCATCACTTAAGGAACGTACCTGATTTGAACAAATTTGGCTAAGGGGTCGAGTTTAATTTTGGAAACTAAAACAATTCTTTGATGGCTCATGTCTTTTAATGATTATAATAACACTGACATTATTACTATCAGTTTTATTTTGCAAATTATACATAAATTAAACATGTTGGGGATATAAATGTCGTAATTGGTTGGTCTTTACACAGATAATAAACGAACAAAACAATACTTAAAAACACACATATCCACAAACATTTTGATGAGGTCAGTACACAACTCCATCCAACACAACTTGCCAAGTAAAAACAAACAGAATCGAATATTCATGAGGAAAATAATCCACGCATCGTAGTGTCTTTAGTGCATACTGAAATTACAGTTTTGATCAACTTAAAATATAAAATGACTATTATTAGTTTTATCAACAATTTTAATAAGGAATTGTATATTTTGGATAGGATGAAAATTCGCAAAGAATCAATTTAACTAAATGGGATGTAGGAAATGCAAGGTCGCTGAATTTATTGTTGGCCATTTAAAAATATCACGAAGAATATATAAATATATTCATAAGAGTCAAAGATACCATTGTTATCTATCAAGCTCAACCAGCTGGAGGGAGAAGGGGCTGGACTTTGTGTCGAGATATACCAATCTCATATTCGAAACATTGTCATTTAGATATCGTCTAGCTAGCGCGTAGTATAACAAATATATGCTCAACTCCACACAAAAATCAGATGATATGAGAATGTTTTATAATACGAAACTGTTTTATTATCTCTCGTTTGTGCTTAATATAACACTATTATACTAGATAACATTACGTTTATACAAAATGTTTTACGTTTATGGTAATTTTAATGCTAGTGTATACAAATGTTTTTATGTTTATACAATTTTTATACATAATTTACGATTATACAAGTTTTACTGTTATGTTATGTACTCAAAATAAATATCCTTATAGAATGTATATATATAAGTCGGTCGCTCAGTCAGTCAGTCAGTCAGTCAGTCAGTCAGTCAGTCAGTAATTTAGTCAGTCAGTCAGTGAGTTAGGCAATCAGGCTGTGAGTGAGTGAGTGAGTGAGTTGGACTAACTAGAAAATGGTAAATAAATGTGTAATACTTGTATGTATAATTATTGTTGTTGTATGTGGTTTATAATAATGATATAGTACAGTTCACAAATTCAGCTTTTTGTTTTACTATTTGATATACAATGTTAGTATACCCCTCTTACTATATTATCTCTCTATCT
>JAODUP010001855.1:0-25626 GCA_025642065.1 Paralvinella palmiformis
CCCAATACCAAACATCCCGGGTCAATAACATTGGAGGTAAAAAAAAACGTAGTTACATTTTGGTAATATTGATATTTTCGCATTACAACTACATTTTCATACTTCCATTTTATTTAGATCCATATAACTATATACTATACAAGGATAGCATACAAACGTATCATAGAATCCCGGGGTAAAGCTAGAGTAAATGAGTTGTTCTAAGACTGCATCGTTGCCTCATTAACAGTCGCCTCTTTTGCCGATGTTTGTTGCTCTCCGTACTTCTCTCTCTTGAATAAAACAGAACATCAGTCTTGACTGTATATCGGTTGCCCTGGGATGTTCCAGTGTTGCCAAACGGAAGGGGTGTGATGTTTCCAGTACGGTACAGAAGGTCTTGTTCCATGATTTGCAGAGGTTGTCGGTATAACAGTTTCAGCAGAGAGTTTGAAAGTTGACATGCAACATATATGTAAGAAGCAATGCTAGAACTTAGCACAAATTAATAGGTGGTATGTAGCAGCTGGACCGGGTGGGGAAGGGGGTTGGTTGGAATTAGTGTTATGTACCAGTGATTCAGGTGGCTTTAAATTATCTTACCAGAGCTGCTAGGTCTTCTGACGTAGCTCCACCGACTACTCCAGAAAGGGACCAGTGAGGAAGGAAGACATTTCCATCAAGCACACGGTTTTGTCATTAACCCGATACGAGGTCATGAGTCTGAGAGACTGGATTTTGCTCAAGTGCTCTGTTCAAGGTGATAAAAAGTAAGCAAGGCCCATCGCATCGATTACTTCCACGGTTTGTATTCTCGACGTAAAGGCGAACACTTTCGAAATCCGTCACAACTGTATCAGGATCAGATTGGATGCCGGATGCAGTACACTTGTTGATTAGAGTGGTTAAAGATACATTAGATCATAATTGATCCAGTTAGGATGTTACTTATTGTCGGCTTAGTACTCGTATCTGTACTTTGTTGGAAACTATTTATTTAGCGATAAAGTTGAAATTTAATCTAAGGGCTTGTAAACTATTTCAGAAGAAGATGTGGGGCTTTTGATATGGAGTTTCGATTAGACAGTTTTTCATTTACGCCGTGTGTGAGTGGGTATTTATTTGTTTGAGTGGGTGATTGAGTTAACATATAAGTGAGCGAGTTATTTTAGCTTCGGCGCTGGTCACACACGGAATATATTATAAAGGGGTCTTCTTTCTAGGGAAACATACCTCAAATACAGTCGGATTCGAACCCGGATGTTTGGAGCACAGTGCCGTATGTGTGTGCGTGCGTGCACGCACACATGCGCGTGTTTGTGTTAGGGTGCGCGCGCTGGTGTGAGATAATGTTTTTATTGTATACATTTCTGATGACATTGCGTTATTTCTTCATTTTTAATCATGGATCTATTTTGCCAAATAAATGTACAATTATCAAGGATTCATTGTAGGCCGTATAATTATTTATTATAATCCATTCCAGAGATCTTGGCGGTGTTCCATTGTTGGTACAGTTACTCAGTAATAATAACAATAATAGTAATACACTGAAACTGCACCAAGTCGTGTGTGGTGCTTTAAGAAACTTATCATACAGCCCTGTTAATGAGGAAATCAAGGTATGTCTGATATATATATATATATATATATATATATATATATATATATATATATATATATATATATATTGTGGTTTGTCCGGTTATATTTTAGAAGACACGTTTATTGTAAAGTATTGCAATATGTCAGGTTTTATGTCGGGTGATGTTCCGTGCTATGTCAGTGAAATTTGCCGAATCACTTACGAGCCGTGATGGCGTAGTTAATTAGAAGGTAGGACTCGTAAGCGAAGGGTCGCGGCTTCGAGGCTCCAGAGCTGCAGTACCGTCATGTGGCGACTGGTTCACTCATTCATAAAACTGGGAAACTTGACAGAATCTGATGGCTATGTCTCTGAGTAACGCTTTGAGCGTATACGGGCAGCATACGTTGTCTACCCGCTTGGGAATTGAAACGTGTCTGATAGATTGAAACATGTCTGAGTCAGGCAAAACCATACCGTAAATCCTCTTAGAAGAGCTATCTGTCTGTATAGGACTCTATATAAATGTCTTGTATTATTATTACATAATTATCATCGCAGTTTAACTTCTGCAAACTGTTAACTTTAAAAACCATCTTAATCCGATGCAAAGATTAACAAGTTCTGACTGTATAACAATACTTAAGTCTCTAACACGTTGTGTATCTTTGTCAGAGAGCTATAGCTCACGCTGCTGGTGTACCAACTTTAACTAGGTTACTTCACAGAACAAAAGACATCCGGCTTCAGGAGCTAATAACTGCAATTCTTTGGAATATCTCGTCAGTAAAGGTAAACAGACAGATGTATAACAAAACTATACGGGTATAACGATACCATTCTTTATACTCAACGAGCACTGATTCCCAATAACCCATACATAGGTGTTACTTAATTAAATTACGTCGCACTCTAGCAGTTCATAACAGAAAACTTCAGAGGCAGAATTAGATGAAAATATTACATCCAGTTCGCTTAATCTACATCACTTTATCGTGTATATATATATATATATATATATATATATATATATATATATATATATAAAGATAATAAGCCACAATAAAATTGCCACTCCAGTTACTATCACTTGTTGTTGTTAATGTTGCTATTATTATTATTATTATTATTATTATTTTCAGGAATTAAAGAGATCATTGTTAGACGAATGTTTATCAGTTCTAGTGAGTAAAATCCTTATACCAACCTGTGATTGGCATCTAGGTGAGCAGGTGTTTGACGTTGACCCTCTCCATGCTGTCTACTGCTCTGTGATACTTAGAAATACGACAGGTATTCTCAGGTAAATACCACCTCGTCTCGTCATATTGCGCAAAACAACAACATAGTAACCAGTCGTACGTCACGGTGCAAATAGGTAATAGGCCATGACTGTTGATGGCAGGACACCTGACTGTTCACTGTCAAATACAGCGAATAAGGATTTATTTGAAGAGTCGACATAATTTATGACTCAAATAACTAAACTTTTAATAATGGGGCAGTCCGACTATCAGAAAATATTTCTTAAATATGTAATAAGCAGTAATAAAAATTCCACAATACTAATCACGAAATATACCTGATATCATAGATATAGGGAAATGATAAAAATTACTGGAGGGCCGCCATTACGACTGCACCGGAAGCCAGATTCGAAGGAGAGAACTCAAATGCTCTGACGTCACATTCAGCGCTCTCTAGACTTGACGCGGATTATAGTTTATCTTGAACATTAATTTCTGAACCATTGCTTATCATCTTCTTTTTGTCAGGTTCCATCTGGCTCAAACTGATGTGGCTGTATGCCATGCATGACGTAATTTAACAAGATAATTGCGTTATGTTCTGGAATAATTCTTTGCTCACACTTGTTTACATGCTTTTGTCCGGGCTCTACACACTTCAGGTCAACCGGATACGTTCAAGTGACGTCAGCCTTCAGGAGATTCCGGTCTCTGTCTAGCTTAAAAATGGCGGCGCTCACAGGCCATTTAAGTCGATTAATCAGTACTTTGAACTGGATTATTTAACATATGGGTGATCATTTACACATTTTGACATTATTTGTGATATTTGTGTGTAAAGCTGTTTTAGTTCTGAAAATTTGAAACGAAGGTGGACTATCCATTTAAGGTGTTCTAAACATCTGGACATCAAAGAACGAAACGGGGTTTTTTCTGATTGTGGGTTTCATAACTCCTCATTTGGCTAATAAGCTTCTTGTCAGCTGTCACCGAAGTAAGCTTATTTCTAAATCAAGTTGTTATTGTATACAGGTCGTCGTCGACGTATGACATACGTAACTTACGACTTTAAGATGATTATAACATCACTACACAGTATAATATACTGAAGATAATTATCTATTCCTCAGAAATGTCAGCTCCGATGGGCAACACGCCCGACGGAAGATAAGACAGTGCGAAGGACTCGTCGAATCGTTGATACTAATAGTAAGATCGGCGTCGGGAAGCACGGAAGTGAACAATATATGTGTCCAGAACAGTGTCTGCATCTTACGGAACGTCACTTACGGAAGTGAAGAATTTACTGATCCGGATGACAAGAAGAAAGAAACCGGCAAGAAGCAGACCGCAGATAAGAAACGAGGTAAGTCGATGGCTGTACGGCAGTAACTTGAAATATTGCCTTAATGGTGTCGTTATTTAAAAGGAGTATTTTGTTATTATTGCTGTTGTCGTTGTTGTTGTTGCTACTGCTCTTTTCCTACTACATTTTCCTACGGTGGCTTCCTATGCCAAATGAGATACCACCACAACCACCACCACAACAACTACAACTATGAGCACCGAGATAATTACTACCATTACAACTAACACCACCACCATTACTACTATCATCACTACAACTAATAAGACCACCACAATCATCATCGTCATCAGCAGCAGCAGTAACGTTATTATTGTCACTAATAATACTAATTATCTATGTATTTGTCTTTATTTGTTCATAACCAATTAATGATACTGAAAAGTTCATACTATCCTTCAATATAATATATATATATATATATAATATATATATATATATATATATATATATATATATATATATATATATATATATATATATATATATATGAATAGATAAATGATAGAAAGATAGAAAGATAGATAGATAGATAGATAGAAAGATAGATCGAGAGATATATAGATAAATAGATAGAAAGATAAATAGATAGATAGATAGATAGATAGATAGATAGATAGATAGATAGATAGATAGATAGATAGATAGATATAGATAGATATATCGTAGATCCCTGCTATAACATATTGCAATAATCGCCGGCAACTTTAGAAATATCCCAACATTGACAACTTGTGAAAGTGGCTTCACGATAATCAGCTTTTTCTTCCACAGGAACTCCGACCTGTTTTAGGACAAAAAAGAAATCATCAAAATCAAACGATGGAGTGGAGACATCGCGGCGTCAGGTCACCAGCGTGGGTGATAAATGTATGTCATCGTTGTGGTCATCACAATTAGCATCACTTTATCTATCCGTTCTATATGACTGTGCTAACGCCATCACCCTAGAGGCAGCAGCTGGAGCGATACAGAATCTCTGTTGTTGTGATTGGCAGGTAAAATATGAGATTAATACCGAATTGTTTGTGATCGGTCAACTGCTTGGACTATAACTATAGAGCTGCATATAGTAATCTGTATCTCTATCTCTATGTGCGCGTGTGTGTGTGTATTTGTGTGTGTCTGTGTGTGCGCGCGCGTGTATTTCTGTGCTGATATGGTGTTAGAGTTGGGAGGGTGAGTCAATGAGTGAAATAGGTTGTTAAGTAGCCAGCAAGCGAGGGGGTTAATCAATTATGCATTTAGTAAGTGAGTTATTTAGAGGCTAGTAAGTGAGTCAATGATTACTTTTTATACAGATTGTTTTATGTTGCCATATTGGTTATTTTTTCTAGCTATCGGAGGATATTCGTCAAACAATCCGGAAAGAGAAAGGTTTACCCGTCCTTGTCGAGTTACTCACGATCCAGTCAGATCCCGTCGTCTGTACCTCAGCGGCAGCTCTCCGTAATTTGGCTCTTAATGAACAGAATAAATATCTGATAGGTAATGACGTTAATGTAAATGTTGCTGTTTTACGGCTAATTTTGTGCAAAGGTAACGAGGCGAAGTGAAAGATGAAACACCCTTCTGACATAGCCCGGCCGGGGTTTGAACCCGGGTGTTATAGATATGTGGCCAACCACGCTACCAGTTAGGCCGCGGATAGGTAATGACGTGGCCAAATTACGAGGGTAATATATATATATATATATATATATATATATATATATTGACACTAAATGGTTCTACGGGAGCTGAATAGATGTGTATATAGATATTTCGATATATAGATATTTCTTATTGGTTATATAGAATTATTGTGCTAAATCCACTTTTTACTGCATCAAATTCGCCACCAAATCCTCAAAATAGATGGATGTATTTAGTTGCTCTTAAAGGATGCCATATTTGTCTGGTTTGATCTTCTTTTTTACGTTGGTATGTAAATTGGATCTACATGGGGATGTCTAACATATGACGTCATTCTCGGAAAGTCATCACGTATGCAGCAACCCCATTTAATATGCTTCTAGAAAACAGACCAATACACTAACGCAAACACCGACAGACATCTAGATAAAAGATAGACCGACAGACAAACAAATAAAACGAACATATGTAATTGCGTATATATTCGAGTGTACGTATTTAAGTACTCGAGTACATACATATGTGTATGTAAGAGCGTTTGTCTTAGCAGTTAATGCAGAAGCCTTAGCATAGGGATTAACGAATCGTAAATAGTCTTTAGACGGTTTTGCTTGCTGGGATGTATGTGTAACATACGTGGCTCCTTCTTAATTGTAGGATCCGTGCTGATTCATTAAATTTAGCCAATTATGTCAATATATATATATATATATATATATATATATATATATATTGACACACACACACACATATATATATATATATATATATATATATATATATATATAAGGTCCTTCAATATAATTATCTTTCATTGATAATTCAGAAACATGTATAGGTTTTAAGTGGCCTGTAGGTGGGCGAAATATTGTACCAGTTTTTAACTGAGCGCTCATCGTGCTGCCATCTGTCGAATACGATCATAACCATATTATTTTCCGTCTGCCGAATGTCTGTTACGGCGGGACTGTCATGCAGTCAACGAGTAGGGTGATTTTTATTTTCGTATCTTCATCAATAACGTCAAACTTAAATATATATTTTCTGTAGATAATATGTACAATGCCGAGTTTCAAATTTTTCACATTGTAAAATTTCATATTTAGATTCATTGGCGATTACTATTACATGAGCACGAATTTAGAACTCATGTGATCGAATCTCTCGTGATATAGACTCTCAGAGTGGTGTTTTTGTTGTTGGAGGTTTCATATTTTATTAAAAAATACAGCTTTCGCCAAATCGTCGTAATATTTCCCGCCGACTAGGCCTATAGCCACCCAGATTTGAACATTCACTTATTTACTCACCTATTTGACGTATTCAAGCCCGGTAGTCATTTCTACTTTATAGGTTTAGGTCATAACTGTACCACGAAAGACTTAACTATATAAACAGCAATGTATATGTCAGCTTCAAAATGTTTCAGACTAGTAAATTACAGGCGCAGTTCTGTTTTTTTTAAATAGAAATTTAAAACGATCCACGTTTTCACGCATCAAACCTTAGTCAACGACCAAAAATAAGAGCGACTGCCTGGGGATTCTCTCCGAGGGTTTTTCGATCGGTCAACATTTTATATTTGGTTCAGATCAAAACGCTGCACCCACTTGCATATTCATGAACCTGCAAAACCTCAGCTAACCTTTGCCGAAAATGTTATTTACGTGAGAGCCAACTCAGATCGACTTCGTCTTGATGCTTTCAAGGGACTCTTACGTATATTCTTCTTTCAACCGGCGATTTATTGTAAAACGTTTGAGCCTTTTTTTCGCCAAAGGATAAAATATAGCAGGAAATGACATGGCATCCTCTTACCGCAATTTCCGAATATGAAGGCATGTGTTAGGGTACTGTCTTTGTTACCCTCATTTGCATACAAATATAAATAAAACGTCAGCCTGTAAGATATAAATATTGATTGATAAGAAGAAAAGATATTTCGAATAGATTGGGTAGCTATTTGATGCGTGCGTGGATTGCTCTAAATACAGTATAATTGTACTTATTAGATGGGACCAATAAAACAACTAACACGCAAGTTGTATACAATCCATTAGGTCGTTTAACGTCCACACTTTCTTGTTCAGCTTATTTATTAGTAATTGAGATTTGTGCTTGTAAGGGAAAAGTACGGGAACATCGGCACCTATAATCATAGATCGTTATTCCTACTGCAGCATCTGGGATTGAATCTAGAATATGCGGTAAACATTGTTCCCCCCCCCCGCACAACATATATAAGTTGACAGGTATTTTGATATGTTTACGTTCTTTTATAGCAAAACACGCCATGCCACAACTAATTCAGAGTTTACCGAAGAAGTCGGACTCGGCACACTTTATAATCAGCGACAACACCTTGTCTGCCATCCTCACACTTATATACAACATTATAGACAGAAACATGGAAGCCATGAGGTGATGCAAACAATTTCAGTTTGTAGCAGAACGCTTTCTACTAATTCAAACATCATTATGCATATTTTATTAAAAGAATTGTGGGTGTTGTTATCGCGTAGCCTATCAATATAGAATTGTTAAGTTAATATGATTGTAACAAGCAAGAGATCACCCCCAGCTGAAGACTCGTAGGCCGAAGTAAACATTTACAGTAGTAGATTAGCAAGAAGTACCTGTTAATTATTACGACTGTTATGATAAGGATGTTATAATATATTTGATGTTGTGTGTCTCTTCTGCAGGTTGTTTACGGTTGATGGCGGTGCGGAAGTGTTGATGTATATTGTGCGCTCTGATCGATTCGAATATCAGCCTCGCATGTACGCATCAATGGTAAGCCGAATCGCCGTAACACACACGCGCATGCACACAAGCGCATGCACACACGCGTCCAACCACCCATATCTAAATAACGGAGACTCATTCTGAGAAACAAAGGCATGTCCATATATAGTCCCAGCTTGTTAAACTGACCCCCTCACACTCAAAATGTTCAATACAATAAGTTCCATGTCCACAAATCTTTACTAACTGGATCGATCAAATTAACCTATAATTATTGATTTATAGCTCTGAGTTTCAGGAAGATTAACCCATTACCGATTATCGATCATCTCCTTCCAAACATCACAAATATTCCCCCGTTGTGTCCCTCGCTTCCAAACATATTGTGGGAATTGATTGGAATAGTTCACCTAACTGCTATGCAATATCAACATTTATAATTCCATGAAATGTTAAAGACGATGGCGTGGATAGAGATCACGTGATCATCCATGTTGTATTTATTGTTCCTTTTTGGGTGCAACTGAAATCGACTTAATTATTACACCAATTGGGAATATTGCCAAGAAAAACGACAATAAAATATAATTTAAATATTCCCCCTTTCACCATTCGTGGTAAAACCATTATTATTATTATTATTATTATTATTATTATTATTGTTTTCTTTACTATTTCAGATACTAACAGCAATGTGGCAATATCCAGATCTACATATCCTCTACACCAAACATGGATGGATCGAACAGGATTTCATTGTTAAGCCAACTCCTCCACAGTTAGTAAACAAATAAATCGGTGGGAAAGATACTGCGTTGATGGGTTAATGGATTGTAAGTGATTGATCGATTGAGTAAATGAATGGGTGCGTGGACGGATAAGTGGGTGGGTTAATGGGTCGCTTTATTGGGTGAGTGGGTAGATGTGTGGGCAGATGAATGAGTGAATGAATGGGTGGGTGGTTAGGCGAGTGGGCGGTTGTCTGTGCGAGTTGGTGGGAAGGTGGGCGGGTGAGAGAGTGAAATCCGAACTTAATTTATTTGAAACAAATGACATTTATTACAGATATGTGAAAGAAAGAAGACGGGAATCCAAGAAATATAAAACAAGCAAAAAAAATAAGTTGAAAGATAGCGATAACAATAACAAACAGACTGATAACACATCAATTAGACAGTCTGTTATTACTGAGGAACGGGTAACAACAGGTAAGACAATATATACAAACACAGACATACATACACACACATACATATATATATATAAATGTATATATATATATATATATATATATATATATACGCACGCAGCCACACACATAAGCACGCGCGCGTGCATTACCACACGCCGTTACTGCACGCCACTGCAATCCTCCTTTCTCTCTCTCTCGCTTTAAAAATAACATTTGCCATTTTGTGTGAATTTGCCGTTGACACGTGTCAATGTTCTAACATGATAGCTAATCATATGTCGTTCCAGAACATATGCCACCTCATGACCATGCTGACAGTCAATATCTCGGATACACCGATAACAAGAAGATGACATCTGGAGATAAATATGAGATGAAACATCTGCCAGCAGATATAAAACATGGATACAGTGCCAGAGATTCGGAACAGGGCAGGAACGGATGTACAGACCACGTGACACAGAGGGAGTATACTCAGCATTTTAACCCGGAAAGTTATAATTCAGAAAATGGCGGGGGCATGGTGAGTTGTAGTTCAAACAGTATCGAAGTTATGACGCGCTAATGCGGTCTGTTTCAGCGCAGATGTCAGTCTTTTAATAGCAATTAAGCTAACTAGTTTTAATAGTAGTCGCTTCGTGACGCCTGCCCGTTGTAAAAACTGATCTTTGAAGACGGTAACAATTGGGTTATATAGTTTATATAGTGTTGCTTTGAAGAAAGATACAGCAATTGAAAACTAGCTATAAATAGGGCTGCTTAGATATTTAAGCTAAACATTCTCACTACTGCCGTGATCTGACTTGGGTGTTTTACACCCAAACTCCACGGCTGTAGGTGATTCGTATTTTGATTTTGCTTGGCGGCATAGGGACTGGTGAGACATTACACATGTCTCAGCAAGAAAAGTCGCCACTCTGGATTCAGTCCCCTGAAGAAACGTCCAGATTTTGAATTCACGGTTCGGGATTCTCTGTGCCTGTGCCTTATTATACACAGCTAAAAACACACACACACACACACACACACACACACACACACACACACACACACACACACACACACACACACACACACATTGCCCGTGCCAGACATCTTATCTATTTCCATCCAGATTCCTTATTACACCAATGTAAGAAACGTTATGTCGTTATTACAACATGTTTGAGTTTATTAGCTTTGTTATGTATAATGTAGAATCTATATTGTTGTCCTCTTATGTGGTCTGGCGAAACGACCTATTAATTCATACAATGCTGCTTGATGGATATATACTCCTGGAGTCGTTTGTTACTCCGGCAGGCATCTCCATGGGTATTGAGCTGCGGACAGAGTTTTTTCCATATTATGAGTAATTAGATTACACTGATATAGGAAATTTGTATAGCTATTATAATCCCGACGTGTCATTCGCAGTATCGGAGATCTGCCTGAAATCCGCTGTTCTCGACCATGGGTCAAATAGATCAAGTGGATAGGCGCTTTAATTTAGATCCCACCACACCTAACTGCATATACTTAGGGACGCTAAATTAGCGTGAATGAACGTTCCCTTAGTGATGAACGGAAACGTATGAGGGTTAGCTGTTAGGTTCGAGTAAATCGTAGTATTTACTCAGGTTTGAGACGATATTTCGTTCTAGTCCAGTAATAATCGATTGTGCGGTATTGCTACTTTGTTTATATTTTAGTTAAATCGCTTCAGTGAGACAGATATAGCATAATTATTTTATGGAATGTTTAACATAAAAATACTATTTGCTTATATATAATTCAATATTAGCTAACAATATATCCTATCAATAAATGCTAACATTTCTGTTCAACAGATACCCAAGGGAGAGAACCAATCCTCTACACAAGAACCGGTTTACGGTAGAGTGACGAAGACTTCATACATAAACCAAGCTTTTATAGCGGAGGTTAACACGAATAGCAATGGAAAAGATGCAAATTCTTGGGTATAGTTTGTGTGTACGTGTATGTCTCTCTCTCTCTCTCTCTCTCTCTCTCTATCTGTGTATATGTGTGTATATATATGTGTGTGTGTCCGTGTATGCGAGCGTGTGTCTGTGTTTATGTTTGTTTATCCGCATACAAGCTGAAATTAATCGAAGGTACGAACTCTGAACAATTTAGTCAAGAACGCAATTAGTACTTTGGATATAGGAAAATCAATCATGACGATATGAAAATTATAATCAGCTGTAAATTATATTGATAAAGTTAATTAATAAATAGCTATGCCTATACACGACTAATGTAGATTAAGGACTACTACATAATAAATGGCTAGTGTAGATCGGTGACTGATATCATGTTGTGATTGTCTTATTTCAGTGTAATCCAATGATTTATTTTAGTTAGTGTACCTTTTCTTCCGTTTATTTTGTGAGCGTTTGAATGTTAATTAGCAATATGTTGTGTCCCAAAAAATTAATACCTTAGTTAAATAATAGAAATATGTAATGATTATGATCTATACAAATATTGTACGAATGTGAGCTTTGGAATAAAATAATATTAAAAAAAAAAAGTTCAAAATATATTTGTTAACGTTGACGTTAGCTGAGCAATTGTTGGACACAGTCGGCAGACGATCGGCAAATGGTCGTCAAAATCCGATGAATCGATAAAACTGGCTAAATGACGTTGGACAGGCTATTTGCCAGCGTTGGGCCGACGATGGTCGTCGAATGGGGCATAAGTGGTTTCCGCTATTTGGGAGAAATTATTTAACGCGCGCACACGCACACACACACACACACACAAAGATCGCATCAGTTGTTAGTTTTTAAGTTAATTTTTGCACAAGTATTCCTATATATATATATATATATATATATATATATATATATATATATATATATATATATATATATATATATATATATATATATATATAAGGTATTGTTCAGTTGCTATATCTTTCTTTTAGGCAACACTAAATAATATCCACCATCTATAAATGTCTGTTTGTACAACGGGCAGGTGTCATGAAGATATTGAAACCAGGAGGTGTCACATCAGTACTATTAGGCGACATCAGTATTATAGACTATACGATAGATTAAATATATAGGACGAGTATTACTTCATATATAAATGCAAAACAATATAATGAGCTGTGATCGTCTGTGAGTGTGTGTATTTGTGCGTTTCATGCTACATATAATAAAAGCGTTTATTCAGGTTTGGGTGATGTCTAATAATCTTACAGAATTGTGACCAAATGGCCACTACCTGAATAGAAAACAAAATATATATATATATATATATATATATATATATAGGGCTATTTTACAGTAGTGTAGGCCGTCTGGACAATGTGATTGTATTGATGCTGGTATTATTATTATTATTAGTAACTAAACATTCGTCTTTGTCACATTTTCCCAACGAGGCAACCAACAGTTTGAAGATCATATCTCAAAAACCTATTCCGCTGCAGAGTTACATAATAATAATAATATACACAATTTATATAGCGCCCTATATAACCGGTAAGAAGTTTACTCTAAAGTGCTTGACAATAAATAATCCTATGGATGTAATAAATTTACATCTTTAAAAATAAATAATTCTTTCCAGCCAAATACATAATATATTCAGCTAGGAAAAGCTGAAACAAAAAGAATAGTTTTTATCTTCTTTTTGAAGGTACCAAGGGTCTTGCAGTTTCTGATGGCTATTGGAAGATTATTCCATAAGGTTGCAGCAGCCTTTCTGTTACCGTAGGTCACTCCACGTGTTGTTGGTAGGGCTAAGAATGCTCCAAACTCAGACCGTAGAGACCTTGTCGGCTGATACGGAACGACAAGTTTCTCTAATTACTTAGGGGCAGGCCCTTGAAGTGCGTTAAACGTGTACATCAAAATCTTGTACTGCGATCTATATATAACCGGAAGCCAACGCAGGGATTCAAGACTGGTGTTATATGTTCTCTTTTATGAGTGCGAGTGACTAACTTGGCAGAAGAATTCTGTAATTTACATACCTGAAGCCATAATTCCTCATTTATCCTAACCTGATGTTTTGGGTTAAAGATAATAAGCTCTGTCTTTTCCTCGTTTAACTTAAGCATGTTTGCACTCATCCAAGTACTGATATCAGTCAAACAAGCTTCCAATTTCTTTGCAACGTCGAACCAAGTTGTTTTGGGCATGAACGCCATATAAACCTGGGTATCATCTGCATAACAGTGGTATAGCAAATTATGTCGGTTACATACCGCACTAATTTGTTTTGAATACAAACAGTACTTACGTGGTCCAAATACCGATCCTTGTAGCACCCAAAATTTCAGGCACTTACCTTATGATGTCATCATTCCTATGGCAACTCACTGAGATCTGTCACTCAGATAAGATTTGAACCAGAAGAGGGCACTTTCGGTTACTCCAAACGACTGCGGTAATTTTTCAATTCCCCTTTATAGCAGTGGTCTAATATTGGCCTTTTTGAAACTAAGCGGAACCGTAGACTCCACCAGTGATTTGTTTATAATAGCTGTAAGTCAAAGGCAGTAGGTATTCCAGCACTTCTTTCAACAGGTTATTTAGGTAATGGGTCTAGTTCACAAGATGATGAGGGAGACTTAATGATAATATTACGTTCTTCATATTGAGTGGCAGGCCCAAGTTTTGCCAGAGGCTGTCCTTCAAATTTGATATCAGCGTTCATTGGAGATTTGTGATGATCAATGTCGTCTCTACTGGTTGTAATTTTCCTCATGAAGAAATCACTTAACTTGTTGGCCAAGTGCTCATCAGATGAACAGCTTGGCAGAATGATTTATCCTTTATGTTCCATCAAATATTTAGTGATTCTGAACAGACAATTGTGACTGTTCCCACATTCTGCTATCTTGTCTGAATATTAAGTCCTCCTGGATTTCATGAGAAGCTTTCCTACTTCACGACATCTTTCTTTGAATAGTTGATGATGGAACTCCAGCTTTGTTTTCCGCCACAGTCGTTCAGCTTTCCGAAATTGTATTTTCCTTCTCAATGTTCATCAGTAAACAAGGGAGCATTTGGCCTCAGGGTTATAGTTTTCCTCTGCAGAGGGGCATGTGTATTTATCAAAAACATAACACCCGAATTATATGCTTCCATATCTGCCGACAAAGAGAGAGACGCAAGCTATAAAATGAGTCATGCATCCCAAAGCTGGAGTTCACCTGCAGTGTTGGCCCAAGACTAGAGTTCTCAGCAGAGCCACGCAGAGATCAACCATTCGTCCCTCTATATACAGCAAGGTTCAGGCAATGAAGGCGAAAATGACTGATACTTCGCGAACTTATCCAGATATTGTTGATAAGCTGACAAAAAAGCACCTCACTGATACTCCGAAAAAGAACTGAAATCTTAGGCATAGACATAAAGAAACCTTTGTCTAGAGGAGAATGATGCAGTGGAATATGTCGTCAAATTGAAGGTGAAGAATGTCAAAGCTTCAAAGCAACAAACACATAAAGTCCTACTATGGTCATGCTTCAACAGTACTACGAGGTGGACATACTTATCAGAAAGCAATCACACCTATTACCAAGTGAAGAAGGGGAAGATGGGCCAAAGAAAACTTCGAAAAGACCAAGTACCTGAAAACCAATACAACCAAGCCCAAAACTTATCGTATAGCACATCGAAAGAGTACCCTTGCAAATAACATTTCAAGAAGAACAATTCGATCTTCATTCTCACGTCATATACCAAATATAATACGATTATATCCATTTTCTTAGATATTACCAAGTCTATGATATCGGCTGATTTATTATGGACCGACTTAACGTTGCTGTTAGCCAAGCGGACATTTGAATACATTTATTCAACTGTGTTGAAATAGAGTCATATCAGCCCCTAAAGCTCCGATACAACAAAATTCACAACAAAGTTTTTAAATCATATTCGTAAATGAATTTCTCATTGAAAAATAGTACCATACAAATGCGTTTGATAATAAAATACAGCTAGAATAATCAGAAAGCAAATTTCATATTATAATTATAATTTTATATTCAACAACCATACAGTAAACATTTCTGGTCTGTCTGATGACAACAAATAATTATCTGAATGGCTATTATTTGGACAAATTAGATTTTTTCCCTGTCTTTATTTGCCTGAGATCATAGCCCCGTACCGTGTGTTCATCTACCAATTTCACGGTTAGACAAGAATCATGTCAGATTAAAGTATTTTATATGATAAATGTTACAGCAATATTTTGGGGATAAATACTCTTTTCTTTTAATTGAGTTAATACCATTCGTTAAGAAAGCTTGCAATTTTAGTTTACCTTACATTCTCCTGCAAATGTGAAATACTGTTGTCAAAGGTATGAGGACTTCATGATATCTTAAGTATGGAACACAACAATGAAGACTAAGAGTGAATCATGGACTTGACTCAACCTACAATAAACGACCAGTAATTACAGACACAAGATTTACAGCAGCCCTAGAACAAATGTATGATCTCTTAACAGACAAATGACTAAAAACACACATATACAAATCTCACGTTATGATATAAAATGCTGCCTCTAATGTACCGTAAAACAATTGGTCAGTAGCTTCCTGAGTCAGCGACTCGTGGTATTAGCCAATAGGAGAAAACCACTCTTTCGCCAGTGGCTGTTAATCTGGCTTTCAGGTTATCTTAATTAATTAAATGCAAATTTCTCACCGTGCGTGGATATGTGTATGTGCATGTAAGTGAGTAAATATGTAAGTGATTAAATGGGTAAGTAGGTGAGTGAGTGATAATACTATGCAGTTGAGTAGCAAAGACTGGTCCATAACAATATACTGTGCAACATGTACAATGAACACCACATATACATCACATAAAATCTGTACAACATATATACAAAATGTTCAAATACACAGAAAGATGAAAACAATAAGGAAGTCATAAAGAAGTGAACACATATCACCAGTAGTGCAATATTATCCTGATGTAGTATATATTATATGAAAGATGCTGCATTCAAATGTTATTTTGTATGTTCCTATCACAAATGAAAACAGCAGGCGATGCAATAATGTGGCGACTTCTCACTTAATGAACGTCGTGGGTGTTTTCGTAAACTCTCCCATGCCAAAGATGACTCGGCTGCAACAAGTCAGGTACTCATACTGACTGGATGTGTAACTGTTGTTGGTGCTGATGTTGGTTTTACCGGTTGTCGCTTTAGTACTGGCAATAGAGTGTTGCACATATACTTTTAATACCTCCGATGATAGCAGTAATAGAAGATATGTTTTCCACCCCTAGTGTCTAAAGTATTTACTATGCCAGCAATTCTTATACTATAATTCACCACGTACTGTTTTAGTACAAATAATAACATAAGAATGTTTAGACTTTGTAGTGTATGTCTAGAAAGAAGCGATGCTACTGTATTTAATAGAACTCTTTGATTAATGCAACTGAAAATAAACCAATGTTCAAATTATCCTTTCATATCTGTAAAGAAACAAAACATATCAAAACACGTATTAGTAACAATTTCATGAGTCTCTTGGTCATCCACGGTTCCTGTATATTACATACAGGTGGGATATGAATATTGTTTAAGCATAATATATTTTTATACGAGAGATCGTTCTAAGTAAGGAAAATCACCTGATCAGACAGAGTAATGTTGGTGTTAAACTTCCAGAGTGGATTTAGTTCTATAAATAGGGCCATTGAAATCATGATTTTTATGGGCCGGCTTCCAAATATATTCTGATGTTGGAAAGAAAGAAATCTTCGAATTCAACGTTGAAAAGGTACTAGTTAAAGTTACTGGCCCAGTTCCTGTTATGTTTACAATCTTACGTAAGCTTAAAATTCTAGGATTCAGAGCTAGCCAAATGAACTAGCTGGACTCCACACCACTGTCATAGATATTGATTTTATAATGATCTTCATCATGGTCCAGTAACGCTTTATTACAATGCCTGCAATCGAATGACGTTTCTGGGGTAAGTACCTAGCGTTCTCACGGCAAATATATATTGCTATTCGATTATAATAATAATGTATATTTAATAAAGCGCCCATAGTAACAGGAGCCATTCAAAGGCGCTGTACAAATAAGTTCAGTTTCACCTTTGGAGCTTGAGAGTTTAAGTTACATCTATGCCAAACCTCGACCATTTCCAGAATAACAGGTAAGCGGAACGTCAACTAAAACAGAATCATGATTTGGAGGCGTTGTGGTCTTTTGCTTTGTTCGGATATTATTGACGTGGACTGGCACCCACCCACACCCTGACATACACAAACAACCACCCATCAACATATACACACACGCGCACACACACACACACACACGACACTCATACAGACCCAGAACAAGCATAATCACAAACACAAATACACACGTACAGTTGCAAAATTTACTGGCCTATTCTTCTTGGAATCTTGCCAATTTATTCAGTGCCTTAGAGGACATAAGATGATTTTTATATCATGTAATTATACTACTACTACTACTACTACTACTACTATAATAATAATAATAATAATAATACTAATAATAACAATACTAATAATAACAGTAATGAGCATTATAAATTTAACTCCTCTGTTTAGTTGTTTCTTTTTTTCCTCTTCTCTATATCACATTTTAGTATCTGTGCTCCCTTACTATACTTTATTATTAGTACTGAATTAATTAAGATTATTGCCATTTTATTGCAACAAACAGGTAAAAGGTACATGTGACGGATCACATTATTACCTTGATTGTGCTACACAAAAAAGATTTACCCAAACTAACTTCTCGACCTCGAAAGTCACAAATTGGCTCAGGTTAACCTACGTCCAATTCTGTTCCCTCGAAAAAGGAAAAAGGTTTGGCTTGATTGAGGTAAGACTCGTCGGCCAATTTAAGAGAAATTGATGTTAAAGTCTTTAATTACAGAGAATGATATGAGAAAATCCAATAAAGTGATTTAGATCTATGAATTCTGAAGCAGTTATGTGTTATATAAACAAGCACACAGACACAACCACTAAGACATACTCATGTACAAACATTAACACTCAAATAGATGAACACATACATGCAAACACGTAAACACGCAATCACACACAGACATACACATACACACAACTAAACAAACACATAAAGACACACATGCATACACAACTCTGGAAATATATCAATAAGACTTTCCATAAAAAGGTTTTTGTATTTCTCCCCGGTCATGATTTGACTAATTCACTCTGCATTTCCCTTTCGATACATTTCAGGGATAATATCATCAAAATTCATGCCTCTTTCCGAGGTCATGCTTACAGTTATGTTTTGATTTTTCAGTTGTACATCGGCCCTGATAATAATTAAACCAAACGAC
The DNA here is from genome assembly GCA_025642065.1 of Paralvinella palmiformis. Classification (NCBI taxonomy): domain Eukaryota; kingdom Metazoa; phylum Annelida; class Polychaeta; order Terebellida; family Alvinellidae; genus Paralvinella; species Paralvinella palmiformis. The sequence continues at coordinate 19,111 of JAODUP010001855.1, forward strand.
ACTTACTGAAGTTCCTAACCTCGTTTTATCATCCCTTAATAAGTCCTGTAAACTAGTTCCTATTCCTAAGCTTTAGCGAAAATCAGGCCTTCAAATTGCCTAAATGGTATATGTATCACTAAATACTGGAGCTTTCTCTTCCCATTTTAAACTTTCCCACGAGACCCTCTTCTTAAGAAACTAATTTAACTGCCAATGCCTCTAACACCTATAGCTATATTTCTAGTCTATCTTTCATATCCAACGTGTTAGAAAAAATCATATCCAGTCGTATAAATATTAACTTAAACTGTAATCACTTGTCTAATGTTTTTCAGTCTGTCTATAAACAAGTTCACTCCTCAGAAACCGTTCTACTGGAGGTTCGCAACGACATATCACTAAACATAGATACAAGAAAGGTAAGAGCACTAACACTTTTAGATGTATCTGCAGCTATAAACATATTCGAGTATTATGTTCTTCAAGATCGCCTCTCTGATTGGTGTTGTATATCATACCAACACTCACTTGGATCTCATTTATATGCAGCTGATACCCAGGTATACACATCTTTGTCTGCAGCAAACGCATATCTTTCTCTTATAAAACTAGGTGACTGTCTTAGAGATATATCTGGCCGGATGACAAACAATAGACTCAACATAGATAAAACATATTTCATTATTATAAGTACATTCAAACAACGTAGGAAACTTTCTTGTTTCTTCTATATCCCCATCTTTAATTATAGCATCGATCAGTCACATATTGTAAATGTTTTGGTGTTATATTAAATATAGCGATTGTAATTTCAGAAAACATATTTCTCCGTTTATATATTCGTGACCGTCGCCATATTCGTCGCTATATTTATCTTTCAGTCCCTGAATCCGTTGCTACATAATTCATCACCAGTATGCTTGATTACTGCCACTCTCATCTTTATAAGATAGCATCTCAATTAATACAAAACCTCAGTGTGATCATAACAGAACAGCTCAGCAAGGGTTGTCACGCGGCCTCTTCGAGTTACGCATTCTTAGCCACTCCTGATATCATATGAATGGTTTTCATTTCGATCTCGCATCAGTTTCCACCTCTGTACTATTGCTTATCAAACTCTTTCTTTCGAAGAACCTTCGTATCTATTGTCTATTATTTCTCTAGGACCTAAGCCCAGAGTGTTCCTGGGTTAAAACGCACGCTGGTGCTCTTGTTTATTTTTCAATTGCCGTCCACACTCCTTGGAACTCACTCCCTGAACTAAACACATCAATTAGCATAGTTTCGTTTCGTCATTATTTACAAACTCACCTTTCAAGATATGCTTATGCCTCCTAAGTATTTACTGCATCTGATAAGTTTTTGATGAATTTTGCATCGAACCCTTAATATGAGATCACCTATTCCCTATACACGATTTATTTCATATATATTTACATTATTGAAGTTTGTAGTAGTAGTTGTTGTTATTATTATTATTATTATTATTATTATTATTATTATTATTATTATTATTATTATTATTATTATTATTATTATTATTATGTATGACACACAAGAGTTAACATCAACATTACTCTATGAATAATTTTATATAATAATCCTGTATTTATTTCGCGGTTTTGTAATATTTGTGCTTATAGGAAAATTAGTTAGCGACTATAATACTAAATGTTATTAATGACAAGCAAACTAAAGCTAGCTCTGAACGGGATAGCATAGAATAAACATAACTGGAATTTAGAAAGATAATAATGTTCCAATAAACTACTAAAGTAAATTAAATATACAACTAAACGTTTTATAACAAACACGTGAGCCATGCGACCTGTGCCGAATGTCACTGTTCTTGGTTGAAAAGAGTGTTTGCTTCCCTGCATGCAGAGTGCATATAATGTTTTAACAGGATACTATGTTTGCTACTCTGATTTAATTGCTGAATTATGTGTGTGTGTGAGTGCGTGTGTGTGATGATGATGATGATGATTGATGTTTTACGGCCACTTTTGTGCACAAGGTAGACTAAATGGGCCGAGCGACTTCCAAATGTAATGAAACGAGGTGAAAGACAAAACAACCTTCAAATATGCCCACGCCGGGATTCGAACACGGGTGGTAGTGATCTGTAGTCCAGCACGCTACCACTAGACCATGGAGGCGCCCATGTGTGTGTGTGTGTTACAGAGAGATTGTTTGTGTGTATGTATATATGTGCGTACGTGTGAATGTGTGTGTGTTTATGTGGGTGTGTGAATGTGTTTATATTTATGTGGTTGTGTGTGTGTGTGTATGTGTGTGTATGTGTGTATGTGTGTGTGTGTAGTTGTGTGCTTTTGTGTGTGTGTGTGTGTGTACGTGATTGCTTGTATGTGTTCTTCTATTTCTGTGTTCTTCTATTTCTGTGTTAATGTGTGCATTTTCTCTTAAATTGGCCGACGAGTCTTACCTCAATCAAGCCAAAATATTTTCCTTTTTGGGGGGAACAGAACTGGAAGGAGGTTATCCTAAGCCAATTTGTGACTATCGGGGTCGAGAAGTTAGTTTGAGTAAATCTTTTTTGTGTAGCACAATCAAGGTAATAATGTGATCCGTCACATGGACCTTTTACCTGTTTGTTGCAATAAAATGGCAATAATCTTAATTAATTCAGTACTAATAATAATGTATAATAAGAATACAAACGAGCACATATACTAAAATGTGATATAGAGAAGAGGAAAACAAGAAACAACTAAATAGAGGAGTTAAATTTATAATGCTCATTACTATTATTATTATTATTATTATTATTAGTAGTAGTAGTAGTAGTAGTAGTAATATTATAGTTACATGATATCATTCCAAGAAGAATAGGTCAGTAAATTTTGCAACGTTTTCTAGAATTCTAATGGTATTTAGAGTTATTAGGTAAAATACATAGAATGTGTTATGTGTTACTAATACTACATACTTACTAAAGTACTAAATCCATTACTGAAGCTCAGTTCCATCTTTGCGGCTTGAGCGTTTATGTTACATCTATGACACACCTCGACCATTTCCAGAATAACAGGTAAGCGGAATGTCAACTAAAATAAAATCATGATTTGGAGGCGTTGTGGTCTTTTGCTTTGTTCGGATATTATTGATGTGGACTGGCACCCACCCACACCCTGACATACACAAACAACCATCTATCAACATACACACACACCCACCCACACCCTCACATACACAAACACCCATCCATCAATATATACGCATACTCGCATATACACACAGACACATACACACACACACGCACACATTTCTCTCCTTTATAGACTAATGTTCAATTGCTAAAATTAATAATTCAATACCATAATCCATTCTCCTATTGTTGTTCCTCTCGTTGCCCATTCACCATCTTTACTTGGTGCCAATATTCCATCATACGCACAACTACATTCATTATGCCCACTAAAGCTGCTGGAAGCAGTACATGACGTTTGCGGAAACATGGCCAGTAATATTTCTTCATCTGAAATTTCGCAAATAATTTATATTTGTTCATTTTGAACCTATTTTTATATTTATATATTGGACATTTACCATTTGTACTTGAAAACCAATTACGTTCATTTGATTTACCATGAAAGTGATTTATAATACCATATATGTTTAATACTACAGCACTTTGAAATAACATTATTGGATTAGTCAGTATTTTGGGGAAAACAATTACGAAGGTTAAACACACACCCTCACTTTATTGAATGGCTTGCAATTGGATAATCGAAATGAAAAGTGTAAATATGTTGATCAATCGAAGTTCGTCCTGTACTAATTAGAAAGGTTCCTGCTAGTATAGAAGCTTTATTAAATCCTTAATATTAATTTTGTATTACTTGCTTGTTTTCGTACTTGTTGGTTTTATTGTGTGTTTCCATGAGCGTGAGCGAGATTATGTGAGTTGTCCATAGCCTTCATCTGTTTATTCTAAATACTCAATATTCTCAATTTACCATTGTTACAACAGTGCCAGTTGAGCCACTAATGCAACAATAATGTTTCTTCCAATTCAATTATCTGTTTAATGTCCAGCGTAATAGGCAATTTATAATAGATATTATACTTAATTTATTGAAACTAATAAAGAAACGAAATACAAATGGACTTGTTGTACTGTACAGATAATCTTTTTTTTTCTAACTTTCGTTAATCAGTATTCGACAGATATAAATATAAATGTTAGTGGAAGAAGAATATATTAAGTGGCTGTTGGCTTAGATCATTTGGAAACTAAATAGCCCAAGTCGGCCTGATATGCAATATATGACTTGTGGGCAGATATCACGTTTAAAGTAATTTTTAATTGAACAAATACATAACGAACACATGGAATAAAGTAGTTACTAACCCTTATAAATGATATGCCATGCCTGTTGTTCTTGAGTCAGAGACTGATTTGCTGTGATAGATCTGTATCCATTGCACAGATGTCTACCTTTGTCATAGACGACAGCTAAACACTTCCCGTTCTGCATACAATTGTAGATACACTGCGAGTCGGTTGGTGTTTGGATATCAAATATTTGATCATTGTCCGGTGGCCTATTTTTCACTGGAGACAATCGGGTGTTTACCTTTTGACCACCAACAATGGGTGTCCAGGGAATAATGAAGAAGAAAAGGAGACCATCCAGAAATGACATGTTCCTTATTCAGCTGCGGCGAGATGACAGTGATAAAACGTGAACATGCTCAGACCCCTTCGCCAACCAACATAATCAATATTTGGATGTACAATTACTTGGTGATATCAGACCTAGTTTATTTTTTAATATTGATAGATAATAACAATAACATGCCGTTCGTGCTAGGGTTCCCTTGGCAATAAATGTGATCAATCATCAGATAAAATGGTTACGGTATTATAGATGTTCTATTTTCATAGGTAATTATAATATACTATGCTAATATCAATATTGCTAAAGACTGTTAATTATATATGAAGGCAAATTCAGTTACATGCTCACCAATCAATTTGATTCCCTTGGCAATAAATGTAATCCATCATCAGATTAAATGGTTTCGTATTATAGATGTTCTATTATTCTGTAGACTGTTTGCCATAGCCAGATGTTTGATTTCTGTTAATTGTATATTTTGTATCAAATATATGGACTTGTGCAAATTTGCCATACTACTCGAAGTGTCTGTGTTCAAATTTTCTGCAACATACAATAACAGGTTTGTCTTTGTTCAAACAATGGTTACATTGCAATTCAGCAATTATGATTTACAATATATATATATATATATATATATATATATATATATATATATATATATATATATATATATATATATATATATATAATGTTAAACAAATAAACGCAATACAATTAGAATCTAGATTAATCACTCCGGATATTTCGGACCATTTGTCTATATTTTATTTCTTGTGAGTAAATTCAATGCCAAACAAAAATCAAAGTTAGTTTTTATACCAAGATATTAAATGAAAAGAAGATAGATCAAATTAACAAAACTCTAGCCGACATAGACTGGTAATTTTAAAACATATGGGATCAAATGAGGATTATTCATATTTCATAAAAAACACTATTGATAATGTATTGGATAAAACATTTGTTACCGTACATACAAAAAAGTATACACAGAATATTAAAAAAGTTCAATGACAAAAGATATACTATACACAAAAGTTTACATACAGATAAAAACGACCACACATACATTAAATTGTTTTAAATACAGAAATGCAATACAAAAAAGGGCCAGGCAAAAGAAACTATTACAGATAAATATTTAAGGAATGTGAAAATGATATTAGAAGTTCTTTGAATACAATTAATTCACTGATCACTTGGCTCATTTTCAAAAAGGAATATCCAGTAAATTTGTAATTAATAATATTGAAATAACAAATAAAAAATAACTGGAAATATTTTTATATGATTTTACTAATATCGGAGACATGTAAAATTAAAAAGGGCAACTATATGTATTAACACTTTATGAATGAAACATCAAATCCTAAATCAATATAATTCTCACCCATATGTTATAATAAAATTGACTAAATTATAAATAAAAAGAAGAAGAAAGAAAAGGTATGGACATGATGAAATTAATTCTACCATTGCTACTCCTTTGGCAATTATAACGAATAATTCCATGCAAACTAGGAAAATACCAACTGAATTCAAATTTGTCACAATCATATCAATATACAGAGCAAAAGATAAAACGTTATTAAATAACTATAGACGAGTATCATTATGTCCCTGCTTTACAAACAAATTTGAAAAATTAATTGATATGAGTGTTTACTATTTTCTTCCACAGAACAATATATTGTATCAGACCCAATACGGTCTTAGAACAAACCATAGTACAATTAATGCCATGATGGAATTGTATCAATATATTTTAAAAGCATTTGAAAATAAAGAATTATCAAGAAGGACGTTCCTGGAACTTATTATGGTGTCAGAGGCATCGACTTAGAGTGGTTCAGAAATTACTTATATTCGGGAAGCAAAA
>JAODUP010001859.1:0-5000 GCA_025642065.1 Paralvinella palmiformis
TAATGCAAAATGGAAATGCTCGGTGAAGAAGTCGCTCAAAACAGATGAACGATCATGACATACACTTCTAGATCTTTTTGTATGTCTCCATATGACCACCATGGAAATATGAGGATATTGATGTGTTCCTTGATTACTCGAACTTTGTGGAATATTGTTCCAATGTCACCAACAAATGCCACTGGCTCTTGTCGGAAACAGATTAATACTCCAAGTATGGAATTGGTGAAATCTGCAGGTTGAAAGAGTATTATGCTAGTGATGGTCACGAATGACACATGCCAACAAAGTTGCTTTGATTGAAATGTAAAAATTAGTTTCACCTATTTAACGATATATTGGTGATCACAGAGTCTATGCCTGTTTTACTAATATAATTTCCTATTAATTAATGTATGAGTTATACGTTTTAGTTTGTCAAACTTTGTTACGGGAATTTATCACATGTTATAATATTCAATGTATTGTCAACTCTTATAATGTTTCCTTACTGTATCTAGCTATTATGTTCTGAAACTTGTTTTGATCAATGTATGAATAATATTCTTGTTAATTGTGTGAATATAAACATGAAAGTAAATGCTCGTGTATTTATCTAGTTTTTGGACCAGCAGCGAATTGATTTTGCAGACTTCATGGTTCATGTGCTAATGCTATCTTTAACAGAAGCTATGGTGTCAGTAACCTCTGTGTCAACAATACTGAACGAACTGTGATATTTAGAGTGAAACATTACGAACGTGAACATTAATCCCTGTAGGTATAGGGATAAATGTTCACGTTCGTAGCGTTTCAGTCTAAATATCGCATGTGAAATGATATGGTTGCACAATAGTCAGTCTCACTCAGTTCAGTCTACTGAAGATAAACTTGATGTTAGCAGGGAAACTGAACAGGCTGAATTACAGGAGGAGGTTCATGGAGCTCCCACTATTCAGAAAAGGAGGCCAACCACTGGCATAGTCCAAATTACCCGTATGAGAAATGAATTGGCGGCATTCAAGATAAATGTAGAAAATATGCATGTGCTCAAAACAAGTTTAGCACAATATTATCAATTATGGATATCATATCAAGAGGCACACACTAGACTGTATGATGCTCTAACAATTGAAGATGATCAATAGTAAAGAAGTTCATGATCTATCGGGTTTCCAGCCAAAGATCTACACTTTCAACACGCCTAACGAGAAGGCAGAATTAGCAGCGTTTCTGGTACAAAGGGAACAGATTTATAAACAGCAAGAGTTAGACAGCAAGATACAAGCTCTCAAAGCTGAACAAGCAGAGCTTGAACTTGATCTTAAGTTTAAAATACCATTAGCCAGGTCACAAGGTTTAGATTCAGAAACACAGACTTTGTTGAAAAAAGGAAACAATACTGTTTATGATAAGCCATGTATATCTAATGATGTTATTAGTGTTAAACATGTTCTGATTATGACCAGTGTTAACATGTACCAAACTAATCACGATAATATTACTCAAATTCGCACTCATAGTTATGCTACATTTGTGATAAATGATCCAATTATGCATTACACCCTTGATTTGACAACAACCATGCATTATGATCGCAGTGAACCTGGATTTTAACCTCATTGTATGATATATTTAACCAAGGATACAAACCAGAGACCACAATCATTAAAAACACATTTAGTCAATTCTTTAGGTTTATCACTATATTGAGAAACAGCCACCTTGGATGTATTAGCTCCGTGTTTCCAGCCTCCAAAGAGCGTGTGCTAATATGCCTATCAAACATCTCTCCGAGACTTGGCGGCCGTCGTAACGCTACCACAGCCAGAAGATATACAGAAGTTTCTGGGGATCCCTGTGAGTAGCGTAATTTTACTATGCTATTTGATACAAGGATCATTTCCAAAACATCCAGTAATGCCGATTGATTATGCTATCTAAATCACCGGTCTTCACATGGACCCATTATTGAGGTAAACAGAAGCTAGAGGTATACTGGATAAAATTTCGGAGATAACTACAAAAATTTCTGTATTCCTCAATAAATCTCTCAATGCCATGCATATTATATCTTTGGTAAGACGGCACTAAGCAAATATGCTGGAAATACTTACAACAAAGATGCTGCTAAAAGCAAAGCAGTACTTACAAAAAGAGGTGTATCTAGCATCCCGACTTTAAAACCAGGTAACACAACCAAGCAGAAATGTCTTCGATGCTGCAAATCATTAGATTATTTGGACGACGACTATATATTCTTGAAGAAATCAATAGATCAACCGTAATCATTTACCTAGAGTATGAATGCCCGCTTTGCATGTTTTGAAACTAACCGTACATTTAGTGGTTGTTTAAACAAACGAACGTGTTAAAAACTGTCGCACGAATGACTTCACTTCTCTTCACGTTGATAACTTTCACATAACCGAGCCGATGAGATCCAACATAATCGACAGGCCTAACTAACAGTTAAAGAAAGCTATTATCCAATAAACAAATTGTTATGACGAATGAAAATCATTACGTTCCACATGGTAAGCTATATCGTAATGTGAAAATGTGCATCTACAGTTAGCAATAAACCGATCCATTTACCGCTGGCGCCACGGTGCGGCTGAGCTCTACACTAAGGTTGCGGGTTAGAAGTCTAAGAATCTCTTTGTTGTATGGCGATTTACGCATACAGTCGCCGACAAATATCTTACTGAAAAGCCGTATATAGACTATTTACCAGCTATATTTGGATTTTATTTATAGTCCATTAAGGGTATGTGATCACCGATCTTAATTGTGCATCTACTAGGAATGGCAGAGTCTTCATCCAATAGATAGATATAGGCCACTAAACTAAGTAACTTTCAGCGCTATTTGCATACCTGTCATGGTCCGGCCTGTCTAGTTCAAACTTCCTTAATAAAATGGTATTTTTTGCAGAACCGTTGCCATCTAACATGACGATGCGAATGGATAAAATCAGTGATCACATAGATTATAATTATATGGGTTATTTGTATATATGCATAATATCGTGTATTGAAAGCCAACTGTTTTATTTCTGAATTAGTCGTTCCTGGAATGTTTACTACATGTAAATGTCAAGGATGTTAATACTCTAATGTAATATCATTTTTTATTTTTTAATATACAGGTGATACATATATGATTGGTTCCCAGGTATAACAAAAACAGTATTTCCAAACTTTGCAAATTCCCCTTTATATATGCATTAAATATTTAAAAAATCTACAGTAAAATCAATTAACTTTCAGATAAATATCCCCTGCGAGTCAACATAAATAACGAAGGCTTAGCTGTGTCATTCATCTGGGAAAGATCGGTCTGCTCAATCATTGGGTTATATCCTGATAAATATTGTGTTAAATCCTTTGGAAAGACACAATCGTTCAGCGGAAATACTATTCTCAGTTTCGGTGTAATGTGAAATAAATTGCTGAAACCTTTCCAGTATTTACCGTTAGCAAAAAGATGTCGTCTCCTGATGAATTGCTGGCGCAATAGTTGTTTCTAACACGAGACCTCAGTGGGCAACTGATGCAACGTATTTCGTCAGGATCGGTCTATGCCATATAACACCACCAGTAGATTAGAAATTAGTCTATTATGACTAATCCATGTCATATAACATAAACTGTCATTGTTTCTGGGAAATGTATAATATATCATCAATTTCGGTACCATTTTTGAGTCCCCTACAAAGGATTTTACACTTTAGTTGTTATTGACAATCACTATAATCAATAATTAATAGTAATAACAATATTAATAGTGGTGGTAGTAGTAGTAGTAGTATTAGTAGTAGCAGTAGCAGTAATCCTTCAATGATTTTAACTTTTAACAGCTAAAAAGAAAAAGAAAAAAACGTTCTTTTTCTTCTTCTTCTTCTTATTATTATTATTATTATTATTATTATTATTATTGTAAAAGGAAACAAATAATATTCATTAACATGTTTACTTCCGTAGAACGTACAGACAACGAAGAAACATAAAAGGGATTATGAACAGCTGTAGATCAGAACGTGTTCCTTTTTAGTACTGCTAATTGTTAATAGACTGCGTTAATGAGAATTATCCTTACTTCCCGGCAAGGTCAGACTATCACAAGCTCAGGTATAGAGTGGTAGCTATGTTCAGCCATAGTAAAGCGCTCTTTCCATTAGGATCCATTCAAACTCGCTGTACAGTGATATCCCAAATAACGTGTCTAACAAAATCTAATAAGATATTTGAACACTAACCATTATTTATCGGCGAAAGGAACCTTGACTAGTGAAGTTTTTGAGACTAGCCATTTTTAATATCCATTGGGAGCCTTGGCCAGCAACACTTAACGCACAGTCATCATATAACTAAAGAACTGGAACGAAATATCGTACCAGTCCTGAGTAAATACCATTATTTCCTCAAACCTAACAGCTCATCTTCATAAGTTTACCTTTATCACTTTTAATGAACGTTCATCCACACCTCATTTTATGTTCCATTAATACATGCATTTAGGTGTGATGGAGTTTATGGTAGAGCGCCTGTCCTCGTGATCTCTATGTTATCTATAATTGAGAACACCGGTTATTGGGCAGATCCCCGATCCAAGGGACGGCAGGTAGCAATTATAATAGATATACATTCAACAATTTGGAATAATGAATTTTCTCGCAGCTTAATACCGAAGGACATGTTTGCAGGGTTAGCAAACGCCCCCAGAAGTATAAAGACATCGAACAATATTGCACGAATTGATAGAAAGTCTTTTGGCGCGACCTTATACTAGGATAATAAGACATATACATTATACCTAGCTAAAACAGTAATAACTATTTTGCATTCATATATTAGTGTGTGTCTCTCTATCTCTGTGTTTGTGTATGTGTGTGTGTGTATATTGTTAGAGTACTTATGTCATTACAATAATGTCCTACAGTTAGACAATTCATTACTATCGTTGATGTAACACACTGAAGCTAAAATACACCGATAAATGTTCACCAAATAAAACTT
>JAODUP010001859.1:10000-24252 GCA_025642065.1 Paralvinella palmiformis
ACTAAAAAACTCACTCACTCACTCAGTCGCTCACTCGCTCACTCACTCACTTATTCACTTAAGCAGCCACTCAGGTTTCCATCCATGCTAACATCCTACATACTGGCATTGGTCGCTTGGTGCGTTTCTCTTCGGCACTAATGCACAAGTTGACGAGTTCCACGCTAGAGGACTGTAGCACAGGGAAACCTGCTGGGATACTTCAACTGTCTGCACACATTCCTCATACTGGCTCACTGTATTATATTTAGTTGTCAGATGTTAATATATACAGTCATTAATAATATAACATTAACAACGCGGGTACAGTATGGTAAAGTGATCATCCTTTACCTACACAGGATAAGCTAGAAAGCCACAGTTGCGTATATATTACACGGGAGAAGATAGAAACTCACAGATGGCGTTTGTAGAAGAACAAATGGAATAGTTTAAGGAATCCATCGCCTCCCATTGCTTCCAGATGGTATTATTAGCCGCACAGGATCCGACGTGATTTATAATACACTGTTTTAGGTTGGCATACTGGCTGCAGAGTGAGGAACATAGTGTGAAATAATTAGAGACAGACAGACAGACAGACAGACAGACAGACAGACAGACAGACAGACAGACAGACAGACAGACAGACAGACTGACTGACTGACTGACGACGGACGGACGGACGGACGGACGGATGAACGCAATTTGATATGTACAGAGATAAATAGATAGATAGATAGATATATAAATAAATAACACACACACAGACATGTACGGAACCCCCCCTATATATATATATATATATATATATATATATATATATATATATATATATATATATATATATATATATATATATATATATATATATATATATATATATATATTTACCTGCAAAAATGCCTGGTTTCCGTGGAACATTCCTATTATAGCGTCTAAAGATATTCGCATCAGCTGATGAGTACTAAGTTTACATCATGAACACATGACGGAACTAGCAAAAAATATATATTATATATATATATATATATATATATATATATATATATATATATATATATATATATAAAGAAGAGAGAGAGAGAGAGAGAGAGAGAGAGTGAGAATCCTCTGTCCCTCTTTTTCCCTTCATCTTCCTTTGTTCACTCTCTCCTCCTAATCCCCCTCTATCTTCCACTCTTCTAGCTACGGTGGTATATGTAGTGTTTTACTGTTATCCACGAAAGTGTTTTTACATTTAGTAATTAGGGATTAACGATGTGTTTCTAATATACCGAATTTTGTTCAGAGAAATAAAACTAATTTAGTCTAATTTATAAAAACAAAACTTGGATGGCAATATACAACCTTTCCAGATAGGATCGACTATGCTAAAGGACCTCATGCAGTAAGTGAAGCACTTCAATTTCGATGACCATTATATAATGGCAGTATTGAACTCATTGAATTATTATTAAAGAATGATGACTTTCACTTTAATAGGCAGTGGTATATTCCGGCCACTGGCACTTCACTGGGCAGGGACTGGGCACATCATTGTGCTGACATATACGTAACTGAACCTGAGAAGGGGTCATTATGTAAAGCAATTTCAAACCTCATACAGGCTATCGTTATTTAGAAGCTATATTTACGGTATGAACCCGCGGAGAAAATGTTCTTTATGGATTCTTGGATAAATTGCATAAACACGAACCACCGATTGGATTTAAATCAACACTAAATAAACAAAGAAATTACTTATTGAGTGCAACCATATCTAAGGATCCTATATATGAAAATGGACTACTAATAAAGGTCTTCTTTAAACCTACAGAAACGTATCAACTCTTACAAAAGGTTTCTCTTCACCCTAAACATACACTTCGAGGAATCCTGAAGTCTCAAATCTCACGCTTTTCCGAATCCGTTAATTTTTTGTTAGATTTTTATGAAGCATGGCATATTCTGTCTCAGCAATTGTATATGTGAATGGAAGAGAATATTCAAAAAGATGGCTGCGCCACATTAAAAATTAAACTCTCCGAGAATTACAATCACAACAACGCCGCATTAATCCAGCTCATCCTACAAATAGTCTGCGGCTCAAAACAACGCAGGACCAGTAGATGTAGATCTAGCGAGATATTGTATCCTTGTCATTACAGTTATAATAGGCAACTTTAACTGTGGCTTGTCTAATACAATATATACTTGTGAATGTTTTCACTCCTTCAAACAGTATGTAGGCGTGAGTAACAGCGACCTCCACGTTAGAATTAACTGCCACTGGTATGTGATTACATAAAAAAAAAACTATGTCTTCTGGATTATTCACGCATCTTCTAGAACATTCACAGAAAAAATGAAAACCTTTCCGGACCATTTCCAGATGATTATGATTTAATTTCGATTAAGGAGATGCCTACGACAGGTTCATACATTATATACAAGATAAATAGATTAAAACGCGACATATTTTGGACAGATACACTAGGTACATTAAAACTGGGCAGTCACAATAAGAAAAGATATCAGAACGTTATGAAAGAAAAGGATGAAGTATTCTCATTTGTCATACCATTTTGAAGAAAAAAAGTTAATATCGTATCAAGAATAATTAAAAGCGTTATAAAATTCTGCAACAGAAAGACTTGTTCAATGATTATGAATATAGAATCATCACAGTTAATTCAATGCACCAACATCTAGCATGGTTTCTAGAACAATTTAAGGAAACGCTATATACAATAATGTTGTGTGTCAGGAAATTACTGAAGATAGATACTCAGTTTTGCAAAAATATTTCCCTGAGCTTTTCTCAAGGCATCCTTGTTCTTCAACCACTTTCACAGTGTGGTAGACGGAATACCATATTCTTTAGCAAATTGAGTCTTAGCTTTCACTTTTTTGTAAACTTCGATATAAACTTACAACTTTGTGTCAAGAGATTCTGGGCGATATTTGATTACTGATTGCTTGCTTTGTATTTCGGGGATAATCCCCAGGCTGTCGCTTATTCAGCACCGCCTCCATATTGGAGTGGTTGAGTATAGCTCCTCCCCTACCACTCATGGGGAGCAGTACGGAAAGATGGAGCAGAAATACCCCGAGGGTGATCACTGCCAGAGTGTTTACGTCCTCATAGAATTAATGTTGCTGGGACCGAAAAAGCAAAGTTTTCGTTGTATATATTTCGTTTTATCCCGGTATCTTTATCATGGAAATGAATAGACACTTGGCCGAACTAGCTAACCACTTCACTTTAAGATACCATTTCGTTATATTCTAGTTATTTATAACCAACTTTTACTGTATGTTTCCCCACAACACTTGTTTGACTTAGACATAACATCATATGCCGACAACTTTCTTCTAGCAGGAGACTTCAATTTCAACCATGGTTTACGGCTCTATGTTGGATCTACCGATTGTGTCCCCACAGCTATTGACAGCTAAACATTGGCACCAAGATGAAAGCTTCACGTTGGACAACATAGCTAACAGCATTAATATAACCAGCTCATTCCAGGTACCAAGGATCATTTTACCACCAAGATGGATCAAATTCGAATATCTTTGCGGAGAGGTTAAGAAACTGTCCAGATCCGGATCCGACAATCAATCCATCCTTTGAGCATCGCCTGCAATTATTAATCCAGGATCTAAACACGGCAGCGATGGATGCAGACCCCATCTCAAAAACTAAGACCACCCACTCTCTCAATCCTTCCTCCCCTCAGAAGCCATAGAATTGACGAAATAAATCAGACAGCTCACCAAAATCTTCAAGGCCAACCCAACCGAAAGAAATAGAGAAGAACTTAGTCTTTGCCAACAAGAAACCAAAAGGCAGGTCTTCTCCGTGAAAAAAAAGCAGTGTGATATATGGTGTAACAAACTAGCTGAAATGAGACCAACACATTTCTGGCGAGAGATTAAAGATAACAGGGACTACTCCAACATCAAAAATAATAAACCCAAAACTTGAAGCTAACAGACTCGCTGACCATTTCAGTCAGACCAGCCTATTCTGCACAAGAACACCAGCTCAGCCATCAAACAGCAATTACCACTAACACAATCCAACTTAGTCACAGCAAAAAAGCTAAATCCAAACACAAACAGGCGTTTTGCCTTCCACGATTTCGAGATCGTACTTAGAAGACAGAAAGAGAGCATTTGGAGAGGATTGGTTTACCTACACTTTCTACACCGAAGCCACATGTTCCTATAAGAAGAGAATCCTCCGTTTATTCAGTGAGTCCTGGACTGAAATAAAGCTATCAGAACAATAGAAGATGGCAATAGTAATCCCGATAGCTAAACCCAGAGGAAAGGGCAACACATGGATAGAAGACTTCTCAACAAGTCGAAAGATAAAAGTAAAGATACAATAAACAATTTCAAACCCCCATCACCTCATCACCGGATGCCTAAAGGGATCAATAATCTCCCCCACCATCTTCAATGATCTTCAATGATCATGCCACCTGACAGTTACTCTAGCCCCATCAGTAGACGTCCTGGCTTATGCCGACAACCTTGTCCTGATTTCACCGAGAAGTGGTTCAGCAGACAAACTCCAAAAATCCCTAAACGTAGGAGACAAGGCAACTTACAGGTTAGGCTTATACTTCTCCCCAGCTAAGACCAAGACCATAGCCTTCAACAGATCTAGACGAAGTCATAAATTTAAACTCCCCCTACAAGATCTGTAAATGGTCACGATTATAAATATCTCGGCATCACTATAGAAAGTCGACTGAGAGTTTCCTGACATCTAGCAGAAACTAGACGTAAAGTAGACTCCAGATTCAATAGGATCAAGACCATCACAAATCTGATGATTGACGTCAATATCAAGATGCTCATAACTATGTCCTTGATACAGTCTGTCCTACTATACGCCGCTCCCGTCCTTCTACTGGTTTACACGGGGCGCCTCCGTGGTCTAGCGGTAGCGTGTTGGATCACAGATCACTACCACCCATGTTCGAATCCCGGCGTGGGCATATTTGAAGGTTGTTTCGTCTTTCGTTTCGTCTCATTACCTTTGAAGGTCGCTCGGCCCATTTAGTCTACCTTGTGCACAGAAGTGGCCGTAAAACATCAATCATCATCATCATCTACTGGCCTGCAACCCAGCCTTATAGCCTTTAGAAAGTATACAGAGTCCCACTACGCTACAACTTAAGCCTTCCCAATGGCATAAGCTCCATCTTGGTATACAGAGAATCGGAATCTTGCCTATCCGAACTTAGTTAAAAAAGGAAACATCCACCTGTCTTCTGAGACCTGCTTCCAAACACACTCAGACCGACATTATACACAAAGTTCAAGAAGGAATACAAAGAGATCCTATAGGCTTTAACGACGCCTCGTGGTCAATTAGGGCAGCTTGGCTCCAGAAGGAAATCGGTATACGTCCAATCACACCCAAAGGATCCAACGGACCTACTCCATGGTTAGAACCACCCCTTCAAGTAATTATATAGAAACCCATCCAGAAGAAAATTGATCCCGAAGGCGAAGCAATAGCAGCCACAACCAAAATTGCATATTTTAAAGAAAGTATTACATCAACTATCAACATCTATACCGATGCTAGCTGAACCAAGGCCTGGGCATGTCTCATTATAGAAACTGGTGAAGAAATCAGAGGCAGAATCCCAAACCACACACAGATTAGCAGAGCTGCATGCAGTCAAAGCGGCACTAGTATGATTATCGAGACTGTCTATCCATGAAAGAGTCATCATCCCCTCGGATTCTATCAGGGCACAAACCATCACCATCACAGCTGATTTCCAGACCTATCCCGAAATCATGACATGAATCTACATCAATGAGGGAAACGACCGAATCCAACAACTAGTGAACGAAGCCACGTGCCTAGAAGTCATCGAACATACTGAACATACCCCTGGAATATTCAACCATCTCATCCGCAGATTCATCTTTAATCAACCCCAATCGATCTACACAGACTACAAAACATCATATAATAGCTGGTACCAGACCACTACTGTAGTTGGACGTAACATTCTTAACAACAGGTTGGCCGACGTCCATCTCAGATGGCTACGTTTTTGGTCATACACACGAAACGTCATCCTTTCGTCATCCCTAGCACTCTGATTACACTGTCAATCAACGTACAGCCCAGTACCCTATCTGTTCAATTGCCCAACCCACCCGATGTACCGAAGAAGACGTAAAAGTCATCTACTCCCTGAAGACTTCGAGCTACGAGATCGTCGCCTACCAGCGCTGATTACAAGAGAACTCAACATTTCGAACAGATATCATCACCCGACTTCTACTGAAAGGCTTCTATAAGCACAACCATCAACAATACAGACTGAATAGAATACAACATGCACACATATGCACACAAACACACTGGTGAGACATTACTCTGGTGAGACATCACACTGGTGAGACATGAAGAAGCAACCTAAGGAATCGTCCAAAGTCTGAATTTGTGTTTCGAGATTATCTTAACTCAAGTACTAATATTAATTAGATATAATTGGGTGTGTTTTAGACATGTTTTATCATCACTGTTTTGTCCATGTCTGGAGCGAGTCACATACGAGTCGGCCGTTCAGCAGGCGGTAGTCCATTCTATTTAATCTACTATTCTTGATGATTACATTAAAGGTTCGGATTTGTTGGCGGTGAATCGAAATTTTATTAAATTGGAAAGGGTCACATACTAGGTTTGACTCGTTATGATTATTGAACATTATGATTGAAGTCTGTAACAGGAGCAAAAAAGATTATGTTACCGGATGTGAGGAAATGAAAGGAGTTTCAATTTGGCGGTTAAATCTGGTGTTGGACTTTTTTTATGTGAGCTTAAATGCGAATATGTATGAATTTAACTGAGAAACTGACATTGGCGACAAGGATTTACAATCAGTTTGTCGAACTGAACATTTTCTAGTAAATATTACCAGTAATTATGGCCGATTGCTTGGATAAATTCGATCATTTCGACACTACGTCTGACGTGAAGAATGCGGGCACTGTATAGAAACAGTTTAATTTCGCCACATTACCAAATACAGGTCAACCAATTAATTATGAACTGGCTGCTATTGCACTAAACAATTACTATTTACTTCATTCCGAAAAAAAACACCTCTAGCCATGCAAGACATATCTTCCGAGAAACAGCACTTAAGCCAAATGAAAATGTTATACAGTATATGGTACGTCTAAAATCGTTAGTGGTTGACTGTAATGGTGGTGATGAATGTGATAATCAAATCAGAGACTAAGTACAAATAAACTGTCAATCTAAATATTTCCAAAGACGTCTTGCTATAGAAAAAAAGATATTACGCCGCAGAACATTCCGGAAATATCCCAAGAGATTGTGAGCGTTATGAACACCGAATGACGTTATTCAAGGAGCCGACGACAATTATTAGGCTTCGACACTATAAATAAAGTTAGTTATTCACGTAAACCTCAGTCAGGCAATCGACGCAAGAATTCCTACACGCCATTTCAATCAAATAGGGATGCTCCCAATACTCCTAAAAGGAAGAAAGGGAAAGACTAGTTTCAAATGTGGTGGAAAGGATCACTACTCCACAGTGTGTAAGACGAATAGCCATAACCACGGTAACGGTCAACTTGCCGAGGTAACGCATGTAGATGAACACAATGAGGACTACTCCTATGCATCTGGCATTAATGGATGCCACGAATCTGATGCCACAAAGGATTTTAAAGTCGGTGGTGTAAACTTGAGCATGTTAGTTGATTCTTCAGGTGCATCTGACAACATGATTGAAAGTGAAACCTTGAGGTCATTGAAGACGAAGAAAATTATCTGTACATCCCAATATAAATCTGTCACGAACAAGTTGTACCCGTATGCTTCGACTACATCGTTAGACATATTAAGCTCATTCACTTGCCTAGTGGAAGTTGGAAAACAGCTCTACGGAAGCAAGATTCTATGTTATCACTAAGCAAACAACCACAGCGCTCGAGTTATTCTACTGCAACTCAGCTAAGTATTTCATGGGATTGAAAGGTTGAAGGACATTCAAGCTAGTTTGCATATCAATCCTGAGGTGCCACGAATTGCACAAACCACTGAGAAGAACACCTTACCAGCTTAGGAAGAAATTAGAAGAAAAGGTTAAGGAGTTGCTTGACCTTGATATGATCAAACCAGTTAACGGACCGACCCCATGGGTTAATCCAGTCGTTTATGTACCCAAACGTGAAGATATTAGACTGCGTTTGGACATGCGTCGAGCGAACGAGGCTGTATTACGTGGACGTCATCCGATTCCAACAGTGGAAGAGATCCTACAAAAAATGGATGGTTCAACTACGTCCAATGAGTCGGATCTCAGGATGGGTTACCACCAATCAGAGCTCGAACCCAGCTCCACAGTTATTACGACATTCGACACTGAGGTTGATCTATTCAGGTACAAACGTCTATCATTTGGTGTTAAGGTCAGCGGCGGAGCAGTATCAGTCTGTCAGTGCGCCATACAAACTGCGTTGAAAACATTTCAGATGACAAAATGATCCACGGATCAGATCGGACCATACACGATGAACGTTTACCTGCTGTGGTCAAGCCCCTACGTGATTTTGTATTAACACTAAACCCCGGAAGGTGTCAACACGACACGAACCAACTTGTATTAATGGGAGTCGGTCGGTCCGACAAAATGTCGTGTTAAACCCACACAGGAGGCGAGAGAGCAGACCGCGCAGTCTGCGGTGAGAGGTTTTCTGTGTCTTCCATGCTGTCTTATCATTTCCTTGTTAGCATTAATGTATCTTTACAGAAACAATCTGTTTCAGCTAAAGTTATTTCATATAGAAGATATAAGTCAATTGACAAGGAGGCTTTTCTTGCTGATCTGCGAGTCTCTTCTATGGTATTGGATCCACAGGATGGTATGGATCATTTGGTGGATCTCTATGATAGTACACTGAGATACATTGTAGATGAACATGCACATTTAAGGACAAAGGACATGCCAAGCAGATCAATGCTTCCTTGGTATAATAAGAACATACAGGCTGCAAAGATACACAGAAGGTATTGTGAACGGCTTTAGATCAGCGCCAGTTTCTGTGTTCATTTTAAGATGTTCAAGGTCAGTACAACTCTTGTTAAACATACCCTTGCCTCTGCTAAATCTGAATATTATAATAAAAAAGATCAAAGCATCCAAGGGAAATCAAAGGACTATTTTCAGTGTTGTGAATAAAGTATTACATAAAAGTCAAACTGTCCCCCCAAATAATATCAACTCAGATAAAGATATGGCCCATTGTTTTAATAACCTCTGTCAAAAAATATTAAATATACATAGTGGGTTCCATTCCAGTACCTAATCACAGGGTAAGCCATTGGTATAAGAGTCCTGCATATCCATGATGGATAAATGTGAGCCTTTTACAGAGACTGATCTAATGCTTTCTGTGCAGTTGACCCTATGCCTACATGGCTTGTGAAAGATTGTCTGGATGTTCTGATATACCCAATTACAAATATATTTAATAAATCATTATCTCTGGGTGTTTTCCCAAGATCCATGAAAGCTTCCCTTGTAAAACCATTAATAAAAAAAACACTATGGAATGTAATATTCTAAACAATTACAGACCTGTTTCAAATCTTACATTTTTATCTAAAGTTATAGAAAAGGCAGTTGCTTTCCATCTAAGCAAATATTTAATCAATAATAACCTTAATGAATCATTACAGTCTGCCTATAAAATTGGTCACAGCACTGAAACAGCCTTGGTTCGAGTCTGTCTGCTGCATTTGATACAGTTGATCATAATGTACTTTTCTCTAGGTTAAAAGACATGTTTGGTCTATCAGGTAAAGTACTTGAATGGTTTTCACAATGTATTCCCATCCTCTTGGGATCATTGTGCAGCGATATGGGGTTAAATATCACTTGTATGCTGATGACACACAGCTGTATATATCACTGGATCCTGAAAATGAGTTTCGATCGGGCATTTCGAACGCATTTCGATCGGGCATCGACCTTGAGAAGTGCGACAGCGCGTGCTATTAATGTTTTCTTTTTATTAATGTTGGATTTTTTTCTGATTATTTGATAATGCCCGCAAACACCAAGTGTATACATCCGGCGAATTATAATTACCAATTCGGGGAGGCTTTATACCGTTTAATTCAACACGTGCCAACATCACAACACGACAAATCCGCGGACGAAAGATGCCGCGTTATTAATTTGTCGCCAGAGGTTGTTGCAAATGCGATCTAAGAACCATTTTCTTGGATGCCTAGGGAATGAAAAATCATCCTTTATCTGTTTACTTTACCATGATCCGGACCATGCGTACTATATCGGAATAAACCTACCTTTTATCAGAATAAGGAAGATTAACACATCCGGTATCATCATGATCATCGTCATCGTCCTTATTTATCAGATCTTCTCCGCCTGTGACAACGTTCCACGTTGGAATGCTACTGCGATGTCCAACACGAGATCGCTTCTATCATAGTTATACGTGACAGGACTCGCTTGCGACACACACCGCCTGGTAACATGACTAGTGAATGAGGTATTTTCTTCCGGGTGAGTCATTTCTTGGAAAATAAATAGATGTCTTGACGTAGAAGAAATATAAATGGGTCAATTTGTTCTTTCACTTTAGTTTATCAGTTGAATATTACTTGCGATTGTCGTGAAATCTATATACATAATGGCAATGGGCTAAATGTGTGTTGATGTTTGTATATATATATATATATATATAATATATATAGTGTGTGTGTGTGTGTGTGTGAGTCAATGTGTGAATGTGTGTGTGTGTGTTTATCTATATACGTGCGTATATACGAGTGTGTATGTCTCTCTCTCTCTCTCTCTGTATGTCTTTATGTGTCTGGGATATTCATCAGCCTTTAAGTGCCAGGTAAACCGCTTTTCGTACGTGACAACTGTGTCACGCCCACAGAGAAGCGATTGTATATAAGCTACGTACAGAAATCATTGGTGTCGTCGTACTTCCGGTCGGCGGCGATATCGCCTTCGCTGTCCGAGCCGTGTTCCAGTGTACGTACTTTATCTCGATTCCCGCGCACCCGAGATCGAGTCAGCAGATCCAGGGACTCCACATCGCTGCCATAAACAGTGACGGCTTTCCCTACCATCCGGTCTTCCAGTTCCAAGCCTATCCGTTCTATCCAAAGCAACAGCCGGTCCGGAACACGGCGCCGTAGGGTTCCGGATCGATGTCATTCAGCATCGATGCCATCCTGGCAGGCTCGCCAATGTCACCGACCTAACGGGCGACAATATCGGCCAATGACCTTTGGGTGTTCCAGATCACGCCTACTGGGTTTTTGTAACAACACGTAACAGTTTATTCATCCATGGCGGAGGTGTGACTACAGAAATAATTACGCGACGATTATAATTAGCAGTAGCGTGACATCGGCTTGTTGTCAGCCTTTCTCTGGTGACAAGGCCGTCTGGGAACGGCCAGCACGTGATGATTTATTATCTACAAGTATCAAATGATCCGGATCGCAATTAATCTTTTTGATGCAGAGGAATCCAGAAAGCACAGGAATCCAGAAAATGTGGTTCAACGATAAGAAGATAATTATAGAAGATAACTACTTTGACACAACAGTTAAAAAGTAATTCGCTGTGGTTCCAAAGAAACTTATACATTAGAATATTTCGAGGCAACAGATGCTGACTTATTTGGAGTTCGAATTGCTGGATAGTCTGCGTCTGATGAGTATTTCATCTTTGATTGGCGATAATTATTTTTGGAGATTGCTTTATCGAGAAAGGTAGCCACCTTATTCCGAACATCTAATCCACATACAGGTGTATATTTTCCTTCTAATTTCTGGTGATCAGTATGGATATAAATCTTACGCGGTGCCAATAATTGACTGGCGAGAACAGCATGTGTGCATCGAATATTTAAGTGAATGGAAATTTGAAGCTATTTTGAGTACACTAAACATCCTTGTTTGGTGTCTGTTATTTAAAAGAATAGACACGGCCATGCATTCTTTCTAATATATTAAACCAACATCTTCTAATAATATCAAGCTTTTCACATTTTGTTAAAATGATTGGAAGTGATCAAACAAAGCTTGCTGAATTACAAAGCTCGATCAGAAAATATCTAGAGATGTATTTTGGGATAGAAATCATGGCGTACAAAAGAGATTCTGCAGCTTTAATACGTAAGACATACATTTTAATAACATATTGAAAACATCTCAGTTACTTTCTCATCTTCTCCCTTTTCTCCATATCTTTTAACATTTTAATAACTTTTAATATAATTTTCAGTTTAATTTTCAGTTTAATTCATTAGCCTACGGTTCCCTTCGCTAATGTCTACTAACATCGTAAAGCAAGAACCCATTTCATTTTGCGGTACAAATCTGAGAATTTCCGATAAATTGATGATCAGTTTGGATTTGATGTTTTCTTGTGTATCAAATTTGAATCATCGCCTTATTCAAAGATAATATTAAATTATGATAGATTCCATAGGGAGCCGATGGAAAGACAGCCAAGCTACATTGGTCCCAGCAATTTTCTGTTATACGCATTTATTATAAATTATTCCTTTTATACATATATCTTGGGTATATTACTACAACACTTTGTGGCGCAATGTATGAAATTAATATGAACCTCCTAGAAAAATCACAATTAAACACCTGATGAGGTGATTGAATCAGATTGTGTGAAATGGTGGTTACTAAATATGTTTTTACTATCCGTTGTTACATTCTTTTGTTAGTTCAATTACTAAAGTGAATTTATTTGCATGTAGAGATTAACATTTAAATACAAACACAAATCAGCTGTCTTTTAATTGTATTATTTAAAAAATATATAGCTGTTAATCGCAATAATGTAACAGTCAATCTCGGTACACCCAATGATACAAAATATTGTGAAATGTACTCACTGCGTTTCATATCTAAGTCAGTGAACATACGAGAACTTACATGCAATGTTGGAAATGACGGTTATATACGGTCTACGGATGTCGCTTTTGGATATAGGTCCTTATATACACAGACAATATCCGTTCCTTGGATTGATTCATAAACTTGACACGAATAACATTTCCTCACTTTGTCATCCATAAATATCCTCTCGATAACAAATTATACCAAATAATAGATAAAATATTAAATGTCAAAAAGTGTGCAAATGTCACAGAACAATAGTACAATGGGCATCCTAAAAATAGAGCAAGCTATGTTTAATATTATACGCAGCAGGATATTGTTTCGAATGCAATTAAAACCTTGTTATAAAGGACCATTATAACAAAGTGACGCCTTTAATTTTTACCTAATTTACAGAACAACTAAAACCTGCCCAAACTAAATAATATATGCACCTGTGTTTGTGTTAGTACATAGATTGTATTTTGCAGTAGTAGCAGTAATCTAAATACTAATAGTATTATATGAGACAACAGTGAGTGCTGAGATACGGTTTAAAGCCTAACAACTTAAAATAGAGGAGATTTACTCGTTATAGTTGAATAAAACCCCAATAGTAATCGCCGATCACTGTCTGAATGAGCATGATATTTACAGAGAAAAAGTCAGTAAGTAGGTATGTGCTTAGAGAGCGAGTGAGTGAGTGAGTGGGTAAGATAGTCAGTGAGAAAGGTCCGGTAAGAAAATAAAATAGTGAAAAAATGAATCAGTGAGTGAGCGAGTGAGTGAATGGGTGGGTGGGTAGTAGAGTGAATGAGTGGGTGAGTGAATGAATGAGTGAGTGAGTGAGTGAATGGGTGAATGGATGAATGGGTGAGAGAATGAGTGAGTGAGTGAGTGAGTGAATGGGTGAGTGAGTGAATTGGTGGGGGTGTGAGTGAGTGAGTGAGTGAGTGAGTGAGTGAGTGAGTGAGTGAGTGAGTGAGTGAGTGAGTGAGTGAGTGAGTGAGTGAGTGAGTGGTGGTGAGTGGTGGTGTGGTGAGTGGTGTGAGTGAGTGAGTGAGTGAGTGAGTGAGTGAGTGAGTGAGTGAGTGAGTGAGTGAGTGAGTGAGTGAGTGAGTGAGTGAGTGAGTGAGTGAGCGAGCGAGCGAGTGAGAAATTAGAATGTATCAATCAAAACAAATTTGTAACAAATTGTAATAATAAAAGAGGCATAGATACTTGAAATAGTTTCTACAACTATTTTAAAACATAAATGAATCTGTGATCTCAAATATATCGTTGAATAGGTGACATTAATTTTACACTTTAAACAAAT
>JAODUP010001857.1:0-25017 GCA_025642065.1 Paralvinella palmiformis
ACTTTAGACGAGCTTAATAATATCTGATCTGATAAACCACTAAAATATTATCTTCAGGAAGCAACATTAGGACTTATTATGATCTAATTTGTTTCAGGGTCAGTTATTCCTGGTGTCTTGGAGATACATAGAAATGATCCCTAAAAGGTACCTCGCTACTGACATGTAATATCGAGATATACACAATGGCAAAACTATTAGATTAATACAATGATTGATGTCATCTCTTAGACACAGTCAGAAGAACATCAAGAAATAAATAAATTAATTAATTATGTTTTGTGTTCGCTAACTTTGAGATTTGTCCACTTGCTATAAAATACATTTAAATAGTATCATAATGCTATCTAATAATATTTACGTGCATTATCTTTAACTATCATCATGATAACAAAGCTACTGTAGTTTGTCTTGCTCCTTTTCACATTGAGCTATTTAACACGTTGTATTTGTTTGTGGTTACGTTTTGTTCTTCTCCGTTATAGGAAGATTACGAATTTTCCAGAGCCGTAATAGCCCTGTATATGCTAGAAAACTGTCTAGAATCGGCTATATAAGTGCAATGATCCGTATCGTAATAATAGATGCTTACATGAGGTTTGGAAGTGAAATATCAAATACCAGACAGGACGATACATTTTGAATCCATATTCAGTACGAAAGCAAAGACTATTTATAACAAGACGTGTTACTTCGCGTTTTAACATAGGACACCATTTTGAATTCATGGAGCGCCAGGGCCCTTGCGACCGGAGGTAGATTGTCACGGACAGCTCCCTTCGTTAACATGGCGCCTAATGGCACTGGTTCATTCTGCGCCGCTTTCCGCTGCAATAACAGAACAAGTATGCACAAATAAAGACATCCCCGAAAGGAAATTAAAACTAGTGTAAAAATTTGATATGTTCTGGATTTTTTTAAATAAAGGATATTTAAAACATAATTTGAAGTAGACACGTCCCTACTTGACATGACCCAAGCAGTAGACCCAAGCAAGATCAATCTAGATCTATATTTGTTACAGGCAAAATCTTATTAAATTTCATTGAACAGTGTCGAACCTATTAATCACAAAATGGAAATGCAAGATATACATAAGCTTATACTTAAATGTACTGGAGCCATTGAAGATGTTATGGGCGGGAGCTATATTGTACTTTGTTATTGTTAATAATATAATTGGACTTCTAAAATTACATTACTTTAATCAGATAATTTTTCCCTAATTACAGTAATTATAAGTAGCTGAGTATTTACATGATAACCTGCATCCATATTTATTTTAAATGTAAGCAATTGGTACTTACTGATATATATGGACTTCTATTTATAATTTAAATGTTATGAAATTAGTTATTAAATACCTCAACTAGTGGTTGAAACATTCATTTTGTAATTTTTTCTGTTGATATATGATGAGGAAAGTTTTAAATTACTTGAATACTAATTGTAGAATGTATGATATGTATTTCAATGAAACGGAATTCATGAACCAGACAACTTATCTAGAATCCTATTCCAACTATTTTTGATGTACCAAATCCACCTCATGCATCCACTGAAATCAGAGGAAGGTATTAACAGATAGGAGACCTATACAGGAGACAGGTCCAGCTGTGATGGTAATTAATATTTATAAATATTAATGGTGCTATTATAAAATTAATTAAATAAGAAACAAGGCATCAAACCCATGACATTTTGTCAGCCCATTTCATATCTTAATACAAAAAAGGATTACCAGCACCTGGATTAGTACTTGAATGTTCAGCTCATGTACTTTAATTGGTATACTTCTCTTCATAACTGCATATCAAATCAAATTCTTTAACAAAGTTGAAAAAAGGAAAACATGTGTTTACACATTGTGTATGCACTTAATGGTTAAAGTCATTATTTTACAAGGTATTGTTCTGTTTCAGTCCTTGAAGTTCTATGAAGATGAGATACCATGTAAACAGGCCAATCTCTTGGTTACAGATTTACTGGTGTTATCTGTTACAGTAGTCAATGCATGTGTCTATTACATCTATGGGTATATTCTGTCTAACTTTAAATAGTTCACTGATCTGGACAAAACGTCATATTTTTGTAGCAGTGGTTGTTTAGAGCTGGAAGCAATTTGGGTTATTCTGTCCATTTGATAACAAATGATTGATTGTAACTATAGATGAACCCGTGGCACAAGAGATTTGATGTGGCTTATTGTATGAAAGTACTAATTTCTCTATCTCTAACATGTTAACGCAAACATAAACATTGTTAATATTCCATGTATATTCTTTGTTCTCAGCTGGGCAGGTAGATATTGCATGGTCTATATTATTGAGGTGTAGAGCTTAAATGAACTTATAATTTTTTTTAGTTAATATATGATAAACAGACATGATGAATATATGGTGAATTGTGTTATGGTTGCGTTATAATAGTTGTACATATCATTATATGTCTATATTCAAATAAATACAAATTTATGGACTATTAGAGTATAAACTGACATGATGAAAGTATGTCTGTATGCATTTACCTCATATATACCTAACTTTTTTCATTAAAACAATTCCACACACAAAGCTGTGAAATAACCTAAACCACGTTCAATTATTTTCTGATCAGCTGTCAAGTGATCGCAAATTGTAGGCTATGAATTAATTAAGTGACTGGGCTGTGAAATCACTTAATTATATATTTACAGTTTCAGAGCTTCGTTTCCTTCAATATCATGTGTGCACAATTAAATTGTTTATTAATAAAAGAGTATGTGATCATGTAACATATAGTACTAGTTTTGGTAATTCATTTCAACCATGCGCACACATGTACATGATCACATGTGGACAACCATAGAGGGTTTATTTATCTGAGAAATACCTCCGGTCGCTGGAGGCGCCATTGGTTCAAAATTCAACATGGCGCGGCAAGAGTAACGCCTCTCTATATTTAAGCTCTCTGACGAAAGCCAAGAGCTTAGTGAGCTCCGGTGGCTTAGTGGTTAAGCACCCGGCACTTGGTGCCAACGGTCGCAGGTTCGAACCCAGCAAGAGGTCGAAACTTTTCCAGGGATTAATTTCTCGGCTCACTACATCGTGGGTGGCTGACCACGTTAAATGGCGCTGCCGTCTCCACTGAATTATTTAAAATAAAGGGGGACGTTAAAAACCCCTTGAGGACGTAAAACACTCTGGCAGTGACCACCCTCAGGGTATTTCGGCTCCATCTTTCCGTACTGCTCCCCTGTGAGTGGTGGGTGAAGAGGTTTCTCAACCACTCCAACATAGAGGCTGTGCTGATTAAGCGACAGCCTGGGGATTCTCTCCGAACAACAAAACCAAAACCAACCAAGAGCTATCGTCAACGAACTGTGACGTCACCTAACTTGGCTCACCACGAAGAAGAACTTAGGTGAGATAAATAATTAATCATGTAAACAAACGTTTGTTTCAGTGTTTAATAATATATTTGCTTCATCGGTCACACCAAAATATAAATACTGCTAATTTTGTACTAATATTTCTACTACCATACTACTACTACTAATACTCCTATTATTATTATTATTATTATTATTATTATTATAAAAACAATAACAACATAAAATTTAGAATATATGGGTTTGGTCTATTATGACATAAATTATCCTAACATTAGCGACTAGGATGACCACATCTGTAGCTTGTTGATAATAAATTATTGTGTGAAATGTATTAAAAATCAGTTTAGTAAATTATGCCATTCGTATATTTTCTTTGTGGTTGGGTAGTTCTCATCAAAGCATTTCACCATCGGCATTAATTTCGAAAAGATCGACACAATCTTTAAATCAATTGTAACTTATACGAATCAGGGACATTTGATTTGTTCACTTGTAATGTGATAAACGTCTTAATTTATGTATATTATTCCCAATGTTTATTGTTCATTCCTATCCAGTGCACAATAAGGTTATACTAATATATAATCAAATATAAATACATTTATTCCTTCTCCATAACAAAATAAAAATCGACAAATTAAACTAATTATAAATGGACTTTGATCTACATTAAGTAGATGTTTATCTTATAACCGTAGTCTTAACTCTGACCTTGACCTTATTGACCATCACAATCTTATTGTCCACCATCATTGATTTTGTTCTGTTTTATTCTTGTTTATTCCTAAATTTATAAATATATCCGTCATTTTGCCAACTCGTATCATAGACCAGTGAGGCTTTAGCGTTGTGTAGCGAATACTTTATTTATCTTATTGTGCCGTATAAGATAAAGGTTTTTGGTTGTGACAATACACAGCTCGTTTACTCGCACGTAACAAAACATCGACAGGTTTATGTATGCTTTCTTTAATGTAAGGTTTATTACAGATAATGACAGTTAAAAGCAGAAACAAATTTAGGTATTATCTCGAAGAACTGGGTACAGCTTTAAGACTGTACCACATTCGCAGGATTTCAGCACTTCCATTCTGGATTAGTAGCCGTACGGATTGTAGCCGCCATACCCAGATGGTTGGTATCCATACCCGCCACCATAACGCTGATTGTGATAACCTCCATATTGACCATATGGATTGCCATAACCGTGATCGTAACCTCCACGGTGATAATCAGGGTGGTACTGAAATCATTAATAAAATCTATGAAATATTGTGATCTTACATCTAGTACAAAATTCTGAACAACTAGCGTGAATTGTTACCACGATAAGACTTAATAAATCTACATCACATTTTAAACGGTGTTGTATACAATATGCTACTTACACCTCCATATCTATCATATGGCCACGCTGTTGCCATGGCTACACACGCAACCAACACGATGACGACTAGTAGAGCTTTGGCTACCATGGTGATGTTTTCTCACAACAGCTAATGTCGTCTGTGTGAAAGGTTATCGTAGTATGAAGATTTTGGTCTAATTTTGACTGTCGTAGGCAACACTCGGGTGTTTATATACTAGTTTGAGCTAACTGAGTCGTGACTCTCTGATATTTCCTCTTGATGTATTTTTGTTCCATGAGATAGTGTCCTAGTTTCAGTTTTTTTCTCTCTTATGTTTGGGGTTTCGGATATATGACAGATAATAAATTACAGATAATACACTTTTTGTAGTCTGTTTACTGGAGAATTCGTGACGAAATTGGGATAAAATTAGCTTCTTGTGCTACATTTAGGAACTTAATGGTAAGATGCAGAAGAAATGAAAATGTGTACTTTTCTGATGAAGTGTGTGTATTCATTTATATTATCAAGTTTGTAAATAATGTTTGTAAATAAATATTAAAATGTTCTTATAAAACATTCGACAGATCGGTCCGATCGTATGGCATGGCTCGATTTATCCATTTTTATGTTTTTTACATATTTCTTATTTATTTATCATTTGATATCAGACATAAATCGCAGGGTGGTAATTCTGATCGTGACTTGTAATATGTTTATTAAGATCAAACACTTCTTTAATCCTTGAATACGAATATTGATATAACCGCTTCAAGTGAAAATCTAATTTTTGTTTTAAAATGAACGGCGCTATCTATATTGAACGATTATTAAATGAAATTAGCAATGGCTTTATTATGACTTCTGTTTACTATTAACTAGATAGTAAAGCTTTTGTATGTATGTATGTATGCGTATACACATATATATATATATATATATATATATATATATATATATATATATATATATTTATGAGGGTGTGTGTTTGCGTTCTTGTTTTACCCCTTCATTTTACAAAGTAGATATTGCTAAGACCAAATTTAGAAATCATTGTGCCCTCTTCTAGCACGATAAAATAAAGAACATAGTCAAAGCTGATCTTGAAGTGCACCAAATATCGTGCCAGTTTGGACAAAGCTATTCAGTGTAAGAACGTAAGCGTTTAGATTTGGTAAATATCGTCTAGCTAGAGTTTGCTTGACGAGATAAATTAAGGAATAAATAAATAAAAATTGCCACACCATAATGCGAGATCTTAGCTAAATATGTATCCTCTCTGGCATTTCCATTCTGGGAAACCTTTGATGTTTATCAGTTTCTAGAAGATGTATTTCATCTATAAGAGAGCGTTTAAGACGTATTTGTTATGACGTCTTGTCTTAGTGAGTGCTGATCGCGGTCTGTTATTGCGCAGCCAGGCATGTCGTGTGACGTCACAGGTGATAGCTTGGCTTGGCGTTCAATGAACAGAATACAGACTTCTCTGTGCGGAGGAAAGATACAAAAGAGGCAGAGATATGGCAGATCTCTATTTCGCGCCCTCAGTGACGTATGTGATACGTAAAGGGTCTCATACGTAAATCTACGGACGTGTGTTATGAATGTCACGATAGGGGAGCATTCAGTCACGTTTTGGATAAATTATATATATATATATATATATATATATATGTGTGTGTGTGTGTGTGTGTGTTTGTGTGTATTCTTGTTATAAAGAAATAACTCTAATCAATAAATATATATTCTTCGATAACAACAATATTAGGCAATATTGACACTAACTGATGTTTGTTTATGTCAGTAATATCTTTAACAAAAGACAACTCTACCGTGATCTGGGTCAGAAGGCCATCTTTTAGAGTGCTGCGTATGACATACTTCAGTGCACATCGTGACAAAAACAAACATACTGGTCGACAGTGATGTTTACATTCAGATACTCATTTTCACGCATACATATTCGCATCCATTAACGCATGCATACTCGCATGCACACATACACAAATGGATTCACATATTTGTTTCATTGTTTTGGGATGTATTCGTTGAAAGCAATTAACTAATAATACTGTGTTTTTTGTTATTATTAGGTTTTGTCATATTGATATTTGTTTGATGCAATTCAGTTTTCATATTTGCTGATAATGAACGAAGTAATAATCCATATTTACTGAAATGTTTAATTTAGTTGACTTGAGAGCTAGACGTGTCACGATCTGAGTATACATAATTTGATAGTGAGTTAGTGCTTTGGGAAATAAGATGACAAAACAGTGACACAGAGATAACACAGAGTCACCTCTACAACGTATAGATGTATGCAATGTCTTATTGTACCAGTTGCACAATTGGAACACGTATAGAAAATTGGATACCAAGTTATTTATAATTGATGTTCTTATTTCAAAAGTCATATTTATTTATAACTGCCCACATAACTTATGCCAAACGAACACACTCCACATGTGGATACATAAGAATGGAAACAACAAAAGAGTAGTGGACACACGATCCTGTATGTATTAACTATATGTATTAACTTTAATTATTAATTGTATGTATTAAGTGCATTTATTAACTGTATGTATCAACTGTTTGCATTAACCGTATGTATAAACTATATATATTAATATATGAAATATACAATATGTTGTTGAAACTAACAACTTAACGTTCTTACTCTATATGCTGAGTATTAGTTTTACCCAGTCACTAATGACCAATTATCTAATTAGTGAAAAATTTCAATGCTTGTCTCTTAGCAGAGATTCGATTATCACATAAAATTATATATCAAGCATAAATTATTGACTAATATCATACATCCATACTTTCAGATTATATTTATTTCAAGCCACTTCCTTCCAGTTTTGTTAAGTTTAGCGTAAAACTTAGTACAATAATTTGTTATAACGATTAATGTTTAACATTTCTAATCTCAGGGAGGAATGAAAGAAGAAAATAATAAATTCGAAACGTCCACTTATTCATGTATCAAAATATTCTATTTCATTAAATATTCGAACAATTCGACATATTATTAGATATACAAGTTTACTACCCATCTATAATTCGGAAAAAAGAATTATTATTGAAATTGATGAATTAATTTTGTCAGAATCTATTTATTCATGAATATCTCCAGCCTTCTCACTATTTGATAAAAATAAAATCAATTGTTCTGGTCTTATTTTGTGTTTGGATAACAGTGTTATTTTATGAGAATAGTATTATTAACTGTGAGATTTAGTTATTTAATACTTTATTGATAATGATAATGTATATTTAATAAAGCGCCCTTACTAGTAACAGCCATTTAAAGGCGTTGTACAAACAATAATATTTCACTTAATATAGTATCAACAAAATCTGGGAACATGCTATATTAAGAGGATGTGAAAGAGAAGGAGTCTAAATAACTTTATTACGACTTGCAATTTTTAATGACTTTAATGTATCGAATATTATTTATTAGATATTATTTTCCCGTCCAAGATAATTTAATTGATAATATTTATGATGAAAACATGTATATTCAGTTTCAGCCAATTGTCACAATTGTCTCCAAAGCTAATTCAGTATAATTAAGATAGCAATGATCAATGTTCAATGTTCAACGAACCATGCCATAACAATAACTACAACATCAATAAAATAATAACAAATTTTATTTGCATTTAATTTATTTAATTTCGAAAATATTCAACCAAAATTTCATAAACATAACACCTTAAACTGTTTTCTGAATTACAGGTTAAACGTTTAAACTCGAAATTCTTCAAATATTTTTATAATAATAGTCGAAGCCAGAAGCCTGTCCGCGTTTACTAGACTGGTCTTAATACTGGCTGCCGTAACCTTGTTGTCCACCAAAGCCTTGTTGTCCACCATATCCCTGTTGTCCACCATATCCCTGTTGTCCACCATGTCTCTGTTGTCCCCCATAACCCTGTTGTCCACCATATCCTGGCTGTCCACCATATCCCTGTTGTCCACCATAACCCTGCTGTCCTCCATACCCCTGTTGTCCATCATATCCCTGTTGTCCACCAAATCCATATTGTCCACCATAACCATGGTATCCATCATAACCGTGTTGTCCACCGTAATGCTGGTGACTGCCATATTGTTCATGAGGTTGGCCGTAGTGTCTCTGATATTGTCCATCATACTGTTCACTGTGGTACCCATGATAATCACTATCATGACCATACTGAAAGTGATATAAGTATTATTAATAAGATATTAAAATGTATATATCATCATGGATTTAGAAGGCATCAAATATAACATAAATGTTTTATTCTGCTGTTTAATAGTTACAAATTGGAATAAATATACAACAGTAAATGATAGTACAATTTATTAGTTAACCATTGTCTAACTTACTGATCTTCCTCCATGTCTGTTATGTGGCATCGCTGTAATCATGGCTATACACAGAGCCAACATGGTAACAAACATCAGTCCCTTAACAGCCATACTCGTGGTTCGTTACAGCAGCTGATAATATCGTATGTTGTCTTTTACTTTGTAAAGTTTGATCCTTCTAGTTGATATCTGATGTATGAGGCAGTCACTTAGATGTTTATATAGTAGTGAGGGCTTGGCTGAGTCGTGACATTTTGTCACGGCGACCGATCGTCACCGGAAGCTTCTCTTTTTGTGACCTTGTAGATGGTATGACGTCAATATTTATAGAGGTTATCATAAGTTAGTATATATACCACAGGTTCTTTGTTTTTATAATTAGACAAAATGGATAAACGATATTGAGCATAAGTGGGAATAGTTCAAGGTAATTTACTAGATAATGTGGTCACAGATTATTTGTTACCACAAATCTGTTTTTGTCTGAAGATAGTCGTACGAAGAGAGTTGTAAGAAGATAGTTATATGGCAATCTGTCTTTTCATAATTCATTATACTAAAAGTTGGAAACATATAAGCCATGAATTACTTTAAAGTCTTAGATGAGTTTATGGAATATTTCATCTAATACATTCATTATCCTAGGTATTTCGCTCACTCACTTGTCCACCAAATCATCCACGTATCCACCCACCAGCACTGTAGGAAATGGTAAAATACGATTCGATTTGGTGTTATCTACCAAAGTAAAGTATGACACTATATAGTGTGCTATGATATGGCATGAAAGAGCTAGATGATAGTATATTATGATGGAGTATAGTATAGTGTAGAATAGTATAGTATAATATGGTATGGTATGGTATGGTATGGTATGGTATGGTATGGTATGGTATGGTATAGTATAGTATAGTATAGTATAGCATAGCATAGCATAGCATAGCATAGCATAGCATAGCATAGCATAGCATAGCATAGCATAGCATAGCATAGTATAGTATAGTATAGTATAGTATAGTATAGTATAGTATAGTATAGTATAGTATAGTTTCATGTAGCTTAGCACATCACAGAACAAAGAATGGCTTAATACTGTAGAGAATAATATAGTATATTTTATTGTATTGTTCTGTTGCATTTTAGTGTAGTATCTTATAATATGGTGTTATATGTTGCAGTAAATTACATTAAGTTCTGTTAAGTTTACCATATCATACTATAATATAGCAAAGTACAGTATAGTATAGCGTAATATAATATAAAATCACATACTATAATACAGAATCAGAGAATATAGTATAAAATAGTATCAATTATATAGGATATATTGCCAAACAGTTTAACTTTAATTTAAATATTTATTTTATTATAATAAATTACTACGAAGTATTGAATTGTTGCAACGTTAACGGTGCATTGTTTGTTGACAAATAAATGGATGAAATGATATTTATTTTGGAATATACAAATGTATATGTGCTACATTCTTCAACACGACATAAGCTAATTAAAGGCCAATTATTATAAGTCAGCTAAAATAAGTGAAATAATAAAATAATAATCAACAGATAACATGATAAAATAACCACTAAATTAATGTGACCAGTTAAGGATCGAGATTGGCGTCATTGTATGTTTGCTTACGTCAACTCCCTCGTGTTATGACGACACAACTAAATATCTAAGTTTATTATCGGGTAGTTCTGTATTTAGAGCGTAACGCAATAGGTTTACCTGATCTATAGGTAGTTAGGTTCACTTCGTGACATGGAGCCAAAGACATTGATTAACTGAGTACGTGACAAATTTACAAATCCAATACAGTCCTAATTTATTAAATAAATAAATTAAATCTTAAGAACAGACACTAACCCACTTCACGCTTTCTATAAATATCAGAAAATGTTTTTCCTGTCATGCTAATCAATTGTTTTATACCTTGTTCTAGTGTTTAGCCAGTTATTTAGAGACTATCTATTTGGTAATATAAGAAACGTTTCGAAACCGAGTGAATATCATAATTAAGTTACTAAAGGCTAATAAATGTGGTATATTTCAATTATTTAATTCCATGATGATAATATGAGGCTAAGTTAAGTTGATTATTTTATTATAATATAATTGAAATGACGAAAACAACGAGTCCCACCATGGTGTATTGTAGTCGACGAAAAGTGTGTCAAAAAGAATTTAGACCGAGTACTTCATTAAATCGGTGAACTGTGTTAAAAAGGTGATAAACTAATACGTATATAAGAACTTTATAAACCTCACACTATTAGGATATGACTTATATTTGCGTTGATTACCTGTATTTTGGTATTATTATATAATTAATGTTTTCATATTCATTTGAAGGATTATATTAGTATTACTTTGTTGTGAAAGATTACGCTATGTATTATATAAACTATATTAATATAATAATTTCAAATAATACTTTCTAATTTACATTATATGATGTTATGATAATTTGCCTTATCAGGCTGTATTTTATTTGAAATTACAATACATATTAATCATTTCAACATTTCCATGTTTCAGAAGAAGGTTGGTATAAGATAATGCCATTTATGCGAAGATTTACATAGTGGTACTCTGAACAACTACTTTTATTTGTGTAATATGTATATGGGATCTCGTGAGGCTTTTGTGTTTGATTATTGAAAACATTTGATGTAGGTGTGTATGTGTTTATCATACTAGCACTTAAACATAAAAATCTGATTGGAGGTTTCACTGATTTATTTTTATAGAAAACCTCTGACCCACCAATTGTAACCTCTTTCTTCTCCTCTTTCGTCTATAGGCCACCTTGACTAGTTTGTTTTATTTTTTATTTGGTTTCCTTATGGTGCATTTTTTCAAACTTCGGTATTATCACAAATTTTTATTCTTCTTGTTCACTTTGTGCTATATTTTGGTTTTCTGTAACTTGTCCTTGTTGTCCATCTTGTGCTGGTTCACTGTCCTGCCCTTTCGGTCTGTCTTGTGCTGATTGCTGGTTTACTTCACCTTGTCCTTCTTCTATATCTTGTATTGGCTGTATACTTTCACTGCCTTGTTCAGTTTGTCCCAACTGTTGATTTACTTTCTCCTCTTCTTCTTGTCCAGTTTGTCCTACTTGGGTATTTGCGGTGCCTTCTCTTTGACTTTCACTATTTGCAGCATGTTGTCCTTCTTGTACAACTGGCCCTGCTTTAATATCTTCTCCATCTTCATTTAGATTACCTTCTTGACCATTGTTCATTCCTTTGTTATAATCAGAATCACCTTGATCATTCTGGTCATCATTTGGTAGATATGGCCAGTATATCCCTTGCACATTCCATGGACGCATATGGCTAAAGTGACCATGGACTGATCGGAAACCATGATGTAGATTGTCTTCATATCGTCCTTGATGGCCATAGGTTCCACTATAGGCATGGTGTCCATTATAGGCTTGAAGTCCTCCATAGGCATGGTGGATACCATGGGGGTATAGGTATAGTTCGTCTTGATGTCTGACATACTGGCCAAGATACGGTCGACCATATTGTCCACGAATTTGTCCGCCATATTGTCCACGGTAATGTCCATTGTGATAGTCATCATAATGAGTGTCTAATCGACCATAACGTTGACCGTAGTTCGTCGGGTGGGAATCGTGACCATACTGAAACAAATTATATAATACATTTATTTATTTAAGGTTAATGCCAATTTATAGTTACGTTTTGGATGAAAATTACCTATAATGAGTGCAACAATAAATATTTAACAAGAACAAGAAGAACAATAAGAACAAAAACAACAACAACAACAACAACAACAGCAATAATAATAGTAATAATAATAATAATAATGATAATAATAATAACGGAAGCAGCAGTAACAATACCAATAACAACAATAACAAATAATTAAAATTATATTGAAAGAAGTAAATGATTTTAACATTTACTATTTCAGTCTAATGACAGTTTATTCTCAAAACATTTTGAGGCATTCTTCTTTTCTTCATCTCAGATTTATATACACTTATTGCAATACAAAATATTTAACATACAAACCAATAATAATAATAATAATAATAATAATAATAATAATAATAATAATAATAACAATAATAACAACTATGCTAATTGTAACAATAATAAATTAATGATGACAAAACAGCATAACAACACAATCAACAACAATGACAATAGTAGTAAATAAAATGATATTAAATCTGATTGATGATAAATCCATATTTACCTGTCTAAACCCAAATCTGTTGTATGGTATAGCCGTTGTCATAGCTATCCACAACATCAACATGTTGATGGCTAGTAGACTGTTACCCTTCATTCTGATTATTTCACTATTAAATGATAGCTTATGTGTCTAAAGCTTTATAACTGTTGTGCTTCTATTGGAAGATTGACTGAGGCTGTCTCTGGTCAGCTGTTTATATACAAATGTCATGTGAGTGAGTCGTGACATACCGTGTTACAGTTTTTACATGAAACTTCGTGACCGAAGAACAACTCTATATTCTGTTATACCATTATCCGTTCTGTATCACGTGTCACATTGGCGTCACATTACGGTGTTGACATTATTCATTGTTCGTCGAATACATTTTGGAACTAAATGTATATTGTACTGCGATTTATAGCGATTGCTTTTATTGTTCATTGAATATTTATTTAATAACTCACTCAACATTTATTGTCTGTTAATAATTATTATCAATATTATCATCTATACACAAGTTTCTATGTTCACTATGTGAGGGTTGCTGCGATGGCGTACTGATTAGAATACTGTTCTGCAAACCTCCAGGTTGTGAGTTTGAATCCTACCCACACTTGTGTTTGTAGGATATTTCCGTACTGATTGCCCTCTCGGCCACATTTCCTAGATGGGATCAGTTTTGAGTCTAAAACGTAACTCAACTCAACTCATGTTATCTAGGGTACTCAAATATTAGAAGAAGAAAAAATAATAAAGGTAATTACTAAATTTAATCCTGAAATTATTACCATCTATATTACAGGTTATCATAAAGCTGCTAGACATTGTAAAGTTACCAAACAGAATATAATTTTGTATTGTACAAAAGGTTTGTTCTAAGCCTATTCTATCCACTACCAGGAATTATTCGACAGGTGACAGTTAAGTATATTTCTGGCACGTCGCCGAAGATAAGCCGTACCGAATGTTCCAAATGTTTCAAATAATATCCAGTAAGTAAAAAAAGGTACTTCATTTCCCAATATTCAGTAATTGGTATGAATACAAGGTACAGCATAACGAGTGATAATACAAAAACCTGAATATATTCCGACACTATAACATTTTATAATATTTACTTATTAGATTTCTAACCGAGTGTAAATAAAACGGCTAAGTGGTTTATTTGATAAATTGAGTATTTACTATTAAATGCTGAACAATCATTACTACTACAACTACTAAAACTAGTACTACTACTAATACTACTACTACTACTACTACCAACACCATTACTATTACTACTACTACTACTACTTCGACTACTACTACTACTACTTCTACTACTACTACTACTACTACAACTACTTCATCTACTACTATAAATAATAATAATAATAATAATAATAACAACCATATTTATACTAAGAGTATTGCTATTACTAATAGTTCTCCTGGTAGAGACCTTCCTCATCCTATTGGATAAGGTTATGTACATTAAAAATGTACGTCAGTTTTATTATATTTAATTGTTATTTGAGGGAAATGTCATAAATTCATTTCATTTATCTAAAGGGCAGCCTCTAAATAATATATTCGCGGTGTGACCAGCATCGAAATTACACAACAATTCACTCACTCACTCACTCACTCACTCTCACTCACTCACTCACTCACTCACTCACTCACTCACTCACTCACTCACCACTCACTCACTCACTCACTCACTCACTCACTCACTCACTCACTCACTCAATCACTCAATCAATCAATCAATCAATCACTACTCACTCACTCACTCACTCACACACTCAAATCAAACAATTCACTCACTCACTCACTCACTCACTCTTTTTTATCTAGATACCGACTAATAACCTGGATAAGCCATCGTCATAGTTACAAACAACTCCACAACGTCAACAACTATTAGAAGTTTGGTTGCCATGGTGGTGTTGATGATGAAACCAGGTAATTAAGTAAGCAACATTTATTCCTTGATATGAGAAGCCCTGTCATTTACATATGCTAATTATAAATATAAGGACAGTTGGTGCCTGATCAGGTAAGTATTAATTCGATCAGAGTCGTGACTATTAGCCGTGACCAACGTGAAATACGAAACTTTGACGTCACACCGTCTGTACACGAATCTTGTGCAAGAATTCACTGAACTGTGAACTGTACTGACTGCCAAAGGATATCATTTACGAGAGACGTGTAGGCTGAATATAACATATAACGATAACTTATTGTCAATATTAACTATTAAGGAGTTAATTTTAGAAAGGTGGTTTTTGATATATATATATATATATATATATATATATATATATTGACTAAGAGACATTTTGTAAACAAATGAGAACATCTCGCTGTCTCTCTCTAATATTCATCACGTTTCAGAC
Source organism: Paralvinella palmiformis (assembly GCA_025642065.1). Lineage (NCBI taxonomy): Eukaryota > Metazoa > Annelida > Polychaeta > Terebellida > Alvinellidae > Paralvinella > Paralvinella palmiformis. The sequence goes on from JAODUP010001857.1 coordinate 15,708, forward strand.
GTATTCTATTTTACTCTTTACCGTGACTCTTCTGGCTCCAGGTACCTGGTCTGGAATTGACATTCTACTTAATCCAGGATGCCGTAAGTGGTGACTGAGAGTAAACGACTCTAAACGACGTCTACGTGTTACTACGACCAACTTATTATCTTTATTCTATTTTGCCCAATAAATATGTTACAGTTAATTAACCAAAATAAAAATATACAGTTAAACAGAATACACCATCGTAAACAACAGTATTTCTAAATTAGGGATTTTCAGAAGGTTCTATTCCCGACTAAAATATTATCTGCCGAAGTGACCGCTTCTGAATTTGTAGTAGCAGCACACTTTGGACGAGCTTATTAATATCTGATCTGATCAACCACTAAAATATTATCTTCAGGAAGTAACATTAGGACTTATTATGATGGTTTTTCTGTTTGGGGTCAGTAATACCTGGTGTCTTGGAAATAAATAGAAATGATCCTTAAAAGATAACTCGATACTGACATGTAATATCGAGATACACACAACGGCAAAACTATTAGAATAATACCACGATTGATGTCATCTCTTAGACACAGTGATAAGGACATCCATAAATAAATTAATTAATTAATTCTGCTTTGTGTTCTCTAATGTTGGAACTCTTTGAGAATGCCGTGTTTTCTATTAAATACATTTAAATAGTATCATATGCTATCTAATAATATTTATGTACATTATCTTTAACTATCATCATGATAACAAAGTTAATGTAGTTTGTCTTGCTCCTTTTCACATTGAGCTATTTAACACGTTGTATTTGTTTGTGGTTACGTTTTGTTCTTCTCCGTTATAGGAATATCACGATTTTTTTCTTAATTTGTTTTGTGTGGCGACAATACACAACTCGTTCACTCGCACGTAACAAAACATCGACAAGTTTATGTATTCTTTCTCTAATGTGAGGTTTATTATAGATAATGGCAGATAAAGCAGAAACAAATTTAGTTACTATCTCGAAGAACGGGTACAGCTTTAAGACATATCACATTCGTAGGATTTCAGCACTTCCATTCTGGATTAGTAGCCGTACGGATTGTAGCCGCCATATCCAGATGGTTGGTAACCATACCCGCCACCATAACGCTGATCGTGATAACCTCCATAGTGACCATATGGATTGCCATAACCGTGATCGTAACCTCCACGGTGATAATCAGGGTGGTACTGAAATCATTAATAAAATCTATGAAATATTGTGATCTTACATCTAGTACAACATTCTTAACAACTAGTGTGAATTGTTACCACGATAAGACTTAATAAATCTACATCACATTTTAAACGGTGTTGTATACAATATGCTACTTACACCTCCATATCTATCATATGGCCACGCTGTTGCCATGGCTACACACGCAACCAACACGATGACGACTAGTAGAGCTTTGGCTACCATGGTGATGTTTTACCACAACAGCTGATGTTGTCTGTGTCAAAGGTTCTCGTAGTATGAAGCTTTGGTCGAATTCTGACTGTCTTAACAACACTCGGGTGTTTATATACTAGTTTGAGCTAACTGAGTCGTGACTCTCTGATATTTCCTCTTGATGTATTTTTGTTCCATGAGATAGTGTCCTAGTTTCAGTTTTTTTTCTCTTATGTTGGAGGTATCGGATATATGACAGATAATAAATTACAGATAATACACTTTTTGTAGTCTGTTTACTGGAGAATTCGTGACGAAATTGGGATAAAATTAGCTTCTTGTGCTACATTTAGGAACTTAATGGTAGAATTTAGAAGAAATGAAAATGTGTACTTTTCTGATGAAGTGTGTGTATTCATTTATATAATCAAGTTTGTAAATAATGTTTGTAAATAAATATTTAGGAACTTAGATTTAGGAACTTAATGGTAAAGCGTAGGAGTGAAATATTGTCAGGTACATTTTATTTTTAAAAGATTATTTTACAAAACAAATAAAGTACTTGTTAACGTTATGTTTGTAATTTATTTTAAAATAATGTTCTTATAAAACATACGACAGATCGGTTCGATCTTATGGCATGGCTTGATTTATCCATTAATGTGGTACTTAAATAGTTTTTATCTACTTATCATTTGTTTTCAGCCATAAATCTTAAATAACTCGTGGCGACCCGATACGCGAAGTTGTAATTCTGAATTTGACTTATAATATATTTATTACGTTCAAACATTTCTTTAATCCTTGAATACGAATATTAATATTACCACTTCAAGTGAAAATCTACTTTTTGGTTGAACATGAACGTCGCTATCTGTAGTGAACAGCTAAAATTAGCAATGGCTTTATAATGCCTTTTGTTTACTCGTACCTAGAAAGTAAAGCTTCGTTTATAACTATTCCAGGTAGGTGTAGCGCGTCATATTAAGTTCACACAACTCAAACCTTTCGTTAACGTATTGCGATCGACAAAACACAAATCGTGACTATAGCTTGCAAGTGTTTTCTACACAAACGTCTCTCAGTACAGAGACCCCCCTAAATATTTGTTTACGTCGGTCACGGTCGTAATAGAAGACACCAACATCTTGCTCTGTGCTAGACATTGTCTGCTATGAAGCATTTAGACGATTTTAATTTGACGTAGTTTGGTTCTCGGTTCATGATCAACTTTAGTTACCTGGATATGATGAAAGCATATTCTATAATTGTAATAAAAGGGAATAAAATCATAACAATATTTAGAGAGGGGACGGTAAATGAATACAATATCTACATAAACTGATTTGAATATTGAGATTCATAGAAATATTAATATTATATAGTATTTTATTTTATTATATTGTCGTAAAATTCAAATAGGAAGAAAAAAGAATTATTTTTATTCAAGATAAGAGTAAACAAATGTTGTTAGATGTGGAAAGAAGAAATACTATTGAAGTAATAGTTTAAAACAAACTAACTAACTAACTAACAAACTAACAAAGATACATACATACATACATATGTACATACATACAGACTGATATACAGTCATACATGTATACCGATATACATACATATATACACACAAACAGCAAACTGATGCACAGACAGTTAAACAGACACATACTGATACTTACTTAATAATATATAGTTTGTGTATGATTTATGGGTTGTTATATAGATCATGAATTAAGTAATACATTTATGGTGGTTCACAAATAATGTATTTCGCAATGTTTTTTCAGCTTGAATTGTCCAGTTTGCAAATTGTAGAATCTAGTTTTTTATTTAATACGAAACATTTATGAACACAAACTATAATGACCGCTAGAAAAAGTTTAACTTCTGATATTAATGTATATCTATATTAGATAGTTAATGATTTACGGTCATATTTATGTTTGTCTTTACGTTAAAGATTCAGGAAGATGGGTGTGTATCAAATGAGAAATATTAAACCCAAACATAAACCTCCAAAGATAGTTTGTGTCGTGACTGCACCGAAAATGATACCTAACATTAATCAAAGAGTTTGTGTATATGTGCCACATAACTATAGCGGTCAGATTGAGATCGTGAGACATTCCATACCTCTACTGAAGTAATCCATAAACGGGGTGGGTATTTGGGTTGTTTGTAAATATTTAAAAATGTTATTAGAGAACTCTTGTTGCGAACGTATTATTATTATTATTATTATTATTTTATACTGAAGCTATTTGTTTGTGTGTGTGTGTGTGTGTGTGTGTGTGTGTGTGTTTTGTATGTGAGTGTGTGTGTCCGTCATTTTACAAGGCAGATATTGCTATGACCAAATTTAGAAACCATTGTGCCCTCTTCTAGCACGACAAAATAAAGGACATAATAAAATCTAATCTTGAAGAGCACCAAATATCTTGTCACTTGGGCACTACTAGTCAGTGTAAGATCGTAGGCGTATAAATTTGGTAAACATCGTCTAGTCTGAGTTTGCCTGATAAGATAAATTAAGGAATAAATAATTAACAATTGCCACACCATAATGCGAGATCGTAGCTAAATATGTATCCTCTCTGGCATTTCCACTCTGGACGTAAAACACTCCGGGTGTTTCGGCTCCATCTTTCCGTACTGATCCCCTGTGAGTGGTGGGGGAGGGGGTTTCTCAACCACTCTAACATAGAGGCTGTGCTGATTAAGCGACAGCCTGGGGATTCTCCCCGAACAACAAAACCATTCTGGGAAACCTTTGATGTTTATCAGTTTGTAGAAGATGTATTTCATCTATAAGAGAGCGGTTAAGACGTATTTGTTATGACGTCTTGCCTTAGTGAGTGCTGATCGTGGTCTGTTATTGCGCAGCCAGGCATGTCGTGTGACGTCACAGCTGATAGCTTGACCTGGCGTTCAATGAACAGAATACAGACTTCTGTGTGCGGAGGAAATATACAAAAGGGGCAGAGATATGGCAGATCTCTATTTCGCGCCCTCAGTGACGTATGTCATACGTAAAGAGTCTCACACGTAAATCTACGGACGTGTGTTATGAATGTCACGATAGGGGAGCATTCAGTCACGTTTTGGATAAATTATATATATATATATATATATATATATATTTGTGTGTGTGTGTGTGTGTGTGTGTATTCTTGTTATAAAGAAATAAGTCTAATCAATAAATATATATTCTTCGATAACAACAATATTAGGCAATATTGACACTAACTGATGTTTGTTTATGTCAGTAATATCTTTAACAAAAGACAACTCTACCGTGACCTGGGTCAGAAGGCCATCTTTTTAGAGTGTTGCGTATGACATACTTCAGTGCACATCGTGACAAAAACAAACATACTGGTCGACAGTGATGTGTACATTCAGATACTCATTTTCACGCATACATATTCGCATCCATTAACGCATGCATACTTGCATAAACACATACACAAATGGATTCACGTGTTTGTTTCATTGTCTTGGGATGTATTCGTTGAAAGCAATTAACTAATAATACTGTGTTTTTTGTTGTTATTAAGTTTTGTCATATTGATATTTGTTTGATGCAATTCAGTTTTCATATTTGCTGATCATGAACGAAGTAATAATCCATATTTACTGAAATGTTTCATTTAGTTGATTTGAGAGTTAGATGTGTCACGATCTGAGTATACATAATTTGATAGTGAGTTAGTGTTTTGGGGAAATGAGATGACAAAACACTCATACAGACATAACACAGAGTCACCTCTACAACGTATAGATGTCTGCAATCTCTTATTGTACCAGTTGCACAATTGGAACAGTTATAGATCATTGGATACCAATTTAAAATTGATGTTCTTATTTCAAGAGTGTGGCTTATAGTCACCATATTTATTTATAGCTGCACACATAACTTATGCAAACGAACACACTCCACATGTGGATACATAAGAATGGACTCAATAAAAGTGTAATGTACACACGATCCTGTATGTACTAACTATATGTACTAACTAATTGTATGCATTAACTGCATTTATTAACTGAATGTATTAACTGTATGCTTTAACCGCATGTATAAACTGTATATATTAATATATGAAATATACAATATGTTGTTGAAATTAACAATTTAATGTTCTCACTCTATATGCTGAGTATTAGTTTTACCCTGTCACTAATGACGAATTATCTAATTAGTGTACATTTTCAATGCTTGTCTCTTAGCAGAGATTCGATTATCATATAAAATTATATATCAAGCATCTACATATATCAATATATAGATGCTATATATATATCAATACTGACTAATATCTTAGAACCTTACTATCAGATTATATTTATTTCAAGTCACCTTCTTCCAGTTTTGTTAAGTTTAGCGTAAAACTTAGTACAATACTTTGTTATAACGATTAATGATTCACATTTCTAATCTCAGGGTGAAATAAAAAGAAGAAAATAACTCGAAAGATCCACTTAATCATGTCTTGAAATGTTCTATTTCATTAAATATTCGAACAATTCGCTCTATTATTAGATATATGTGTTTACTACCCATCTATAATTCGGAGAAAAAAAACGAACAATTATTGAAATTGATGAATTAATTTTGTCAGAATCTATTTATTCATTAATATCTCCAGCCCTCTAACTATTTGATAAAATAACATCAATTATTCTGATCTTATTTGTGTTTGGACAAAGGCGCTATTTTATGTGAATGGTATTATTAGCTTTGAGATTTAGTTATTTAATACTTTAATGGTAATGATAATGTATATTTAATAAAGCGCCCTTACTAGCAGCAGCCATTCAAAGGCGTTGTACAAACAATAATATTTCACATGATATAGTATCAACAAAGTCTGGGAACATGCTATATTAAGAGGACGAAAAATAACTTTATTATTAGTGGTTGTAATTTTAAAGGTATCGAATGTGATTTATTGGATATTATTTTCCGTGTAATGTGCAAAAATAATAAGAATAATGAAATATTTGGATTTACAAATGTTATTTGCATTTAATTTATTTCATTTCGAAAATATTCAACCAAAATTTCATTAACATAATATCTTAAACTATTTTCTAAATTATAGGTTAAGCGCTTACATTCAAAATGCTTCAAATAATTTTATTATTATAGCTAAAGCCTGAATCCTGTCCGCCATTACTAGACTAGTCTTAATACTGGCTGACGTAACCCTGTTGTCCAACAAAGCCCTGTTGTCCACCATATCCCTGTTGTCCACCATATCCCTGTTGTCCACCATATCTTGGCTGTTCACCATATCCCTGTTGTCCGCCATAACCATGTTGTCCTCCATACCCCTGTCGTCCACCATATCCCTGTTGTCCACCATATCCATATTGTCCACCATAACCATGGTATTCATCATAACCGTGTTGTCCACCGTAATGCTGGTGAATGCCATATTGTTCATGAGGTTGGCCGTAGTGTCTCTGATATTGTCCATCATAGTGGTCACTATGGTACCCATGATAATCACTATCATGACCATACTGAAAGTGATATAAATATTATTAATAAGATATTAAAATGTATATATCATCATGGATTTAGAAGGCATCAACTATAACATATAAGTTTTATTCTGCTGTTTAATAGTTACAAATGGGAATAAATATACAACAGTAAATGATAGTACTATTTATTAGTTAACCATTGTCTAACTTACTGATCTTCCTCCATGTCTGTTATGTGGCATCGCTGTAATCATGGCTATACACAGAGCCAACATGGTAACAAACATCAGTCTCTTAACAGCCATAATCGTGGTTCGTTACAGCAGCTGATAATATCGTATGTTGTCTTTCACTTTGTAAAGTTGATCCTTCCAGTTGATATCTGATGTATGAGGCAGTCACTTAGCTGTTTATATAGTAGTGAGGGCTGGTTGAGTCGTGACATTTTGTCACGGCGACCGATCGTCACTGGAAGCTTCTCTTTGTGACCTTGCAGATTGTATGACGTCAATATTTATAGACGGTATCATAAGTTAGTATATATACCACAGGTTCTTTGTTTTTATAATTAGACAAAATAGATGAACGACATTGAGCATAATTCGGAATAGTTCAAGGTAATTTACTAGAGAATGTAGTCACAGATTATTTGTTACCACAAATCTGTTTTTGTCTGAAGATAGTCGTACGAAGAGAGTTGTAAGAAGAGAGTTATATGGCAATCTGTCTTTATATAATTCATTACACAAAAAGTTGGAAACCTATAAGCCATGAATTACTTTAAAGTCTCAGATGAGTTTATGCAATATTTCATCTAATACATTAATTATCCTAGGTATTTCGCTCACTCACTTGTCCACCAAATCATCAACGTATCCACCCAACAGCATTGCATGAAATGGTAAAATACGATTCGATTTGATGTTATCTACCAAAGAAAAGTATGACACTATATAGTGTGCTATGATATGGCATGAAAGAGCTAGATGGTAGTATATTATGGTGGAGTATAGAATAGCATAGCATAGCATAGCATAGTATAGTATAGTTTCATGTAGCTTAGCACATCACAGAACAAAGCATCACTTAATATTGTAAAGAATAATATAGTATATTTTATTGTATTGTTCTGTTGCATTTTAGTGTAGTATCTTATAATATGGTGTTATATGCTGCAGTAAATTACATTACGTTCTGTTAAGCTTACCATATCATACTATAATATAGCAAAGTATAGTATAGTATAGCGTAATATAATATAAAATCACATACTATAATACAGAATCAGACAATATAGTATAAAATAGTATCAATTATATAGGATATATTGCCACACAGCTTAACATTAATTAAAATATTCATTCTATTTTAATTAATTACTACGAAGTATTGCATGGTTATAACGTTAACGGTGCATTGCTTGTTGACAAATAAATGGATTATATAAATGTATATGTGCTACATTCTTCAACACAACATAAGCTAATTAAAGGCCAATTATTATAAATTAGTTGAAATAATAAAATTATAATCAACAAATAACATGACTAGATAATCACTAAATTGATGTGACCATCTAACGATCGAGATTGACGTCATTGCATATTTGCTTACGTCAACTCCGTCGTGTTATGACGACACAATTAAATATCTGAGTTTATTATCGGGTAGTTCTGTATTTCGAGCGTAACGCAATAGGTGCACCTGATCTATAGGTAGATAGGTTCACTTCGTGACATGGAGCCAAAGACATTGATTAAATGAGTACGTGACAAATGTACGAATCCAATACAGTCCTAATTTATTAAATAAATAAATTACACCTTAAGAACAGACACTAACACACTTCACTCTTTCTATAAATATCACAAATATATTTTCCTGTCATGCTAATCAATTGTTTTATATCCTGTTCTAGTATTTAGCCAGTTATTTAGAGGCTATCTATTTGGTAATATAAGAAACGTTTCGAAACCGAGTGAATATCATAATTAAGTTACCAAAGGCTAATAAATGTTGTATATTTCAATTGTTTAATTCCATGATGATAATATGAAGCTAAGTTAAGTTGATTATTGTATTATAATATAATTGAAATGACGAAAAAAACGAGTCCCACCATGGTGTATTGTAGTCGACGAAAAGTGTGTCAAAAAGAATTTAGACCGAGTACTTCACTAAATTGGTGAACTGTGTTTAAAGGTTGATAAACGAATACGTATATAAGAACTTTAAAAACCCCTCACTATTAGGATATGACCTACATTTCCGTTGATTACCTGTATATTAATATTATTATGTAATTAATTTTTTCATGTTCATCGGAAGGATGATATTAGTATTACTTTGTTCTGAAAGATTACGCTATGTATTATATAAACTATATTAATATAATAATTTCAAATACTATTTTAT